>CAXKVX010001000.1:0-101380 GCA_964058865.1 Eleocharis quinqueflora | reverse complement strand
TGAAGCGCTTAGAGTGGTGGTTTAGATTTTTTTTGTTGTGGTTTTCCTGAAAGGTTTGGAGTTTTCTTGAAAGGTAACCACCCATAAATGAGGTACTCGGATTAGAAACACTTCTAGTAGCAGGATAAGATGTTTTGCGGTGTTTTCTTGAATGTTTACCACCCATAAATTAAGTAATCAGACATGAAACACTTAGAATGGTATTCTATGCTTCTTCGTGGTGGTTTCCTGAAAGGTTTAGAGTTTTCTTGGAAGGTTACCACTCATAAATGAAGTAATCATATCAAGAAACATCTGGTTGTAGGATAGGATGCTTTGTGGCGCTTTCTTAAATGGTTAATACCCATAAATGAAGTACTTGGATCAGAAACACTTCTCGTAGTAGGACAAATTACTTTGTGGTGTTTTGTTTAATGTTTACAACCCTTAAATAAAGTAATAGCCATGAAGCGCTTAGGGTGGTATTCTATATTTCTTCGTGGTGGTTTCCTGAAAGGTTTGGAGTGTTCTTGATCTGTTACAACTCATAAATGAAGTACTCAGTTCAGAAAAAATTCTCGTAGCATGATAAGATGCTTTGTTGTGTTTTCTAGAAAGTTTACCACCCATAAATGAAGTAATCAGACATGAATTACTTTGAATGGTATTCTATGCTTCTTCGTCGTGGTTTCATTAAAGGATTAGAGTTTTCATGGAAGGTTACTCATAAATGAAGTATTCATAACAGGAACACTTCTCGTAGTAGAATAGGTTGTTTTGTGATGCTTTCTTGAACGGTTAAACCCATAAATGATGTACCCGGATCAGAAATACTTCTCGTTGCAGGATAAGATGCTTTGTTGTGTTTTCTTGAATGTATACCACCCATAAATGAAGTAATAGTAATGAAGCGCTTAGAGTGGTGTTCTACATTTCTTCGTGGTGGTTTTCCTGAAATGTTTGGAGTTTTCTTGAAAGGTTACCACCCATAAATGAAGTACACTCATCAGAAACACTTCTCGTAGCAGGATAAGTTTCTTGGCGTTGTTTTCTTAAATGTTTAACCACCCATAAATTATGTAATTGTCATGAAGCGCTTAGAGTGGTATTCTACATTTCTTCGTGGTGGTTTCATGAAAGGTTGGGAGTTTCTTGAAAGGTTAGCACCCATAAATTAAGTCTCGGATCAGAAACACTTCTCGTAGCATGATAAGATGCTTTGCGGTGTTTTCTCAAATGTTTGCCACCCATAAATGAAGTAATCTGACATGAAGCGCTTAGAGTGGTATTCTCTGCTTCTTCGTCGTGGTTTCATGAAAGGTTTGGAGTTTTCTAGGAAGGTTACCACCCATAAATGAAGTAATCATATCAGGAACACTTCTGGTAGTAAGATGGGATTCTTTGTTGTGTTTTCTGGAATGGTTATCACCCATAAATGAAGTACTCGGATAAAAAACTCTTCTCGTAGCAGGATAAGATGCTTTGCGGTGTTTTCTTGAATGTTTACCACCCATAAATGAAGTAACAATCATGAAGCTCTTAGAGTGGTATTCTACATTTCTCCGTGGTGTTTTACTGAAAGGTTTGGAGTTTTCTTGAAATGTTACTACCTGTAAATGAAGTACTCAGACCAGAACACTTTTCGTAGCAGGATAAGATACTTTGCGATGTTTTCTTGAATGTGTACAACCCATAAATGAAGTAATAGTCTTGAATTACTTAGAGTGGTATTCTACATTTCTTCGTGGTGCTTTCCTGAAAGGTTTGGAGTTTTCTTGAAAGGTTACCACCCATAAATGATACACTCGGATCAGAATCACTTCTCGTAGCAGTATAAGATACTTTGGGGTGTTTTCTTGAAAGTTTACCACCCATAAATGTAGCAATCAAACATGAAGCAACAATGGTATTCTATGCTTCTTCGTGGTGATTTAAATAAAGGTTTAGAGTTTTATTGGATGGTTACCACTCTTAAATGAGGTAATCATATCAGGAACACTTCGTGTAGTAAGATATGATGCTTTGTGGTGTTTTCTGGAATAGATATCACCCATAAATGAAGTACTCGGATCAGAAATACTTCTCGTTGCAGGATAAGATGCTTTGTTGTGTTTTCTTGAATGTTTACCACTCATAAATGAAGTAATAGTCATGAAGCGCTTAGAGTGGTGGTCTACATTCTTTTCTGGTGGTTTTCCTGAAAGGTTTGAAGTTTTCTTGAAAGGTAACCACCCATAAATGAAGTACTCGGATCAGAAACACTTTTCGTAGTAGGACAAAATGTTTTGTCCTGTTTTGTTTAATGTTTACAACACTTAAATGAAGTAATAGTCATGAAGCACTTAGGGTTGTATTCTACATTTCTTCGTGGTGGTTTCCTGAAAGGTTTGGAGTTTTATTGAAAGGTTACCACCCATAAATGAATTACTCGGATCAGAAATACTTCTCGTTGTAAGATAAGATGCTTTGTTGTGTTTTCTTGAATGTTTACCACTCATAAATGAAGTAATTAGACATGAAGCACTTAGAATGGTATTCTGTGCTTCTTCGTGGTGGTTTCATGAAAGGTTTTGAGTTTTATTGGAAGGTTAACACTCATATTTTAAGTAATCATATCAGGAACACTTCTGGTAGTAAGATGGGATGCTTTGTGGTGTTTTCTGGAATGGTTATCACCCATAAATGAAGTACTCGGATCAGAAACACTTCTCGTAGTAGGATAAGATGCTTTGCGGTATTTTCTTGAATGTTTACCAACCATAAATGAAGTAATCACACATGAAGCACATAAATGATGTAGTCATATCAGGAAATTCTGGTAGTAGGATAGGATGGTTTGTGTTGTTTTCTTGAATGTTTACCACCCATAAATTAAGTAATAGTCAGGAAGCGCTTAGTGTGGTATTCTACAATTCTTCGTGGTGGTTTCCAGAATGGTTCAGAGTTTTCTTGAAAGGTTACCACCCAAAAATTAAGTACTCGAATAAAAAACACTTCTCGTAGTAGGATTAGATTATTTGCGGAGTTTTCTTGAATATTGACCACCCATAAATGAAGTAATCAGACATGAAGCACTTAGAATGAAGTAATCATATCAGGAACACATGAAAAGTTTAGAGTTTTTTTGGATGGTATTCTATGCTTCTTCATTGTGATTAGAGTTTTCTTGGATGGTATTCTATGCTTCTTCATTGTGGTTTCGTGAAAAGTTTAGAGTTTTCTTGGATGGTTACCACTCATAAATGAAGTAATCATATCAGGAACACTTCTCGCAGTAGGATATGATGTTTTGTGGTGTTTTCTTGAATGATTAACACCCATAAATGAAGTAATCAGATGTGAAACACTTAGAATGGTATTCTATGGTTCTTCAGGGTGGTTTCATGAATGGTTTAGTGTTTTCATGGAAGGTTACCACTCATAAATGAAGTATTCATATCAGGAAAACTTCTCGTAGTAGAATAGGATGCTTTGTGGTGTTTTCTCGATTGGTTACCATCCATAAATAATGTATCCGGATCATAAACACTTCTCGTAGCAGGATAAAATGCTTAGTGGTGTTTTGTTGAATGTTTACCACCCATAAAAGAAGTAATATTCATGAAGCACTTAGATTGGTATTCTACAATTCTTCGTGGAGGTTTCCTGAAAGGTTTGGAGTTTTCTTGAAAGTTTACCACCCATAAATTAAGTAATAGTCATGAAGCGCTTAGAGTGGGATTCTACAATTCTTCGTGGTGGTTTCCTGAAAGGTTCGGAGTTTTCTTGAAAGGTTACCACCCATAAATGAAGTACACTGATCAGAAACACTTCTTATAGCAAGATAAGATGCTTGGCGGTGTTTTCTTAAATGTTTACCACCCATAAATTATGTAATTGTCATGAAGCGCTTAGAGTGGTATTCTACATTTCTTCGTGGAGGTTTCCTGAAAGGTTGGGAGTTTCTTGAAAGGTTAGCACCCATAAATTAAGTACTCGGATCAGAAACACTTCTCGTAGCATGATAAGATGCTTTGCGGTGTTTTCTCGAATGTTTGCCACCCATAAATGAAGTAATCTGACATGAAGCACTTAGAGTGGTATTCTCTGCTTCTTCGTCGTGGTTTCGTGAAAGGTTTGGAGTTTTCTAGGAAGGTTACCACCCATAAATGAAGTAATCATATCAGGAACACTTCTGGTAGTAAGATGGGATTCTTTGTTGTGTTTTCTGGAATGGTTATCACCCATAAATGAAGTACTCGGATAAAAAACTCTTCTCGTAGCAGGATAAGATGCTTTGCGGTGTTTTCTTGAATGTTTACCACCCATAAATGAAGTAACAGTCATGAAGCTCTTAGAGTGGTATTCTACATTTCTTCGTGGTTGTTTCCTGAAATGTTTGGAGTTTTCTTGAAATGTTACTACCCATAAATGAAGTACTCAGATCAGAACACTTTTCGTAGCAGTATAAGATACTTTGCGATGTTTTCTTGAAAGGTTACCACCCATAAATGATACACTCGGATCAGAATCACTTCTCGTAGCAGTATAAGATGCTTTGGGTGTTTTCTTGAATGTTTACCACCCATAAATGTAGCAATCAAACATGAAGCAACAATGGTATTCTATGTTTCTTCGTGGTGATTTCATTAAATGTTTAGAATTTTCTTGGAAGGTTACCACTCTTAAATGAGGTAAATATATCAGAAACACTTCGTGTAGTAAGATGGGATGCTTTGTGGTGTTTTCTGGAATAGATATCACCCATAAATGAAGTACTCAAATCAAAAATACTTCTCGTTGCAGGATAAGATGCTTTGTTGTGTTTTCTTGAATGTTTACCACTCACAAATGAAGTAATAGTCATGAAGCACTTAGAGTGGTGGTCTACATTTTTTTGTGGTGGTTTTCCTGAAAGGTTTGGAGTTTTCTTGAAAGGTAACCACCCATAAATTAAGTACTCGGATCAGAAACACTTCTAGTAGCAGAATAAGATGCTTTGCGGTTTTTTCGTGAATGTTTAACACCCATAAATGAAGTAACTCGGATCATAAACTATTCTCGCAATAGGATAAGATGATTTGCGGTGTTTTCTTGAATGTTTACCACCCATAAATGAAGTAATCAGATATGAAGCACTTAAAATGGTATTCTATGCTTCTTCGTGGTGGTTTCCTGAAAGGTTTTGAGTTTTCTTGGAAGGTTACCACTCATAAATGAAGTAATCATATCAGGAAACATCTGGTTGTAGGATAGGATGCTTTGTGGCGCTTTCTTAAATGGTTAATACCCATAAATGAAGTACTCGGATCAAAAACACTTCTCGTAGTACGACAAATTACTTTGTGGTGTTTTGTTTAATGTTTACAACCCTTAAATGAAGTAATAGCCATGAAGCGCTTAGGGTGGTATTCTATTTTTCTTCGTGGTGGTTTACTGAAAGGTTTGGAGTTTTCTTGATCTTTTACCACCCATAAATGCAGTACTCGGTTCAGAAACAATTCTCGTAGCATGATAAGATGCTTTGTTGTATTTTCTAGAAAGTTTACCACCCATAAATGAAGTAATCAGACATGAAGTACTTTGAATGGTATTCTATGCTTCTTCGTTGTGGTTTCATTAAAGGATTAGAGTTTTCATGGAAGGTTACTCATAAATGAAGTATTCATAACAGGAACACTTCTCGTAGTAGAATATGTTGCTTTGTGATGCTTTCTTGAACGGTTAATACCCATAAATGATGTACCCGGATCAGAAATACTTCTCTTGCAGGATAAGATGCTTTGTTTTATTTTCTTGAATGTATACCACCCATAAATTAAGTAATAGCCAGGAAGCGCTTAGTGTGGTATTCTACATTTCTTTGTGGTGGTTTCCTGAAAGGTTGGGAGTTTCTTGAAATGTTAGCACCCATAAATGAAGTACTCGGATCAGAAAACTTCTTGTAGCATGATAAGATGATTTGCGGTGTCTTCTCGAATGTTTGCCACCAATAAATGAAGTAATCTGACATGAAACACTTAGTGTGATATTATATGCTTCTTTGTCGTGGTTTCATGAAAGGTTTGGAGTTTTCTAGGAAGGTTACCACTCATAAATGAAGTATCATATCAGGGACACTTCTGGTAGTAAGATGGGATGCTTTGTGGTGTTTTCTGGAATGTTTATCACCCATAAATGAAGTAATCGGATAAAAAACTCTTCTCGTAGCAGATAAGATGCTTTGCGGTGTTTTCTTGAATGTTTACCACGCATTAATGAAGTAACAGTCATGAAGCTCTTAGAATGGTATTCTACATTTCTTCGTGATGGTTTCCTGAAAGGTTTGGAGTTTTCTTGAAATGTTACTATCCATAAATGATGTACTCAGATCAGAACACTTTTCGTAGCAGGATAAGATACTTTGCGATGTTTTCTTGAATTACGTAGAGTGGTATTCTTCATTTCTTCGTGGTGCTTTCCAGAAAGGTTTGGAGTTTTCTTGAAAATTTACCACCCATAAATGATACACTCGGATCAGAATCAATTCTCGTAGCAGTATAAGATGCTTTGGGTGTTTTCTTGAAATTTTACCACCCATATATGTAGCAATCAAACATGAAGCAACAATGGTATTCTATGCTTCTTCGTGGTGATTTCATTAAATGTTTAGAATTTTCAAGGAAGGTTACCACTCACAAATGAAGTAATCATATCAGGAACACTTCGTGTAGTAAGATGGGATGCTTTGTGGTGTTTTCTGGAATAGATATCACCCATAAATGAAGTACTCGCATCAGAAATACTTCTCGTTGCAGGATAGATGCTTTGTTGTGTTTTCTTGAATGTTTACCACTCATAAATGAAGTAATAGTCATGAAGCGCTTAGAGTGGTGGTCTACATTTTTTTGTGGTGGGTTTCCTGAAAGGTTTGGAGTTTTCTTGAAAGGTAACCACCCATAAATGAAGTACTCGGATCAGAAACACTTCTCGTAGTAGGACAAAATGTTTTGTGGTGTTTTGTGGTGTTTTGTTTAATGTTTACAACACTTAAATAAAGTAATAATCATGAAGCACTTAGGGTTGTATTCTACATTTCTTCGTGATGCTTTCCTGAAAGGTTTGGAGTTTTCTTGAAATGTTACCACCCATAAATGATGCACTCTGATAGGAATTACTTCTTGTAGCAGTATAAGATGCTTTGGGGTGTTTTCTTGAATGTTTACCACCCATAAATGAAGCAGTCAAACATGAAGCAATTAGAATGGTATTTTATGCTTCTTCGTGGTGATTTCTTAAAGGTTTAGAGTTTTCTTGGAAAGTTACCACTCTTAAATGAGGTAATCATTTCAGGAACACTTCGTGTAGTAAGATGGGATGCTTTGTGATGTTTTCTGGAATGGAATACACCCATAAATGAAGTACTCGGATCAGAAACACTTCTCGTAGTAGGATAAGATGCTTTGCGGTATTTTCTTGAATGTTTACCACCCATAAATAAAGTAATCACACATGAAGCACATAAATGATGTAATCATATCAGGAAATTCTGGTAGTAGGATAGGATGCTTTGTGGTGTTTCCTTGAATGTTTACCACCCATAAATTAAGTAATAGTCAGGAAGCACTTAGTGTGGTATTCTACAATTCTTCGTGGTGGTTTCCAGAATGGTTCAGAGTTTTCTTGAAAGGTTACCACCCAAAAATTAAGTACTCGAATAAAAAACACTTCTCGTAGTAGGATTAGATGCTTTGCGGAGTTTTCTAGAATGTTTACCACCCATAAATGAAGTAATCAGACATGAAGCACTTAGAATGATATTCTATGCTTCTTCATTGTGGTTTCATGAAAAGTTTAGAGTTTTCTTGGATGGTTACCACTCATAAATGAAGTAATCATATCAGGAACACTTCTCGTAGTAGGTTACCACCCATAAATGAAGTACACTGATCAGAAACACTTCTCGTAGCAGGATAAGATTCTTGGTGGTGTTTTCTTAAATGTTTAACCACCCATAAATTATGTAATTGTCATGAAGCGCTTAGAGTGGTATTCTACATTTCTTCGTGGTGGTTTCATGAAAGGTTGGGAGTTTCTTGAAAGGTTAGCACCCATAAATTAAGTACTCGGATCAGAAACACTTCTCGTAGCATGATAAGATGCTTTGCGGTGTTTTCTCGAATGTTTGCCACCCATAAATGAAGTAATCTGACATGAAGCGCTTAGAGTGGTATTCTCTGCTTCTTCGTCGTGGTTTAATGAAAGGTTTGGAGTTTTCTAGGAAGGTTACCACCCATAAATGAAGTAATTATATCAGGAACCTTTCTGGTAGTAAGATGGGATTCTTTGTTGTGTTTTCTGGAATGGTTATCACCCATAAATGAAGTACTCGGATAAAAAACTCTTCTCGTAGCAGGATAAGATGCTTTGCGGTGTTTTCTTGAATGTTTACCACCCATAAATGAAGTAACAGTCATGAAGCTCTTAGAGTGGTATTCTACATTTCTTCGTGGTGGTTTACTGAAAGGTTTGGAGTTTTCTTGAAATGTTACTACCCGTAAATGAAGTACTCATACCAGAACACTTTTCGTAGCAGGATAAGATACTTTGCGATGTTTTCTTGAATGTGTACAACCCATAAATGAAGTAATAGTCTTGAATTACTTAGAGTGGTATTCTACATTTCTTCGTGGTGCTTTCCTGAAAGGTTTGGAGTTTTCTTGAAAGGTTACCACCCATAAATGATACACTCGGATCAGAATCACTTCTCGTAGCAATATAAGATGCTTTGGGTGTTTTCTTGAATGTTTACAACCCATAAATGTTGCAATCAAACATGAAGCAACAATGGTATTCTATGCTTCTTCGTAGTGATTTCATTAAATGTTTTGAATTTTCTTGGAAGGTTACCACTCTTAAATGAGATAATCATATCAGAAACACTTCGTGTAGTAAGATGGGATGCTTTGTGGTGTTTTCTGGAATAGATATCACCCATAAATGAAGTACTCGCATCAGAAATACTTCTCGTTGCAGGATAAGATGCTTTGTTGTGTTTTCTTGAATGTTTACCACTCATAAATGAAGTAATAGTCATGAAGCGCTTAGAGTGGTGGTCTACATTCTTTTCTGGTGGTTTTCCTGAAAGGTTTGGAGTTTTCTTGAAAGGTAACCACCCATAAATGAAGTACTCGGATCAGAAACACTTCTCGTAGTAGGACAAAATGCTTTGTGGTGTTTTGTTTAATGTTTACAACACTTAAATAAAGTAATAATCATGAAGCACTTAGGGTTGTATTCTACATTTCTTCGTGATGCCTTCCTGAAAGCTTTGGAGTTTTCTTGAAATGTTACCACCCATAAATGATGCACACTCTGATAGGAATTACTTCTTGTAGCAGTATAAGATGCTTTGGGGTGTTTTCTTGAATGTTTACCACCCATAAATGAAGCAGTCAAACATGAAGCAATTAGAATGGTATTCTATGCTTCTTCGTGGTGATTTCTTAAAGGTTTAGAGTTTTCTTGGAAAGTTACCACTCTTAAATGAGGTAATCATTTCAGGAACACTTCGTGTAGTAAGATGGGATGCTTTGTGGTGTTTTCTGGAATGGAATACACCCATAAATGAAGTACTCGGATCAGAAACACTTCTCGTAGTAGGATAAGATGCTTTGCGGTATTTTCTTGAATGTATACCACCCATAAATAAAGTAATCACACATGAAGCACATAAATGATGTAATCATATCAGGAAATTCTGGTAGTAGGATAGGATGCTTTGTGGTGTTTCCTTGAATGTTTACCACCCATAAATTAAGTAATAGTCAGGAAGCACTTAGTGTGGTATTCTACAATTCTTCGTGGTGGTTTCCAGAATGGTTCAGAGTTTTCTTGAAAGGTTACCACCCAAAAATTAAGTACTCGAATAAAAAACACTTCTCGTAGTAGGATTAGATGCTTTGCGGAGTTTTCTTGAATGTTTACCACCCATAAATGAAGTAATCAGACATGAAGCACTTAGAATGATATTCTATGCTTCTTCATTGTGGTTTCATGAAAAGTTTAGAGTTTTCTTGGATGGTTACCACTCATAAATGAAGTAATCATATCAGGAACACTTCTCGCAGTAGGATATGATGCTTTGTGGTGTTTTCTTGAATGATTAACAGCCATAAATGAAGTAATCAGACGTGAAACACTTAGAATAGTATTCTATGCTTCTTCGTGGTGGTTTCCTAAAAGGTTTAGAGTTTTCTTGGAAGGTTGCCACTCATAAATGGAGTAATCATATCAGGAAACATCTGGTTGTAGGATATGATGCTTTGTGGCGCTTTCTTGAATGGTTAATACCCATAAATGAAGTACTCGGATCAGAAACACTTCTCGTAGTAGGACAAATTACTTTGTGGTGTTTGTTTAATGTTTACAACCCTTAAATGAAGTAATTGTCATGAAGCGCTTAGAGTGGCATTCTACATTTCTTCGTGGTGGTTTCATGAAAGGTTGGGAGTTTCTTGAAAGGTTAGCACCCATAACTGAAGTACTCGGGTTCAGAAACACTTCTCGTAGCATGATAAGATGCTTTGTTGTGTTTTCTAGAAATTATACCACCCATAAATGTAGTAATCAGACATGAAGTACTTTGAATGGTATTCTATGCTTCTTCGTCGTGGTTTCATTAAAGGATTAGAGTTTTCATGGAAGGTTACTCATAAATGAAGTATTCATAACAGGAACACTTCTCGTAGTAGAATAAGTTGCTTGTGATGCTTTCTTGAACGGTTAATACCCATAAATGATGTACCCGAATCAAAAATACTTCTCGTTGCAGGACAAGATGCATTGTTGTGTTTTCTTGAATGTTTACCACCCATAAATGAAGTAATAGTCATGAAGCGCTTAGAGTGGTGTTCTACATTTCTTCGTGGTGGTTTTCCTGAAAGGTTTGGAGTTTTCTTGGAAGGTTACCACTCACAAATGAAGTAATCATATCAGGAACACTTCTGGTAGTAAGATGAGATGCTTGGTAGTGTTTTCTGGAATGGTTGTCACCCATAAATGAAGTACTCGAATAAAAAAACTCTTCTCGTAGCAGGATAAGATGCTTTGCGGTGTTTTCTTGAATGTTTACCACCCAAAAATGAAGTAACATTCATGAATCGCTTAGAGCGGTATTCTACATTTCTTCGTGGTGGTTTCATAAAGGTTTGGAGTTTTCTTGAAATGTTACCACCCATAAATGAAGTACTCACATTAGAAACATTTTTGTAGCAGGATAAGATAGTTTGCAGTGTTTTCTTGAATGTTTACAACCCATAAATGAAGTAAAAGTCATGAATCACATAGAGTGGTATTCTACATTTCTTCGTGGTGCTTTCCTGAAAGGTTTGGAGTTTTTTTGAAAGGCTACCACCCATAAAAGATGCACTCTGATAGGAATCACTTCTCGTAGCAGTATAAGATGCTTTGCGGTGTTTTCTTGAATGTTTACCATCCATAAATAAAGCAATCAAACATGAAGCAACAATGGTATTCAATGCTTCTTCGTGGTGATTTCATGAAAGGTTTAGAGTTTTCTTTAAGGTTACCACTCTTAAATGAAGTAATCATATCAGAACACTTCGTGTAGTAAGATGGGATGCTTTGTGGTGTTTTCTGGAATGGAATACACCCATAAATGAAGTACTCGGATCAGAAATATTTCTCGTTGCAGGATAAGATGCTTTGTTGTGTTTTCTTGAATGTTTACCACCATTAAATGATGTAATAGTCATGAAGCGCTTAGAGTGGTGTTCTACATTTCTTCATGGTGGTTTTCGTGAAAGATTTGGAGTTTTCTTGAAAGGTTACCACACATAAATGAAGTACTAGGATCAGAAACAGTTCTCGCAACAAGATAAGATGTTTTGCGTGTTTTCTTGAATGTTTACCACCCATAAATGAAGTAATCAGACATTAAGCAATTAGAATGGTATTCTATGCTTCTTCGTGGTGGTTTCTGAAAGGTTTAGAGTTTTGTGGAAGGTTACCACTCATAAATGAAGTAATCATATCAGGAACACTTCTGGTAGTAAGATGAGATGCTTGGTAGCGTTTTCTGGAATGGTTGTCACCCATAAATGAAGTACTTTGATAAAAAAACTCTTCTTGTAGCAGGATAAGATGCTTTGCGGTATTTTCTTGAATGTTTACCACCAAAAAATGAAGTAACATTCATGAAGCGCTTAGAGCAGTACTCTACATTTATTCGTGGTGGTTTCCTGAAAGGTTTGGAGTTTTCTTGAAAGTTTACCACCCATAAATGAAGTACTTGGATCAAAAACTATTATCGCAACAGGATAAGATGTTTTGCGGTGTTTTCTTAAATGTTTACCACCCATAAATGAAGTAATCAGACATGAAGCACTTAGAATGGTATTATATGCTTCTTCGTGGTGGTTTCATGAAAGGTTTAGAGTTTTCTTGGAAGGTTACCACTCATAAATGAAGTAATCATATCAGGAAACATCTGGTTATAGAATAGGATGCTTTGTGGTGCTTTCTTGAATGATTAATACCCATAAATGAAGTACTCGGATCAGAAACACTTCTCGTAGCATTATAAGATGATTTGTTGTGTTTTCTAGAACGTTTACCACCCATAAATGAAGTAATCACACATGAAGTAATTAGACATGAAGCACTTAGAATGATATTCTACATTTCTTCGTGGTGGTTTTCCTGAAAGGTTTGGAGTTTTCTTGAAAGGTTACCATCCATAAATGAAGTACTCGGATCAAAAACAATTCTCGCAACATGATAAGATGTTTTGCGGTGTTTTCATGAATGTTTACCACCCATAAATGAAGTAATCAGACATGAAGCAGTTAGAATAGTATTCTATGCTTCTTCGTTGTGGTTTCATGAAAGGTTTAGAGTTTTCATTGAAGATTACCACTCATAAATATAGTAATCATATCAAGAACACTTCTCGTAGTAGGATAGGATGCTTTGTGGTGATTTCTCGATTGGTTACCACCCATAAATGAAGTATTCGGATCAGAAACACTTCTCGTAGCGGGATAAAATACTTTGTGGTGTTTTGTTGATTGTTTACCACCCATAAATGATGTAATATTCATGAACTACTTAGAGTGGTATTCTACATTTATTCGTGGTGGTTTCCTGAAAGGTTTGGAGTTTTTTTGAAAGTTTACCACCCATAAATGAAGTACTTGGATCAAAAACTATTCTCACAACAGGATAAGATGTTTTGCGTGTTTTCTCGAATGTTTACCACCCATAAATGAAGTAATCAGACATGAAGCACTTAGAATGGTATTCTATGCTTTTTCGTGGTGGTTTAATGAAAGGTTTAGAGTTTTCTTGGAAGGTTACCACTCATAAATGAAGTAATCATATTAGGAAACATCTTGTTTTAGGATAGGATGCTTTGTGGTGCTTTCTTTAATGGTTAATACCCATAAATGAAGTACTTGAATCAGAAACACATCTCGTAGTAGGACAAAATGCTTTGTGGTGTTTTGTTTAATGTTTACAACTCTTAAATGAAGTAATAGCCATGAAGCGCTTAGGGTGGTATTTTACATTTCTTCGTGGTGGTTTTCCTGAAAGGTTTGGAGTTTTCTTGAAAGGTTACCACCCATACATGAAGTACTCAGATCAGAAACACTTCTCGTAGCATGATAAGATGTTTTGCGGTGTTTTCTTGAATGTTTACGACCCATAAATGAAGTAATCAGACATGAAGCACTTAGAATGGTATTCTATGCTTCTTTAGGGTGGTTTCATGAAAGGTTTAGAGTTTTTTGGAAGGTTACCACTCATAAATGAAGTATTCATATCAGGAACACTTATTGTAGTAGGATAGGATGCTTTGTTGTGTTTTTTTTATTGGTTACCACCCATAAATGATGTAATAGTCATGAAGCACTTAGAGTGGTATTCTATATTTTTTATTTGTGGTGGTTTCCTGAAAGGTTTGGTGTTTTCTTGAAATGTTACCACCCATAAATAAAGTACTCGGATCAGAAACAATTCTCGCAATAGGATTAGATGCTTTGCGTTATTTTCTTGAATATTTACCACCCATAAATGAAGTAATCAGATATGAAGCACTTAGAATGATATTCTATGCTTCTTTAGTGTGGTTTCATGAAAGATTTAGAATTTTCTTGAAAGGTTACCACTCATAAATGAAATATTCATATCAGGAACACTTATTGTAGTAGGATATGATGCTTTGTGGTGTTTTCTGGATTGGTTACCACCCATAAATGAAGTACTCGGATCAAAAACACTTCTCGTTGAAGGATAAAATGCTTTGTGATGTTTTGTTTAATGTTTACCACACATAAATGAAGTAATAGTCATGAAGCACTTAGAGTGGTATTCTATATTTCTTCGTGGTGGTTTCCTAAAAGGTTTGGAGTTTTCTTGAAATGTTACCACCCATAAATGAAGTACTCGGATCAGAAACAATTCTCGCAACAGGATAAGATGCTTTGCGGTATTTTCTTGAATATTTACCACCCATAATTAAAGTAATCAGACATGAAGCACTTAGAATGGTATTATATGCTTCTTCGTGGTGGTTTCATGAAATATTTAGATTTTTCTTGGAAGGTTACCACTCATAAATGAAGTAATCATATCAGGAACACTTTTGGTTGTTGGATAGGATGCTTTGTGGTGCTTTCTTGAATGGTTGTCACCCTTAAATGAAGTACTCAGATCAGAAACACTTCTCGTAGCAGGATAAAATGCTTTGTGATGTTTTGTTCAATGTTTACAATTCATAAATGAAGTAATAGTCATGAAGCGCTTAGAGTGGTATTCTACATTTCTTTGTGGTGGTTTTCTGAAAGGTTACCACCCATAAATGAAGTACTCGGATCAGAAACACTTCTCGTAGCATGATAAGATGATTTGCGGTATTTTCTTGACTGTTTACCACCCATAAATGAAGTAATCAGACTTGAAGCACTTAGAATGGTATTCTATGCTTTTTCGTGGTGGTTTCATGAAAGGTTTGGAGTTTTCTTCGATTATACCACTTATAAGTGAAGTAATCATATCAGGAACACTTTTGGTAGTAGGATAAGATGCTTTGTTGTGTTTTCTAGAATGGTTATCACCCATAAATGAAGTACTCGGATCAGTAACACTTTTCGTAGCAAGATAAAATGCTTTGTGGTGTTTTGTTGAATGTTTACCACCCACAAATGAAGTAATAGTCATGAAGCGCTTAGAGTGGTATTCTACATTTCTTCGTGGTGGTTTCCTGAAATGTTTGGAGTTTTCTTGAAATGTTCCCACCCATAAATGAAGTACTCGGATCAGAAACAATTCTCGCAACAAGATAAGATGCTTTGCTTTGTTTTCTTGAGTGTTTACCACCCATAAATGAAGTAATCAGACATGCTTTGCGTTATGCGTCATTAGTCATGCGCCATGCGTCTTGCGTCATGCTTTATGCATCATGCGTCATGCGTCATGCTTCATGTGTCATGCGTGGTCATGCGTCAAGTGTCTTCCGTAAATAGATTGTTTCGTCTTGCGTGATGGGTGATGTGCCTTGCGTCAGGCGTCAGGCGTCATGCGTCATGCGTCTTGCGGCTTGCGTCACGTGTCATGCACCTTTTTGTATCATGTGTCATGCGTCGTGCATCATGCGTGACGCAATAATGTAGGAGGGCTGTACAGTTGTGACGAACTAAATTTGTAAGGTTTCCTTTCTTTATTTTGTATGAGTCTGGTGCATAGAAGAAATGAGTAAACAAGAACCCATTAATTCCAATGGTTTTTGTACACCGCATCCGTCCAAAACAAGGGGATCACCTCCTCTTTATTTAAAATTTCAAGCAACTTTACCTCAATTTCCAACGACATTTTCCCATTACTATTGGATATTTTGTGGCGATTATGTGTGAGAGGTTGTGTTGAAGTCCAAAAATCGTTTAAGAAGCGTTGAAGCATCAATTTGATTTTATGACTCTCCTCCTATCCGCCCAACACTTTGGATAATCAAGACCTTTGAGTGTTTTGTCATCCAAGCTCCTTATTTAAGGAGGAGAGATTCTAAACCAAATGTCTCTAAATCTCTATTTTTTGTTGAAATTTTAAAATTAGTAAAGATCATATATGGATGCTTTTATAATTTGAAATTCTTGTGGCATGTGAAATGCGCACATTATCATAAAATTCTAAGTTATAATATGCTAGGTTAAATTCTTAAATTATGAGATACTTGGACATTGTTCCTATATTAGAAAATATATTTGGGAAAAACTTAGGTACACCAAGATAGGTGCTCCCTAGGTACTCCACTCAATCTCTACCATTTGATTGAAATCTATGGTGCGAATCTCAATGCAATCAAATGGTAGAGATTGAGTGGAATACCTAGGGAGCACCTATCTTGGTGTACCTAAGTTTTTCCCAATATATTTTGGTTCAAAGATTGAGAAACAGAAGGGAAATAAATATTGATATAGTGTTTCCTCAACCTCATATGACAAATAACATTATTTAGGAAGAAATTTTGTATGCTAAGAAGTATTTTAATTGTTAAAATTTTTAAAAAGAGCATACATTATGAGATAGAGTATAAAGAAACAATAGGAATATTTATATTTATATTATAAGAGCATAAACTAATTATAGAACATTGTGGTATACAGTTAATGCTAGACATATAGATAGATGTATAAGACTAATTTAGGAACTGCACGTGGGTAGAGGGAGTTTAGTACAATAAATTTTGTATGAAATTTGCCTAAATTCATCTTATTAGAAGCAATAGTTATGCATATGAATTAAAATTATTCTTGAAAGAAGTTTGGCATCTTTTTTAGACAAAGACATATAGAATTATCAAGGCAATGATTTGTGATTGTTAAGCTTATTGTAAAGTAACTTGCAAAAGTGCATTTTTTACATATTGGATATGTAAATTGCTTGAAAATGTTGTTTCTTGATGTGAAAAGAAAATTTACTTTCTCATTCTGGAGAAGTAATAGAAAAATTTTGTTCATTTGGAAATAGAGTTGTTGACATGTTTAAAAGATTCATGCAAACTTATTCATTTTGAGAATGAAGCTTTAGGCATGATAGGTAGTTGTTCCAGAGGGAGTTTGGTTCATATAGTTTCTTATATACAATTGATAGTGTTATGGCACAAAGAGAATGTATAGCAACTAATTGTAATAATATGACTTATGTAGCATATTATAAGAAACATGTGATGAGATATCAAATAATATTCAGATATAGAATTAGAGACATAATAAGCATAGAGGGAGTCATATGAGATCAAGTATGTTCCTATTGAAAAAACATAGACTAATTAAAAATAGATTTTTAGTTAATTTATTTTGCGTTTGTAAAATTATTATGTCTATAGGATATTGTTTGTACTTGGTAATGATACTTCCTGAGTAGAATAACCTAAAACTAAAATTTATTGTTAGTAAAATGTGTTTTTACTATTGTTTAGGTTTGATTAGCACATATGGTAGCATGTCAATAGGTTGAGATTGGCTCTCTCACACGAGTAATCGTCTCTGACATCTGGGATGTGCAGGGATAAGACTAACTTGTGTCATTTGCATTCTAGGAATGAGCGTGATACAATGTCGCCTCAGTTAATATGTGTGATAAAATTGAGATGAGACAACAAGAGTGCAGTCAACATGAACTGAACCTCACAATTTATGTAGCCTATTTTTGTGCCGAGATGAGAGTTTTACTTGACGCTTTGGATTAGCTGCAATGAATGTGATATAGATCATATATACATAGTTTGCGATTGATCTGGACTCGTACAATGTTCATTTGATTAGACATGCGTCTGACAGGCAGATCATACACCTTAGCATGCATTTCATACTACATGTGCATGAGCGACACATGAAAAATGCGAGAATTTACTTTGATACTACATGTACTTAAGTATCCTTGTTACTTTTGGCTATGTTATAAATAATAGAATCAGTATTGCTACTTTAGTGTGCTTCCTATGGCGATGAGCGATAAGCACCCCTTAGTTGCAACTAACCAGTAAAAATGTATATATGCACTTCTCTCTGATTAGTAGAGTTGATATACATTCATTAGACTCAATTCTGTGATAGAAAAGTTTTGCACTAGAGAACGAAGTTGCGGGTTTGGTATTTGGACTGTGAATCGTGTAGTGTTAGTTCTAGTAATTAGCATCCATCTGTGATATCTCGAAGACGATGCTCTATCAATAATTAGAGATGACGCAGCGAGATGCATGACGCATAAAATACTCGAAAATAGACAGTGATCGATCGCTTTCGCTTCCGCTTATTGTAACGGTTAAAATTTGATTTACTGTTAAGAAAATTTTCTTACAAATAGTTTAGTAAATAGCCGACCCAAGTTATGCTGAATAAGTTTTCCATTCGCATTGAAAGATGAATGGAAAGAACCCAAATAGTACAAAATTGAATGTCCTGAGGTCAAATTATAACTTTCCAAGGCCAGTAAGTCGAAGAGTTATTATCTATGTTACCCGGATTCTTTGAAAACACAGCGTATCTCGTATCGGATACGTATCCGATACGATACGCGTGCGATTCGCACTCGATACTTCAGTTGGCGTATCTAGTTTTTTATTGTTTTTGACCAACGAATTCGGTCAAGATTCGGATATAATTCGCCCTGATACGGATCTAACTCGTGTATCCATCGCCACAGAAGATCTGTCTGCCATCCTTGAGGAGTAAAATAACACTAGAAATTAAATATAATGCTGGAATTTGAACATTAGATCAATGGACAACACAACACCTTGCACAAAGGCGCATGACCACTGAGACGCAGTTGCTTTTTTGTTCTAGACTGTTACTTATTATATATATCTTCTTATAATATATATTATTTTATTGTAATGTGTGATTTTATTGAAGTATTATTTCTTATGTAATATCTTATTTTAATATATAATGTGAATTTTATTATTTTATATATACTCCGTCGTATTCTAACTTTTTTTAAAATGACGTATCGCCGCACCCGCACTGTATCCGATACGATACCCGCACCCGCACCCGTGCAACATAGGTTATTATACTATAGGAGCTTTTGTGTCATTTGCTGATTTGAAGTGAAAGAAAGCTAAGCTGAAAGTTATTTTTCTTAGGAAGAAAAGCTCCAAAATAATTATAGCTAAAATGCTAAATCCACCGCAAATAATGGGCTGTTATGCTTCGTTGAGGCACATAAAACACAGGAGTTGTAAGGAGAGGCTAGACGTGGGCCTAATAACCATACTGTACCAAAATTTGACAAATACGATATAACTTGAGCTCAGCTAGCGAACCACAAGAGGAACATGGCTTCTTTTCTCTCTCAAATCCAATGGAACCATCCTCTGCAATTACGTCAATTCTAATAATTGTAGTACGCAATGGAAAGAACTGGTAGAGTTTCAGATCACAACTTATGAAGTTCCTCCGTCAGAATTGTCAAGAAAATAAATGTAAAAAGTAACACCCGACTATACATATCGTCCAAATAAGAAATTAGAAAAGTTGCGACAGTGTTTAGAAAAATCACTAATACAATAATTATTTAGGTATAGAGAAATCTGTTATATTTGTGTACCCCCCAACTCAATTTTACACCAAAATCCATCATTCGTTTACCATAAAATCATAATTCCTGATGAACCATTTCTACTATATCAAGAAATTTAAGAACACATTCATAATCTTGTTTCCCTATTTTCAATTCACGAACACATGAAATAACACTACCAATTCAAACATATACCTATATAAGATAAACATAAACAAAAAGAACCTTTATCTATTGTTTCAATACTCTAATTAAATTCTATTAAACATAAAAAAACAATTAGCTGGTTTTCAAATTCATCGAGTTCAACATGGAACCAACAAAATTTAGCTGGTCTTCCTCTTTGTCCATTTTAGACAATGATAAACCTGAACAAAACAGTAAAAAAGGCAAAAAGAAAACATTAGTATGATTCGATAGATACGCATGCTTCCATAGTTGAGTTATGGTCTGCCATAACTTCTATACGGTTGATCAAAGTTTGACAGACAAGATTTTACAAAAGGGGAGCTTTCTATTTTTACTTTTGCAGTGCCCACCTGTAGTTGGCAAATGACAGGAGACTCCCATATTAAAAGTATGGCAGTAGAAGTAAATTAATGGTTGGATAACTTCAAAAACTAACAAGGTGTAGGATGACAATACTTGAATTATGCTAAAACAATAAAGACATCATATATAATGCATCAAAGATTGCAAAAAAAATAATTATATGTTAATTCTTATATCAGTAAAAGATCCAGAAGCACCAAAACTTGTTGCTCCAAATGAAATTTGCTCTGCATTAGCTGAACATGACAACAATAATAACAAATCAGTTCTTCATATAACTAGGACCATCTTAGCCCAAGTACTTACAGTTATATATATTTTTAAAATATGATGATATGTAACTGTTATAACAATTATCTTGAAAAGACTCCAAGTTCAGAGTATTGCTAGAATGCAACAATGGACTGCTTGTATAGTAGTAAAATAGTTATATCTTGTAGTTCTCAATAGTGACAGTCAAAAGCATATGTTAATCATACAGTTAGGATTTGGCATTACCTTTTACTTTTTCATCAGTCTTTGAAGTCCTATCCAGGCTACCATTGGTCTGACACATAAACTATAACAAATAAAACCCTTATTAGGGAAAAAAAAACTAATTCCATGCCAACTTTTGAACCGAAAACAATGTTTTTGGTTGAAATTGAGGTATTAAGAACCTTGGAAATTTTAAGGCGCTGAAGCAAATCTGCGTCCTCGTTGATATAATCCAGTTCTCTGTAACAATTAAGAATGAATAACTAGGAGACAACTTCTTCTAAGAAAAAAAAGGAGGTAAGAACTTTTTTTCAGTACATTTTGGATAGTGCAGGCTTCTTCTTAGTACATATTTTTGGCGCAAGTCTCAACTGCCAAAATGCGATAGATGCTAGAAAATTCGAGAAGTAAAAAGAGAAGAAAAAATAAAAGAGGAAGAGGGAAAGAAAAAAGGAGTAACCTTGGGTATAGAGGCAGATTTAGTATCAGTTTCTTTGACTTTTTCGTCTGACTTTGACATCCTAATACCAAAGCCAGCATTGATCTGACAAATAAAACCCTTATTAAAAAGAAAAATAATTTCATGCCTACTTTCGAACCAACAACAATGTTTTTAGTGAAATTGAGGTGTTAAGAACCTTGGCAATTTTAAGGTGCTGAAACAAATCCGCGACAGACTCCTTGACATCAGTCGGTTCCCTGTAACAATTAAGTATAAATAACTAGGAGGCAAGACTTTAAGAAAAAAAAGGAGGTAAGAGCCTTTTTATAGTACATTTTGGATAGCGCAGGCTTCTTCTTAGTAGGTATTTTGGTAGCAAATTTCAACTGCCAAAATGCAATATATGTTAATATTAGAAACTGAATTCGAGAAGTAAAAAGTAAAAAATAAAATAAAAGGGGAAGTTGAAAAGAGAAAAAGGTGTAACCTTGGCTATAGAGGCAGATTTAGTATCAGTTTCTTTGACTTTTTCCTCCGTCTTTGACATCCTCATACCAAAGCCAGCATCGGTCTGACAAATAAAACCCTTATTTAAAAAAATCCTAATTCCTTGCCTACTCTCGAATCAGAAACATTATTTTTAGTAGAAATTGAGGTATTAAGAACCTTGGCAATTTTAAGATACTGAAACAAATCTGCGACAATGGACGCCTCCTTGATACTAGTCGGTTCTCTGTAATAAGTAAGAATAAATAACTAGGAGACTTTCTTTTCAGAAAAAAAAGGAGGTAAGAGCTTTTTTATAGTACATTTTGGATGGCATAGGCTTCTTCTTAATAGATATTTTGGGCGCAAATCTCAACTGCCAAAATGTAATAGATGTTAGAAACTGAATTCGAGAAGTAACAAGGAAAAAAAAAGGAGAAAGAGGAAATGAGAAAATGAATAACCTTGGTTTTAAAGGTAGGTTTAGTATCAGTTTCTTTCTTCATCTTCGTTCTGTGATCCGACGATCGATCGATTGATCGATAATTGAAATTCACTTAGAATAGAGAGATGTGTTTGGGGTTCGTTTATTTCTTTGTCTCTCTGGTTTCTCCTCTCCCAAGTTCTTCCCTAAGGCACCGTGGAGGAAAGATCTAAATGTTCTGCTCCGACGAACTGCTACTCGAAAGGAGACTTCGCCGAGTTCTTTCCCCTAGACTTGAACGTGAACTTGAAAGGCGGGGTAGATGATTGCCTATGGCTGCCTGGAAGTACAGAGAAGCACAGAGAGAGATTTGGTGCAAATCGAATAAAGAGCTAAGTCGCGCGTTCATTCGCAAATGACGAGCAGTAACGGAGAGATTCAGGGATTGT
Source organism: Eleocharis quinqueflora (assembly GCA_964058865.1). Lineage (NCBI taxonomy): Eukaryota > Viridiplantae > Streptophyta > Magnoliopsida > Poales > Cyperaceae > Eleocharis > Eleocharis quinqueflora. The sequence goes on along the minus strand of CAXKVX010001000.1, from coordinate 79,005 downwards.
GATTGAACAGAGAAACATAATATCTATTTTGCCCTTCATTTCTGGGTTATACATCTACAGAATTATGGTACAATCAGAGTTGCTATTAGTCAGGAAAAATCAATAAATTTCTTTTTTAGTCAAATAGTGTATCTAATAGAGATAGAATGACATATGATTAATTACGGAGTTTGGAATATTTAATACACTAAATGATGTCGTAAATAGTTTATGGCACTAATGATGCCGGATTTATTGACAGTTAACTCGCTGTAAAGGACCCATCAGAAATCTTCAAAAACTGCTAACTATGCCAAACCTAGATCTTTATCACACTACAATTAACATGGAGGAAATTCAAGCCTCGTTTGTGTTTATAGCATGGTGTTAAAGTGCACATCAAACCTTCAGACTTTTTTTTAACTCTTTTCTTCGTTTAGTGAAAATATTATTGGGATTTTAAAATCGTAAGCCACACTCACAATTATACCGAACAAAGAGCAGTTAGTCGGAAATACATTGCTTTAACTGAGATGATAAGAAAGAGGAGAGCAAGGAGGCTCCTTTGAAAGAGTTCTGATTTCTGAACAAGAGAGGAGATGCCAGAGAAGAGAAGACAAGCAAGATGTATATTAAATCAGTACAATGGCAATGATGCGTGTAATCGAGACAGGTAAGATCATCTAAGAACTGATGAAGATGATTTTGCTGTCAGATTGGCAAGAACTGGTTAGGATCCTCACCTTAGAAGAACACTCAACCGCACTGCAATGTCAGGCACACAGAGATTTGACTCTCTATCTGCAACACTTTTACAATAATAGGAACAATTTCACTGTAGAACATGTCATCGGCACTCTAAACAGCATGGAATATTCTTTGCCAAACCAGGCACAGGTTTCCCAATCCTCGTTCAGGGTACTCCATTCTTTTTTCTTTTTTTTGAGAAATAGATAAGTGATTTTTGTTTTTAAATATTATTCAAAGTGATTTAAAGTTTTCAATGACCTTTGACTTTCACTGGATTTCGAATCCGGAACCTCCACTTGGAGCCCGTTGCTCTTTTGCCTTTGACTTTCAGGGGTACCCCATTCTGCAACTCACTGAATCACTGAGGCTGGGCAATTTGGCATAAACTCTCAGCTGCTTTCCTTCTCTTAGTGGTTATTTGGATATTGGGTTATTCATTGCAAGTTTCTATTCTGTTAGGTAGTAGTTGGTACTTGGTAGTCAGGTTTTTAACTTTCAACAATTAACTCAACATCACACTCCGCTGCTGCGCAGGTATACTGGGTAAAGCAAAGAAATCCTATTCAGAAATTTATGCTTCTTTTGTTGTTAAAGTCTCTTGACTTTTTATTTGATTGCTCTCTCCCAGCCACGCGCGCACACACCCCATGTTAGAATCTGAAAGAGAAACCAATCACGGACGCAGTACCAATGGACAACTATTTAAAACAAGAACATTATGAAGCAGGTGTTATGATCGCAAAATATACACATACGAGTACACAATAAAAAACAAGAAAATATAAAATATGGAATGATCTGAAAGATGGTCCTAGATGGCCAATAAAGAGAATGTTACAAGTCTACATCGCCAAAAAAAATATAAATAAAAATTTGCTCAACTCAGAGTAAACATACTGTATACCAAGTACTTATCCCCATGTCCAAAACAAAAAGGAATTTATCTCATTCTACCATAAGCTGCAATAGAGCATACATATATCTCTCCCCAGGTACGACTTCAAAATAGAACTTAATCTAGCAAGCCAGACTTGGCCCTTAGGTGCTGCTTGAAAGCCATGATATCCCCCTCCCACCGGGTTACGGCCTGGTTCTCACAAACCCAAATCTCCTGTGCCACTTGGTTAATCAGCCTGAAGTCGTGACTAACCAACACCAGACCACCATCCCACTCATTCAGCGCCTCAGCCAGCGAGTCAATAGTCTCAATATCTAAATGGTTAGTCGGTTCATCGAGAAGTAGCATATGTGGTTGCCTATAGGCAAGCCAAGCAAATATAACCCTGCTGCGTTGTCCGTCAGAGAGGTTTTTCATAGGCATCACCTGAGCCTTCCCTGATAACCCAAACCTTCCAATAGCCGATCGCATCTTTTCCTCTTCAGTACCAGGGTACTCTTTCATCATGTATGCTAAAGCAGGCATGTCCATGTCGAGTTTTTCAGCCAAGTGCTGGTGAAATTGTGCAATTCTCAGATGATTATGGCGCCTGACCATTCCATCCAATGGAGTCAAGTCGCCTGTCATCAGCTTAAGGAGTGTGCTCTTCCCAGCTCCATTGGGGCCCACCAAGGCGATGCGAGAATCTAAATCAACCCCGAAATCGAGGTTCTTATAAATGAGGTTATCAGGTGTGTAACCAAACGTCACCTCAACGAATTGCAAAACAGGTGGGGGCAGCTTGCCAACATCAGTGAAGCGAAATACCAAGACCTTGTCCCGCACAACTTTCTCAGTGAGACCACCTCGCTCCATCTTGGCAAGAGTTTTCTCCTTGGACTGGGCTTGTCGGGCAAGCTTGGCAGATCCATGACCAAAGCGAGCAATGTACTCCTTCATGTTGGCAATCTGCTCCTGCTCCCACTTGTACTGCTTCATCTGGTTCTCCTCAAGCTCAGAACGGGTCTGCACGTACTGGTCGTAGTTGCCGGTGTAGAATTTCAGCTGCTTGTTCTGCATGTGGATGATATTTGTGCACACACCATTTAGGAAGTCCTGCGAATGGGAAATAACCACCAAGATGCGGTCAAACTTCTTCAGCATTTCCTCCAGCCACACACAAGCTTCCAGATCTGCAAATAAAAAAAGAAAATGAATACATGATACAGATAACAATTATGAGACAACTTTTTCAAGAACACTGTTTGGATACATCACTCTACCTGAAAAGTTAGGTTAATTGCCAAAAAAATGAAGTTTAATAGGACTCGTGTAAAGTACTCAGATTAATGCCATTCACAAGTCATTGACTCAGAAACAAAAGGAAAAAAAGTACAGCTGCTATCAGGAAGAGTGGGACCAGCTCTTTTTTTATCCTTGTGAGGTAGAAAAAAATCTTTAGCTAAGCATGGTACCAATTGTCTAGGAAAACTCGTAAGGCTTTGCACTTGTAAAGCTCAAGGTAACATAAAAAGGACTGATCTATAGCCACAAAACACTAAATGGAACAAAGTCCAAATCTTAAATGCCATTGCTAATTCTTTGATATTTACACCTTTGGCAGAGTGATAAGTCACTAAATGGAACGATTGAAAAAATAACATACCAAGATGATTAGTAGGTTCATCTAGCAAAAGAATTGTGGGATTCATGAACAAGGCTCTTGCAAGAGCAATCCTCATACGCCAACCACCCGAGAAGTCCTTGGTTTTCTTTGCTTGCATTTGTTTGGTAAAGCCCAGCCCAAATAAAATCTCAGCAGCACGTTTCTCAGCAGTTGAAGCATCAAGTGCATCCAATCGCTCATATATACGGTCCAGCTGTTCCCCACCACCATCCTCCTGATACATTGCATAGATGTCAGAAAAAATAGAAATACCTTAGCAATAACAAACACAGTATGCTGTCAGGAATTAATGATTAAATTAGAAGGTCCATAATAACAAAGACAACTTCTCCCACCCCTCTTAACACTACACTACACTATTTCTGTTACTCCAAATAAACAATCCATGTTTTGAAGCAGAGGCATAACCAACAACATTCAAGGTTTAAAGAGGAAGTACTTGACAATTTTAAAAGAAAAAAACAAGGAAATGAGTGCTGCGATGAAAATCAAACCATCAGCAGTCAGTAGCTCATTTTTTTTTCCTGAAAAGGCCAGCTTTTACATGGTAACATATGCAACTAATTGTTTTCCAACCCGAACACCCATTAATATTTTTCTTCATGCCACAAGTTGTACGCTTTCAATATTTGTGGTGCAGCGAGAGCAGGGGCTGACCCACAGTGGCAGATAGCTGCTTACTTAGCTTTAGTTTGTAAATTGATAACAATAGACAACGACCCATCAAATTCCAACTTACCAGAGCAATCAGCATCAAATGATAGATCTGGGTATTGTTCCAAGATTATAATTAATACCAAACTTCCCAAAGATTGTAAAATCCAACCTGTGCAGAGAGTTCCTCAACTTCTTTCTCAAGCTTAACCCTCTCTTCATCACAATTGATCACTGCCTGAAGAGATGACATGTCAGAGGCTTCAATTTCACGTGTAAGATGGTAGATATCCATATGATCTGGTATCGGCAGCTCTTTGCATCCCAGTGCTGTAAGCAAGGTTGACTTGCCACAACCATTCAAACCTAGCAATCCATATCGTCTGCAATTTAACAAGATAAACATTTAAATGCTATATTAGAATCAACACCCTGTTTTATTGTTTTCATCAAGAAATTCAAAACGACAAAACAAAAAAAAAAAAAAAAAACAAAGCCTTTAGTCCCAAACAAGTTGGGGTAGGGTAGGTTAGATATGAATCCCAATAAATTGGGATTCATTTCCATGAGAAGTCTGATTTTTTATGCTGGCTCGCCAAGCCTATCACGACCCTCCTCCTCTTCCTGTCTTGGGACAGGCTATGTAAAAAAAAACTACATAGGCGGACAAGAGAGCGTTGTCACTCTGTTGTCCAAATTTGTACCGATTTTTAGTAAGATTTCATTTGATCAAATACAAAAAGTCGAAGATTGGACTGTACTTACCTTCCGTAGTTGAGTTCCAGCTCAGAGTCTACTATAAGGTCATGCCCATGAAAGGTCAACGATAGGGATTCTATCTGCGATTTCCACAGAAGTTGCATCATTATACAAGTTAGATGGATAAAGAAACAGTCATAGTACTTCCAAAATACGCTACAAATATTGGCATCTAAAATTCTATACTAATTATGTTAATTAAGATAATATAGGTTTAAAGAAAATTAAAAAGTAGCAAGTGACAAAGTGCTAAGCATCATATGATTGCTCTCATGAATTCATTATTGATCTATACAATATAAGTGTGGAACCAACAAGTATTATTGAAAGCACAAAAACCAAATCATAGACCCGGTTGATCAATAGAAGTTTCCAAAAAGAAAAAGAAAGAAAGAAGTCTAAAGGGAAAAGAAGCATACATGAATATCTCGAGAAAGTGGATGTGAAGCAAGAACCCCGGTACAGGTACGATCCGATAACTGAAGAGCAGCTACTCCGTCAGTAACCTTGTTGGCTCCATTAGACGATGATGAGGTGGCAGATGCAGATTTGCCACCTCTCTTAGCTGCGGCTGCTGCCTTCTTCTGAGCAGCCTTCTTCTTGCTTGCGTCGGACACCATTTTCCTACTGATATGATTAAATTCTTTTTTCAACAAAAAGGAAATCGAAATTTGCACCAAATTCTAGATCAAGAAACACAAAAGCAAGAGAAACTTACGATTTACGAAGTAGGGGTATCGAAGGATGGGATTTTTACTCTAATTAACGGTCTGAGATGAAAAGAACAATTTTCTCAAATGAGACGAAGCTAAATAAGTAAAAAAGAAAAACCTAGATCGCAATATAGAAGAGAACTTGCGAATTAAAAATAAGCGGAGGATTGGGGCGGCTCTGTAGATAGATAAGCGATCTAGGTTTGCGGATACAAAACGATAACAAACCACAAATTAACGATCTTTCTTCTTTTTCTTTTTTTTTGCTTTTAGGTCTTTCAGATAGATATTTTGGTAAATTCTCTTTCCAGGAAGAAGGGAAAGAGAGTACCCCAAACGGCCAAACAAGGGTTAGAGGGTTCGGCGGAGAAGAGATGGTCTCTTATTTATACAAGGTAAATTCTCGTTTCTTCTCCTTCTTATTAGGGTTTTGCCATCTAACCCTCCAAAACAGAAGAATTACAGATGTAATTTTGACAAATCCTCATCATTTCAGATTTTCAGGTATAAGGGGCAATCAGATCGATTGAATTAGTTTTTTGTTTACGTGAATATTTCGTAATACTAAAATAGTTATTTAATAATTCAAAGTATATCAAAATTTGTAAGTACAAATTTATTCGATGTAATATTAAATAACTAATTTATATTACGGATATTCCTCAAATTGTGACCTACACGTGCACTATATAGTCTACAATAACTTGTGACCAGGAACGCCTTGATAGTTGATAAGGACTAGATGATACGTGGACGGTCGTGATTTCTCCAAAAGTGACGTCGAAACCTCAACTAAAGCACGAAGTCACATAGAAGTCCGTTCAAACCCTACACCTTAATTCTTTAATAGTCGCTTAGTCGGTGCTCCTGCGTTTATGTCACACTTCTATTGGATGATAATAATAATAATAATATATTTGAATGTGAAAACTCAAAACTAAAAGTTAGGTCGGAGAATGAAAAAGTTCACTCCGCAACAAAACGAAATCATCTGCGCTCTGTACATGTTAATTTAGATCACCAAATTAAAAATTAACAATTTTTTAAATCATATTAGTAACGGTTAAATGTTAATTTTTAATCCAAAATTTATATTAACTACACGCAAAATGAACATAAAAAAACTGCACGCGGAGAATACTCGCTTCTGCATCGGGCGTCGCTGAGGCGGCAGTGATATGGGCCGGATGCTTGGATTTAGTGGGCATCAAATAGAAGGAAAAGGTAATTGAATGGGTTTATGGGCTTATGGGCTTATGGGCTATGGCCGGATCCCTTTATTATTTAAGTTGTACCATACAACAAATTTAGTAGATTTAAAAGTTTGAAAGGAGTTAAATGTAAATTTTACACAGCCTTTATCGTGAAAATCATTGTTGTATATGCTTGGCAATGGGAATAAGCCCAGATTAGCCCATAACGGAATAATTTCAGTGCCGGATGCCTGGATTGCCTGTTTTGCGGATTTAAATTCAACTAAATTTCCATGAGATTATCTTTCATACGGATTTGAATAAACAAATGTTAGATATCTTTTGACGACAATTTAACACAAGATAAGTTTGATAACACTTTCTCAAATTAAATCAGATGGTTTAGAAAATGTATAAACAAGTTTCTTATACATTGATTCGAAAACAATTTGCAAGTCCTTTGATATCCCATCAACGAAAATTATATGTGGATATTACAAACTTAGTTGCAATTATTTTAGAGTGCGTAAAGAGGAGGGATCACTTTTGATATTCACAATTAATTTAATAGTCACTCGATATTCTGATTACTAAAAAATAAAGTTGATAATTACTTCTTTGACGATTTTGAAAATAAATAAAAGTGAAATTAAAATCTAACATTTTACAATAATTAAAGTGCTTTTAGATTTCAATGACCTAAACTAAAACTAATGGTCCTTGATTCATGATCAAATAATATTTAAATTGCACGAAATCTTATTGTTGAATGATCTTTACTAGTGGCAGATTACGCTCCGCGCGTGAAAGTAAAGCAAAATCCAAATTTTTTTGTTGTACATTGAAAACTTTGTTCTTCTTACTGTTCATTCACACTGTGAAATTCACAGTACCCAAAATGTTGCACAATGATAATTTTTTGGAATAGAGTAGTCTCAAGAAGAGGCTCTGGCTTCTATTAACTAAACAAAAGCACCTTACAAAGTTTAGTATATAAGCCATGTACTGAAAGACAGAAAAAATACTTAAAGTTATAACTGGACTAACCTAATTAAACTATCTTGCAGAATATCTCAGAATTAAGCACCCTCTTAACAAAATCACCACAAGAAAACGAATTATTTGCTAGAGTAATAAATACAATTCGCTAGAGTGTCAAGTGGCTCTAGCAAAAGGGTTAATCGCTAGAGGATCACAAAATTATTTGCTAGAGCGCTCCGCAATCACGCTAGCAACAAACTACTCTAGCGGTTGTGTAGTGCACCCTAGCAAAAGATACAGTATACGCTAGCAAATATGTCCTTCTCTCCATTTCATGCACGATGCAGCTAATTATCTAAAGAAACCGACTTAATTAAAGAAATATTATTTAACTAAGATGTATAAAAAAGAAAATATAAAATTTATTGTTATTTTTGGGGGATTTCTTATTCCTTGACTTAAACACACTTTCATTGACATAATCAGAATTGAAAAATATGGTTCTAGTTTAGTCGATTATTTATATGTTCAATTTATCTTATAAAAAACAAGACTGTATTGTAAAGTTTCATTCAGAAGTTTTCTTTTCTTTTCTAGAATAAAAATTATTCATGTAAAATGTATAAATATTATAAAAATTCGATTATAATTTGATTAAAACCTAATTCGCGCCAATTAAGAAAACCGTAAAACTTCAACGCGCGATTAATTTCGAATCTTTAGAATTATTACGAAGATATGTAACATGATGCGCGATTAATTTCGTTCTAATTTCACTTTTCCTCTCTCATCCATACAGTTTGGCAGTTCGCCGCTGAAAATCCCTTCAATAGAACCTAGCAGAGTCGAGATCACCGCACCCTATCATGTCTCCAGTTCACAGCTCTTCTTCCTGTTCGCCGCTCGTATCCTGATCGACGCTTGTCTATCGTCGCTCATGTAGGGATCGCAACCCGCTTAAATGTAAGACGTGTTTTAATTCGATCTTTTGCAGCGACGAGATTCAATTAGTTGCTCGTCTAGTAAATACTTGTGCTGATTTTGATAATACAATTCATATAAAAAGCACGTTTCAGCTTTTCTTGTACAGATTCAGCGTCTTATTAATTTCACATAAAAATCATTAGAAGGTTCAAATCAGAGTTTCGATTTTAGTCTTCAGTTTAGAAGCGTACTAAATGTTCATTTTATATTGATTTGCTTATTTTTCATTTCTTAACGATTGGAGGGTTAGGTTCTGGTTTTACCATACCCGCTTAAAAGTTAGGGTTTTGCTTTGCAACAGTCAGTACAGAAAGATGCTTTGCAACAGTCATAATTATTATTTTTTTCTAAATTTTAATTAATTTTTTTTCTTTTTGCTGTGCAACAGTCATAACAGTTAGGTGCCAGGCTGATCAAAGCTTGGTCTTTCCCTCTGCTTCCTCAGGCCTCGAGTTAGTCACCAATTAATGCTGCTAAGGGACAACCTATGGCATCTTCCTAACAAAATCCCAGTTGAGTCCAGCCCATTCGTTGCGCCCCTCTTTTTCAATACCAGGCACAATTATACACATTTCAGTTGGTATAGATTAACCTACTGTTAAAAAAATTAACAGCAGTTTAGTTGTATATGTTGAAGTTTAATGAGTAATAATTTGTACAATTGTTTTTCTTACCAGAAGCAAATAAAAATTGAAGATCTACTCTTTCGGCAATACAGAGAAAACAGGTAACTAATTTATACAGTGCCGTTTTTTTCATTCATACTCTCTTTTTTCTCATAATGATAGGTTTTTATCGATCAATTCCATTCTTATTGATATTGTTTTTTCTTACCAGCACAATAAAAGTATTTTGTTTGTTGTTTTACAAGAAACAAATAGCACATGCAGTAAGGTAGGATTTCAAAATTCTTTCATCCTTTCAATATTTTAATATTAAGTTAGCCACCAAGAAATTATGGGTGCCTTTGGATCATGTCATGATTAGTGCAAAAATAGTGCTATCTAGATTAGTGGTTGAAATAGTGGTTACTTTTTGCTATCTAGGTTAGTGCAAAAATAGTGCTAATTTTGTTCTATCTAGGTTAGTGAAATGTTGTTTGGATTGCACATTTGGAGTAGTGATAGTGAGTTAGTAAAATAATAAATTATTTTAGTTTTTTTAACGATAATAATAATAATAAAATAATAAAATATTGATATCAATTTATAATATAATAATAATACAATAATAATAAATGATAATAGTAATAAAATAATAATAATAAAATAATAATAATGGCAATTGTTATAATAATAAAATAATGATAATTACAATAACAATAATAATAATAATAATAATGACAATAATAATAATAAAATTATGACAATTAAAATAATAATAAAATAATATTAATGAAAATTATAATAATAAAATAATGATAATTACAATAATAATAAAAATAATGATAATTACAATTATAATAATAATAATAAAATAATAATGACAATTATAATAGTAATAAAATAATCACAATCACAATCAAAATAATAAAAAATAATATTAATGACAATTATAATAATAATAAAATAATGATAATTACAATAATAATAAACATAATAATAAAGACAATTATAATAATACTAATAAAATAATAATGACAATAATAATATTAATAAAATAATGACAATTAAAATAATAATAATAAAATAATAATAATATGACCAATAATAATAAAATAATAATAATAATGACAATTACAATAATACTAATAAAATAATAATGACAATAATAATAATAATAAAATAATGACAATTAAAATAATAATAATAATAAAATAATAGTAATAATGGCAATTATAATAATAATAAAATAATAATAATTACAATAATAATAATAAAATAATAATAATGACAATTATAATAATAATAAAATAATAATGACAATAATAATAGTAATAAAATAATGACAATTAAAATAATAATAATAATAATAATATTAAATAATAATAACATCAAGATGATGATTACAATGTAATAAAATAATAATTTTGCTAACCATGACATGTGCTAATTTTCTAATCCTACAATTTTGTTGGATTAGCAAAATAGCACTAACCAACACTACTCACAACTTACTAAATCATGTTTGGATCACATTTTTGTGTGGATAGCAACACTTATCCATGGTTAGTGCTATTTTTGGTGATCCAAACACTCCCTATGTGATTAGGATTTAGTTGGTTGATTATTTTATTTTACTGCTAACTGTTATTTTTCTGATTTAAGGGTTACTGGTATGGTTGTGACTAGATTGTTTTGAATTGTTAATTGTGCTGGTTCATGTACAACTCTTTACTGTATGGGTGTGCTTACTGTTATTATTTCTTGTACTTAATCACTGTATGGTTGTTTTACTAACCTAATCTTAATTTTTTGTAAGGCACAATGCCAATGAAAAGGATGAAATGCCCGCCTCTTCACGATGCTCCACCGCAACCTGAGCGTCGACAAATCTCAGTTTCAGCTGAAGGTGCAACTAAGATTCTGTTATTTTGTTGGTACTTTAAGATGTCATATAGATGTAGTTTTTTTTTGTTTTTGTTTAGTACTTAAAATATTGTGGCATGTTGTTCAATTGATGTTGTTTGGTACTTCAAATTATAATGTGTAATTTTTGTGTGGAAGGCATGTATTGTTCTTCTGTTTTGGTTGTTTTATGTTTAATTTTTATAAAGCAATTCAGGTATTGAATGTCAGATTAAATAACATGATAAATTTATATTAAACCATTTTTTTTGGCATGCGTCAATTTATATTATTTCTATTATAAATTATAGGTTGTTAAATTAATTAATAACAAATTAGCATGAAGAGATGAAAAAGTCCAAATTAAATTAGAAATGAGCTAGAACAATGGATTTAATTTGATCTTCAATGACGGATTAGCATGAGTTCGATGAGATGTTGTAGGCTATTAATTTGCTAGAGTTCAAAAAATTTCTCTAGCAATATGTTTGAAATTACCCTAGCAATTGTTATTTCATATTCTTTTTGTGTGATCCACTTTTTGCTAGGGCCGACATTTTATCTCTAGCAGTTAATTCAGACGGTGCTGTAGCAAATAATCAACCGCTAGGGGCTCTAGCAATTGACATTCATTTGCCAGGAGCGCATTCGCTTGGGTAACAAGTGCTAGGGTATACTCTAGCGAATGTGTATTCGCTAGGGCGTACTCTAGCAATTGCATATTTTTCGACCCTGGCAAATAAACTATTTTCTTGTAGTGAATGGCAGAACCCTACTTCTGCATTGACCAATTAACCATCCTAACTAAAATTCCAAAAGCACCCATGCTGAACAAAAAAACAACTCTTTAACCCTTAAATTGCATTTAATCACTATCAGTCTCTCCCAAGAGATCTTCATCATCAATGTCTTCAATCCCTTCTTGCCTTTCTGGAACTGGAACCTCACTTTCTTCTCTAGCCTCTCTGTCATATCTAAACCTATGTGCCAACTTGAAAGAGGCTCCTGTCAAGTATTCAAATAAATTAAGAACCATCCAATGAATGGTTGTATTATCCTTAATTCTTGATTGTTTAAATATTATTAAAAAAAATTCAGTCCAGATTGCCCATATAAATGCTGCTAATAATGTAGTCAATATTTCATGTCTAAAGAATTCATATTAATAATAGTAATCCATAAATCATGTAAAGAATTTAAATTCAGAAAATTTCTGTTAACAAAGCTGTTGTTTATAATATTCCATAAAGTTGTACATATTGTACATTTAAGAAATAGGTGACAAAATTTTATTATTACGAGTCAACCAAAGAAACAATTTAAATTTTAGAGGAATTTTAATAGGCCATATTGAGTGTGATAAGTTAATTTTGAGTCCTCCAAAGTTTAAAAATGCATATAGTGATTTGACTGTGTAAATCCCTGATGGTTCTAATTGCCATCTTGATGAATCAAATTTAGTTGTAAAATATATATTTTGTAATAATCAAATTATTTGATCTTTCTGAATCCTCACCGGTAAACTAACCCCTCTAGTCAAATTTAGTTTGAACTGACCTTGATTATAAACTTGAGCAATTATACTATTATCATTTTTAACTTTTTGATATACTAAAGGATATTGCAGTTTCAGTGGACTATTATGATTCCATGTATCATTCCAAAAATTAGTACTTTTACCATCCCCTATAATTCTTTTATTATTAATTTGAATAAAATAATAAACACTACTAGCATTCTTCCAAAAGAGAGCTGAACCTTTAGTAAATTTATTATATTTAAATTTCATTATTTCTTTTCATAACCCCTTATGTGGCTCATAAATAAACAGTCATGCCCATTTTGCTATAAGAGCAATATTCATATTACTAAGGTTTAAAATACCCTAACCCCCATTCTCTCTACTCCTACATAATCTATTCCAGTTAACCAAATTAATTTTCCTCTTACAATTATTATTCCACTCCAGACCGTAAAAATTTCTTTCTAATTTTATCAATGACTTTAACCACCCATAAAGATATTTTGAATAAGGCTATATAATATATTGATAAGGAGGAAAGCACTAAATTAATTAATACTAACCTTCATCAAGGATAACAGTTTACCCTTTTGATGCGGTATTTCTATACAATTATAATATCAAGTTTTAAACCCAAATACCGTGTGTATCGCAAGTGTACGATTGTTGTTGGTACCAAGTATCGGATATCGAACACAGGGGCAAGTTGATTTCCAAAGAGTTCGGAACAATGTAGGTTTTAAGCAAGTAAGAAATGTTGGTGAAAAGTGATTGTTCGATAACCAATTTATAATGTAAAAGAAACTGTAGTTAAACGGTGATTTATCAAAGAACTAAGACCTAGGGCGTAGGGTTTGTTGATCCACTTACTCACTTGGTTGAACGATTGTTGGTTCAAGTTATTGATAAACGGGTACGGACTAGCAATTATCGGTACCGAGTTGGTGATTTCTCGGTTTGGTACAGAGCCTAACACGATCGTGAGCCAATGATTAGTCAAGCTCCGACTCGTGTCAAAGGTTATAACAACCCGCAATTTAGACGTTTCTAGAATTATATTGTCCGGCAATTATGCACTAAGGCATACAACTCAAGTTTTGGCGTAATTACCCCTAGATCTACTCAAGTTCCTCTCGAATACGAGACTAGCCTAGCGATTTTCCTAGATCGGGATTCGAGTCAACTATTTCTCAATCAATTAATTCAAATCCGAACAAATTTAAATTCAAACAAGGAAAATCTATTTTATCAAATAACAATCCACGAAATCATCCAACAAGTTGCAAGTTTCACATAACCCTCACCCTAGAGAGGTATTTAGCCCCTCATGGTAATTACAAGTACAAGAGAGTAAAATAAAGACATCTAAATCAAAGATTAAGGTAAAGAGAATTGATAAAACCCTAAACTGAGCCTTGATCTAATCATTCGCCTTCTCTTTCTTGCACAAGAACCCTAGATCTCTCTTTTCTCCTCCAAAATCGCCTAGAGACAGATGGGAATCAGTGGGGAAGAAGCAATGCCCAAATAGGCAACTCTGTTGCCTTCCTTCCTTTTTGAACCTCTGAATTTTTCAAAAAGCGCCCAACTCTTTGCGTCCGCAAAGATTTGGCTATGGTTCTCTGTAATCTGGGGAGAAAGTTTTGCGGGCGCAAGGAATTCCTTGCGTCCATAAGGCTTCTGGACTTGTGTTCTCTGGTTTTGAGGAGGGAAGTCTTTGCATCCGCAAGGATTCCCTTGCGTCTGCAAAGAATCCTCCCTGGGCTTTCTGGAATGGTGCAGGAAAGTTTTGCGTCCGCAAGGAGAAGCTGTTTTGGTCCATTTTGGGTGTCATGATGTCTAGAACTCTGATTTGACTCCCTTTTTCTCTTGTCTCTTGTACCTGCAATTTAGATCAACAAAAAGGGAATTACTGCGAACTTGCATGCTTTTACACTACTCAAAGCTAATAAAACGTGAATATTGGTCAGAATACGGTGCCGGACTACACGTTCTGACGCGTACAAAATACAGCTATCACCTTCCATGTAGGAAGTCTTTTTGAACCTTTTCAATTATTTTTAACCAATCATCTCTAGAGAGTCTTTTCCAATGCAAAGGAAGACCCAAATATTTTATAGATAATTTGTCTAATTTAGAATTAAACAGAGTTGAATAATAGTTAGCCTTATAATCCTCCACGTGTAGAGAAATCATCTCTGTTTTTTCATAGTTAACTTTTAACCTAGAAAGTCTCTCAAACCCAATTAATGTACATTTAAGTTTCTCCAACATATTATAGTCAGCTTTAACAAACAACAATGTATCATCTGCATATTGTATATTCATTATTTTTTATTGTTTGACCATACATGACCTAGACCTTGATATAGACCTTTTTCAATTCCAATTGGTAATATTTTATTCAATGTATCAGCAGCTAAAATGAATAATGAAGGAGATATAAGATCACCTTGCCTCACACCCCTCTTACATTCAAAGTAAGGACCCACCTTACTATTTATTAAAACTACACTATGTGTGTTTTCTAACAAACTTCTATCATGAAATCATCTTTGTTTTAAAACATCCATAACATAATTCCAATTAAGATAGTCAAAGGCCTTTTCAATATCCAATTTCAATAGTATCCCTTCTTCTTTAGTCTTATTAACTGAATCTAAAATTTCATGTGCATATATGATACTATCTAAAATTGATCTACCTTTGAGGAAAGCACATTGATTAAAACCAATGATTCTATTTAATATTGGGTAAAGTCTATTAGTAAGTACTTTTGTAAATATTTTATAAATACAATTTAACAAACTAATAGGTCTATAATCTTGAATTTTGGTAGCTGAATTAACTTTGGAAATGAGACAAATTATGGCTCTATTAATTTTAGCTATGTCCAAATTACTGTTATAGAAATCTTGAAACATACTAAACAATTCATTTTTAATCATATTCCAAAACTCTTGATAAAATAGCATACTGAACCCATCAGGTCCAGGTGCTTTACTAGGATCCATTTGAAAAACTGTAATTTTAATTTCAGATAAAGTAAAGAGTGTAGTAAGTTCAATATTCTCTTCTTTACCATTTCATGTGATTCTCACATAATATTTGACATATTAGCCCAAATTTCTCCAAATTGTCCCAAAATGAATTTAAAGTGTTTAAAAGCATATGAAGTTATAGTTGACTTATCATAAACTATAACATTGTTAATTGTGAGTGTATTATTTTATTATGTTGGTTAATAAAGGATGCAATTCTATGAAAGAATTTTGTATTAGCATTTCATTTCTTTAACCACTGTACTCTTTATCTTTGTTGCCAATAAATTATTTCCTCTTTATGTATATTAGTTAGCCCAGTTTTGACTTGAAACAATTCTTGAATTTCCTCATCATATAATTTTCTATGTTCTGCCAATAATTTCCAGTACTTGTAATTGGTTTGTGATAAGATTTTTCTATCCCTAGAAGTTCTTTTTAAATTTGCATTCTAGCCTCTAAGTTTTTGTTTTAAGATACCTAATTTAAGTTTCCATGTGGATGCTTTATTTTGATATCCTAACTGCATATGTGACCATCTTTCTTTCATCAATTCTTTAAAATTCTCTTGTTGCAACCAATGTTTTTCAAATCTAAACTGGCGATTATGAATATCTTGTTGTTTATCACACTCTAAGTATATATGATTATGAACTGAGACCTATTTCACTAATGCTAAGCATCTAATGAATGGAAATATATTTTGCCATGCTTCATTCACAACATATCTATCCAAACATGCATGCTTATTACTATTTCCTTCCTTAGCGCAAGTAAATTTTCTATTTGTACATTTAAATTCCGTCAGATCATTATTTTCAATCCATGAATTAAACTTAGTCATATTAATATGATCAATAGTCACCGCTTTCTTTTATGATCTAAATCTTATAGCATTAAAATCCCCTCCCATCACCCAAGGACATGTCCATGCTCTTGTTAAGAATTCTAATTTATTTCAAAACTCTTGTATGTGATCATTCGTAGAAGGACAATATACATATGTACATGCCCATTGAATATTTGTTTGTTTAGAATTTATATAACAGTTAAACAAAAAATACCTCTAATTCAATTTTGAATAGTATGGAAATCCTCATTAGCATCAATTAATATACTCCCTTTACTTTCTATAGCTGGCAAATAACTCCATGTTAATTTAGAACTTATATTGTTTAACATTCTGTTATTAAAATTTTGCCTTTTGGTTTCTTGAATACATACAATACCAAATTGTTCTTTTTGAATTAATTCCTTTAATATATTTCTTTTCTCTGAAATCCAAGGCCTCTAATATTCCAATTTAGAATCTTCATTAAAAAATACAAAATACCCTTAAAATAATAAAAAATAATATCAATTAAAACTATTTAAGTTTTATCTATTAATAGGATTATTCAATTCTTATTGTAAGCATGCCATGCTTTAGCATGCATTCTACAACATTTAATCAACTCTAACACAAAATCTACCATTTTCCTTTTTTTCTTCCACTCTCATTGTCTTAATTAGTTCTAATGGTGATTCATCTGTGTGAGAAATATAAAACCCTAATTCATTGAAGAATGTATCAATTTTTTCATCTGAAAAAGTGAAAAAAGGAGAAATTATACCCTCTTGTTGCACTGATTCAATAAGCTCCATCCTTTTGACAGCTTTCCTCCTCAAATCTGCCTCCATTTAGTGGACTTTTGATACTGGCACCTGGTGGGATGACCTGTATTGTTGTTGAATGAGCTTTGATAATGTTCACTCTCTGGCCTCTTCTGCCCAAACTGCTTTCTCCTCCTCATCTATGCATATCATCCAATTTCTGTTGTAAAGCCTTGATCCTCCTCAATTCCTTCCTCAGTAAATTATTCTCAGCTATGGCCAAAGCCATCTCATCCAACTCATCTTCAACCACTATGACCCCTTTTATCTTTGGCAGGAACAATGTTCATTGGATCATTCCTAGGTTGAAAAGGAAAAAACTGCATAGGTGGAATTTGTTGAGGAATAACTTGTCTTGGCATTGCGTCACTAAGTCTTGGCTGATTAGGTATTCTAGGTTGGCGATTCCCATTTGATGAAGTGCCAATCCTGATTTGTTTAGCAACAGGTTTTGGTTGGTACTTAGCAGTAGATTTTGGTTTGATAATATAAGGTAAGGTAGGTTTGGCTTGGGTTTTAGCAAGATTCAAATATAGATGAAGGCTTAGTGTAAGGTGTATTTTAGGTTTTTGGAATTTAGGTGAATTTTTGTTTAGGGGTGAGGTAACAGATAGACAAAACACTAGTATCGGATGTCTTTGAAGGAAAGGTAGAAGTATAGTTTATAGATGAATCATATGATACAGTATCATATTTGGCAATCTTTGCCTTGGCATCCATTAGCACTTTCAATTTGTCAATAACATGAACAACATCTCTTGGTACCCAATCAATCACTGGTTCAGATTCCTCAGACTCAATTTCAACTCAAATTTTTGTTAACACACTGGCTTGATCTGGTCTAAGAACATCTAACCATAAACCTGGAGGAATAATCTCTTTCCTTGGCTTGATTCCTTCTCCGAATCTCGCACCAGATTATTTGATTGAGACATGCAATCCAAAGTCTCAGACTCACGTCCCAAGACATCGAGAAAGAACGGCTGAGATGTTCTTGAAAACTCGACCATCTTGTTATTGAAAGAGCTCTTGTTTTACTGTATTACTTTGTTGCACAATAATATAGTTGATAATAACATATGTAGAAATTTATTTCTTTTACTTTTTTGAAATTTTTATTATCAAAATTATAAAAATATTAATTCTCACTGATTTCTCAAATAAAATAAGCCAAAAATTTGCATACTCTACCGGATTATCCAGTGTACCCATCTACATCAATCACATGCACTGTACCTTATAAAATATATAATAATTTTATTTTTTTAATTCCCTAGATTTAATTCCATGAATTGCTGAAATATGCATGTGTACCTAGGTAATGAATTATTCAAATTTTTGCCATAAAATAAACTCCTAAACAATATGGGTCCGTTTGGCAACACACTCTTCCGACGAAATACCGGAATAGAGGCTTATTCCAACAATATGGTTGTGCCACCATATAGATGGAATACCGGAATACACTGTTTCGTATGACTAAGCAATCAAATTAGCAATGTAATTAACAATTTAATATATTATATATACCATATTATTATTGTTAATATTATTTGATTATGTTAACAGTAATTGACAATAATAAAATATTAAAATAATAATATTAACAATAATAACTAAAATAATAATTAACAATAATAAAATATTAAAATTATATTAATATTATATATTAAAATAATATTAATATTATATATTAAAATAATATTTTATTGTTATATTATTTTAAAATATTATATATTAATATTATATTTTAAAATAATATTAAAAATAATATTATAATAATTAACAATAATATTTTCTTGTTATATTATTTTATTAATATTATTTTAATATTTTATTATTGAATATTATTTTAATATATTATATACCATTCATTATTATTTGATTATGTTATATTATATTTGTAATTAACAATATTTTATATTATTATTTTATTATTATTATAATATTATTATATTTTAGTATATCATATATAGTTTAATATTATTATTATTGTTGTTATTATTATTATTTTAAAATAATGCAAATAATTATAATTTATATATCATGGTGATTATTATCATGATTATGTTATTATGTTGTATTATATTTGTAATTAACAATAATTTAATATATTATATATATTTATTGTTATTAATATTATTATATTGTTCTTATTATTAAAAAATATTAATAATTACTGTTAATTATTATTTTTTCATTATTTTAAAATAATGCATATTATAATAATTACTACCATAATTACCATTATTATTTTATTATGATGTACTATATTCGTAATTAACAATATTATATATACTTTTTTTTATTAATAATATTTTATTATCATTATTATTAAAATAATTTTAAAATTACTATTAATATTTATTATTTTATTATTTTATAATAAAGCATATTATTATATTTTTTATATTATTGTTATTGTTATTACTATAATTATCATTATTATTTGATTATGTTGTATTATATTTAATTAATAATATTTTATTGTATTATATATTTTATTGTATTATTAATAATATTTTATTGTATTTTATATTTTATTGTATTGGTAATAATATTTAAATAATTTTTATTGTATTATTAATAATATTTTATTGTATAATATATTTTATGTTATTGTTATTACTATAATTATCATTATTATTTGATGTACTATATTCGTAATTAACATAATTATCAACATTTCTACTATTTCAAATGACACTTGCCAAACGATAATTTCACTCTTCCGAATAATTAAGAATACCTTCTTCTAATACTATTACAAAATCACACTATTTTATTATTACCACTCTTCTAGTGTTATTTCTTAATTTGCGAAACGGATCCTATAATTATAGTTCCGTACTCTAGTCTCACTTTTCATTGAACCTCTTAAAGTCGTAGCTTTCATTGTAACTTGTCAGTAGCCCACCTGGAATTTTACCATGTAATAATTTCTAAAAGTAGCTGTCTAAAAGATCTTTTTGTGGTCAATAAAATTAATTTCACACGAGGGAATTTCAAATATATGACTTTGGCAACTGGAATTACACAAGGACGTGTCATGATCCAAATTTCTACTGATATTATCTTATCCACTCATTGCCATATTAAATGGAATCATTTTTCAAAATGTTTAATAGCTTATGCGGTGCCGTTTTAAATAGTCAGGTGAAGAAGGAAAAATCACACTTAAACTAATAGGTACAATATATATATATATAGTATGGTTAATGTGGAAACGTTTGCACTTCGATCGAAGTGCAAAAGTTTCACATTAGTCAACTTTTAGTGATCAAAATTTAAATTTAAGTTGCTCAATAAATTTTTCATATCAAAATCTTGTATAAAATCAAATTTCGTGATTTTTAGAACTTTCTAGCTATATTTTAAATATTTTTTAAAAACAGCCCTTAAAAGGTCATGTTTTTTAATATTAAACTCGACTGTTTTTAAAAAATATTTAAAATATAGCTAGAAAGCTCTAAAAATTACGAAGTTTGATTTCCTATAAGATTTTGATATGAAGAATTTATTGAGCAACTTAAATTTAAATTTTGACCACAAAAAAATTGGCTAATGTGAAGCGTTTGCACTTCGGCCGAAGTAAAAACGTTTTCACATTAGCCATACTCTATATATATACATAAAATCCGGCTAACATACTAACGTTAGCAAAACTAAAAACGTGCTAACGGATGTTTATTTCGAATTTCAAGTCAGGAACGACCGATCCGAACCGTTGAAATTATTGTCCATACTAAAACCTACGTAGAGACCAAATTTTACATTTTTTTGAATTTTTTTACTATTTTATTAGATGCGTTTAGGAATGTGTTGAAATTGGAGGTTTTTCTGAATCGTTAGATTAATTCATTTTCAATGACTCGGATAAAATAGTAAAAAGATAAAAAAATGTCAAATTTGGTCCTTACGTAGATTTTAGTATGAACAACGATTTAGATCGATCGTTTCTGATTTGGAATTCGAAATAAGCATCCGTTAGCACGTTTTTAGTTTTGCTAACGTTAGTATGTTAGCCGGATTCTATATACATATATATCACTACAACAGAAACTGGCTATAACAGCGGCCTTCTATGACCTATTATAGCGGCTTTGGAGTCGGTATAATAGAGGGGGCTGCTATAGGTTCAGAAGGCCCGCTATAATAGACAAGCCTATTATACCGGACTTTTATCGAATACCGCTATAATAGATGTCTATTATAGCGGTCTTTATGGGTAAGCCGCTATAATAGAGGTCTATTATAGCGGGCATGATGTGTAATCCGCTATAATAGATATCTATTATAGTGGAGTGAATGGAACAACCGCTATAATAGATATCCTATTATAGCGGCAGTATGGATAAATCCGCTTTTAAAAATTTTTGGAAATTCAAAAAATTGCTGCAGCGCGCCAACTTTTGCATTAAATACGAAATTGATTGATTTGATGTGCTATTTTACATATATGTCCGTCTGTAATATATAATTAAGACTATTTGCAAATATATCCTTTTTAAACATTGTAATTTTATTTTTAAAATTAAATGAGTTGTGAAAAAAACTTTTTTTTACAATTTAAAACTCATATATATGTATTTTGTTACAACTTTTCTCTCTATATATGTACATATATATATATATATTTGTATATATGTACATATTTATATTTATATTTATATATATATGTACATATGTATATATGTATATTTGTACGACGAAAGCATTATGAGGGAAAAATATTTCTATGTAAAGAAGAAAAAATGAGGGAAGAATATTTATGTGTGAAGAAGAAAGCATGATGGAAAATTTTAGTGAAGGGAGAATGATGAAGAGTTGATATTTATATAGAGAAGGAAAATTTTTGGGAAGAAAATATGTCATAATTCGTGGGACTCTGTGAAATTTTGGAGCGTTGGATTGACATGTATCAACGGTTGGATTGAATCTTTATGGTGATCCGTGAGACACCCTATTATAGTGGTTTAAGATCGAACCGCTATAATAGGTCTATTATAGCGGACCTTTGATGCATCCGCTATAATAGACCTATTATAGCGGATCCTTTGTCCAGTCCGCTATAATAGGTAACATATTATAGCGGACCTTTGGTGGAATCCGCTATAATAGGTCTATTATAGCGGTGTTGGTGTATGGCTGCTATTAAAGGTGGGCTATAATAGTCCATTTCTGTAGTAGTGTATATATATTTGCATATGTATATGTATATGTATATGCACTGGCGGATGCAACGTTGATTAGGGGTAGGCACGTGCCTACCCCTGGATTCTAAAAAATTTCGTACGCTGAATGATATTAGATATGGTGCCTACCTCTGAATTGGTATTGTGTCTATTTCTGGATGGATTATGTTACTATTATAAAATATTAATGCTAAAGAGAAATGAAAACAAACAAATTTCATCAGTAAAAACACTTACCGATTGAAATATAATAAAAATAATAATACAATAAAAATAAATAAAGTACTACATGTGAAGTGATCCTTTCTCAACTTCATAAATAAGCAAAAGGAATGTTGCTACACAATTTTGTCTATCTAGTAAAAATGTCATTTTGAGTTTTATTTCAATATGGTCATTTGAGTCTTAGATTTTTAGTTCAATTCACCTGAGGTGAATCAATTGATATGATTTTAATTCATTTATTGTTTGATTATTAGCTGATATCTTTATTTTGAACATTGTCAATCGATGTTTTACTATGTCGGCGTGAGACATATGATGAATTGAATGAATGTACACAATATCTTGTCAAAAAATATTAGAGTATGTTGGCTTGATTTATCATCATTGATTTGATTTAATTTTGTAAGTGTTATTATATTATATTTATATTTAATTTTGTAATATTTAAGGGCAAATTAGTTTTATGTCACTATAAAACTTAAAAATTGTCAAAATGTCACTCACAAAAAAATTGTCAAATGTCACTGTCGACACTCAATCTCTAAACAAAAAAGTGACTAATAGTGACATTTTAACAAAAAAAGTTACAATTTTGATGTTTTGTAGTGGCAAAAATCAAATGTCTCCAAACAAACCATACTCTTTAATTACTATGATATTCAATATTTTGACAAAATTTATTTTCTTGTAAGTAGTGCCTACCCCTGATCATAATCCTGGATCCGCCACTTGTGTATATGTATATAAGTGTGTGTGTGTGTGTATATATAGAGGTGGATTACGGTGAGTTGCGTTCTATCATGTAATATTTGCGTCGAGTTCGAGAATCATCAGATCGCGTCAACGATCGTGCTGAACATATTAGCAAGTTTTTGTTTTTTCGCCTCCTCCATTTCAAAAAATGTCTCTTCTTTAAAATATTCTCTTAAGCCGTTCTTTCTTCGTCGTCGCCAGGTGAATTGTAGGGTATTCCACCGCTGACTTGCTGTCACCAGGTGAATTTTAGGGTTTTCCTTTCTCTCTTAAGACTTTCTTTCTTTCTTCGTTGTCGCCAGGTAAAATTAATCTCGACTGTTTTAATTTCTAGAGTTTTCCACCGCTGACTTCCTCTCGTGCTTTTGACATTGTCCTTAACTTAGTTTCTCCGTGTTCTTGCTTATTCATAGATACTTAGTAAAATATGCGAAAAATACCACTTCTATCTTATTTTGTAACAAAAAGTGCCTCAACAAACAGATCAAATATTTGGCATCTCCTATTCATAATTGTCATTTCATATACATGTACCCGAGCTTCCTTTTTCGTTCCTATTGTTCTCATTTCTTTTGTATTCAAATGAAAAGAAGGCAACTATAATTTTTGAAGTCCCTGCTCAAAGCCCGGTTCATATAACCCTGACTAATGTTCGTCTTTTAATCAAAATGTTGCCCGAGGTCTAACCCTTGACCTTGTCAATGATACATGAACCTCTTAAGCCCCCTGCCCATGACTTAAACCCCTGATCAGACATAATTAGCAGAGATAAGAGAGAGAATAAGAACACAACCGTCAGATCTGTGACACGTGTATGATCCAAGGGCTCTCTATTTTCTTCTTCCTTCGATCTGTTGCTTCTCAGCTTCGATACTGAATCTCTATTGATCTTCAACTCTCTAATCTTTGAGCTTCAGCATGCAAGCTATATAACAATCGAAAGAGGAGAGTGAGAAGAACATGAAGAACATCATTGTTGCAAATGCATCTCAAAGAATAAGAAGGAAAGTTCAAAGGAAACGTGAAGGTACCAAACAAAAACTAGCAAATTAGGGCACTAGAGTTTAATGGAAGATGCTTGGCATGTTCCTGAGAGTCCCACAATGTCAGGGGTATGCTCAATTTAATCTGCAAGTGACTAGATGGGGAGATCACTCATGCATTCACTCGGTACCAAAAGGAGATACTGAATTGGGATAATTGGGGATGTCTAAAATCAAATGTAGGTGTGTTTTAGCTTGGCAGCATCCAGTTGAGTAAGTTTGATGTTTAACTGAGATTGAAATGAAGCCCAAATGACAGAGTCCAAATCAAGGCCTTCGAATGGTGCATGTGTAGTGTTGTTGGGGTCAACATCAGTCTCCAACAATCGTGGAAGCTTCTGAAGCCTTGCCAAAAGTGATGAGGTCACTCAAGGACACTTGAAGGACATAAGGGGTTATTCAATTGGCCAATAGGAATGCAACACATGGATCAAGATTCAAATGATTCAATCTGGTCCATTAATCAAATTGATGAAACACTGAGATCAAAGATGCTTTCTGTCACTTCTAGAAACTCAATTGACATCTAAATAATAGAATGAGACCACATGGAGCATCTGCAAACATGAAGTGCAGCACTAAGGACAACACAAGATCAAGACAGAAGTAAGAACATAAATTTCATAGAAAATCTTGTATAGGATGAGAATCCAATGAAAGCGGCTAGCTTGGGCTATAAATAGACTCCTATAGGATAATCAAAATGCCTCTTTTTCTTGCCAAATTTGTGGGAGTGGTCGAACTTGCGCAACACTTGCTGAGCCTTTCACTTCAAAATATCACCTTTTCTAAAGGTGAGTGGTGTTGAAATTTGGCAGTAAGAGGGCCAATTTTATATGCTTATGTAGTAAATTGATTGAAATGCAATGCTTGTTTGATTGAAATATGAGTTTATGCTTGTTGATCTTTGCTGTCTTAAGTATTAGCTCTTTAAATCAATATTTTGATACACAAAGCTTTGATGATTGATTTCTACATCTCCATCTGACCAAAATAAGTCTTTTTAAAACAAATTTGATCTCTCAACTCAGTTTGATCATCCAAAATCCAGATTTGGCCTTCAATGTCTTATCTGGATTTCAAATCGATTTTCAATTGAGTAAATCCCTTATTCTTGTTTTGTGATGTGCCTAGAAGTAGTTAGAGCATAAAAAAAGCTATGAAAATTCAAACTTGGCACTAGAACACCAAATCTAAACTCAAAATAGTTTAAATTAGGGCTGAAATCCTTTTTCAAATTCAAATCCAAGGTTTTCTAAAAAAGAATGCCCTTTTGTGGTCTAGAAACCCTTACATGTGTATGACACAGTGTATCAAGCCTCAAAACCATGTTTTCAAGGTCTGGAAATCAAATTTGAACCCTTGGTTCCATTTCAGCCATTTATATCCTTGCTGTAAGAAATTTGTTATTTTTGTGCAGCTTCCAAATAAGATCAAAATCCAAATTCCTTCAGTGAGCATGAAATATATGTTCATTTGAACCTCCTAAATTAATTTCATAATTTTTAGACAAACATAATTTGGGTTATCCCCTTTTCAATCTCATATTCCTGAAAAATGTCAGAAAATAGGGTTTAAATGCATAATGTAGCTCTCATTGTCCAAATTAAAAAAATTTAAACAGAATGCCTTGTTTTGATCCCATAAACATGAATCCAATCTTAAAAACAATTGCCAGCCACCAAAATTACCAAGTTGTATCAAAAAAACCAAATCAGCCCCCAGATGGCAACATCCCCAAGCCTTTGTTTGACACCTGATTCAAATCTTCCCTCTTTTGAGTTAGATCCAAATCTTTAAATCAAAATGTACAACAATTCCTTTATTTTAAGGAATCAATCTGGCATTTGTCCTTCCTTTGTAAAATTTTTAAGAAAATCAAGAAAATGCATAGATCTGAGTTTCCTTTGAACACAGTTTCTGTTTCAAAATTTCAAATCTAAATTCAAACCCTTTGCAAATGGTTTCTAGTCTCAAGCTTTTTCAGTCCTCAAAACAAACTTATAGATTATCTTAAATCAATCATCAAAGCTCTAGTCATGTATAAAAATTTCTATTTTAGGTTTGGTAAATACCAACTGCTCAAATCATCCCAAACTGAACTGAACTTATTTAAATTCGAAATTTCTTGATTGGGCAAGCTTTTAAATTGAATTGTCATGAATGTCTGATGCTAGTAGACTTGATTGCATGCTTGCTTGATGGTTTAAAGTTTTTATTAGTCATGAAAGCCCTAACCAGATTCAAAACAGACCAAAATTTCCCTTGATTTGCACCAAATTCATTCAAATTATGGCTAATCAAATGAATGCTTGAAATATGTTCTGAAATGCTTGTGGATTCTTGCTGCATCAAATAAATGAACTGAGCCCATTTAAATTCAAAATAGGTTCAAATGTTGATTATTTGGTCTGAAATGCTCTCTGACAGTGAATTAAGCCCTTTCAAAGCAAATTCAAATCAAATTGATAACTTGCTTGATGCCTTGTGATACCCCCTAACTGATATTTGCATCAATAGGACTTGAATTGAGCCCTTAAAATTTAGAAGAAATTAAAAAGTTTGTTGTTTGCTCAAACTGTGAATTGTGCCATTTCAAAATCAAAATTAAATCAAATTAGGCCAAATCGGTGATTGTTTGATGCTATTCAAAGATCATGGATAGTGTCTGGACCAATAGAAATTGAAATTGAGCCTTTGAAATCCTAAATTAAATAGTTTGTGACTGTCTGAGACCAAACAGATCCAAACTCGAATCAAATCGTCCAAACTTGAAATGCAAATCAAATTGAAGCTCAAAATCATCATAAACATGATTCTGGAGCATAATTAAATCAAATTTAAGCTTTCAAACCATTTAAAAATAAAAAATTGAAATTGGATCAAACAGGATGAAACTGAGATGGTTGTGGAGCTCAGCCACCTCCAGTGGCCCCTAGCCACCGACAGTGGGCCCATTCGACTCCTCTCACCAAGATGATGCCAGGGAGGTGTTCAATTCAAGGTGCCATCGATCCAAGCTCCCTCGACACTAGTCATATCGATACCAAATTCGAAGGCTGCTAAGTAAGGCGACATCGATAATAAGGTACATCGATATATCGATAAGCCTATTCGATACCGAATCTATGTATGATGAGGGTTTGGCAACGATCCTCCCAGTATGATCTGGGTTCAAAAGGCTTCCGGTTGAGCACTATATCGATATGGATATAGCATATCGATATATTGATATGATCGGTATTGCACTGTTTTGACTTGTTTGGTCAGATTTCAAGGCCAAAATTTCTGGAAATAAAAACATAAAGTATTGAAAAACTATCATATGATTTCTAAGATCTAGTACAAGTGCTCCAAAATTTTAATTTGGTTTTCCTTGCCATTCATTGTTCTGTCTTGTACCTACACATGAATTCCCGCAAGATAAATATTAAATATTGAATGTTGTTTTGTAAATTGTCAAATAAAAAAAGTTTGTCTGATACAACATAATCAATATTTACAAAATACCCATGCAAAAAGATAAAATGAAAATGAAAAAGAAAAAGAATGTAAGCAGAAAATCAAATGTTCAAATGTTGATTATTTGGTCTGAAATGCTCTCTGACAGTGAATTGAGCCCTTTCAAAGCAAATTCAAATCAAATTGATAACTTGCTTGATGCCTTGTGATACCCCCTAACTGATATTTGCATCAATAGGACTTGAATTGAGCCCTTAAAATTTAGAAGAAATTAAAAAGTTTGTTGTTTGCTCAAACTGTGAATTGTGCCATTTCAAAATCAAAATTAAATCAAATTAGGCCAAATCGGTGATTGTTTGATGCTATTCAAAGATCATGGATAGTGTCTGGACCAATAGAAATTGAAATTGAGCCTTTGAAATCCTAAATTAAATAGTTTGTGACTGTCTGAGACCAAACAGATCCAAACTCGAATCAAATCGTCCAAACTTGAAATGCAAATCAAATTGAAGCTCAAAATCATCATAAACATGATTCTGGAGCATAATTAAATCAAATTTAAGCTTTCAAACCATTTAAAAATAAAAAATTGAAATTGGATCAAACAGGATGAAACTGAGATGGTTGTGGAGCTCAGCCACCTCCAGTGGCCCCTAGCCACCGACAGTGGGCCCATTCGACTCCTCTCACCAAGATGATGCCAGGGAGGTGTTCAATTCAAGGTGCCATCGATCCAAGCTCCCTCGACACTAGTCATATCGATACCAGCTATTAGTCAAAACCCGCTATCAAAAGACAATATTTTATACCAGGTCCAGAGGAGGAGCCGCTATTAATTGTCCATTTTATAGCGGTCACTGCAAGTGAATCACTATTAAATGCCCATTTTTATACCGTACCTACCCAAAAACTCGCTATAAAAGGTTTTGAAAGAAATAAAAAAGAATTGGTATAGCTATGTTAGTGACAGTTACGATTTAAGAGGTATTTATTGCGAATCGACTGATTCAACAAGAAACTTTTGCAGAAATATTCGTTTATAATATATAAATAAAAGAAAACCTTATTATTTGCAAATATGTTCTTCTGTTGCTGTAATTTATTTCTTCTTTATATATTAGTTGTAATATATCATTTTAAGGCATTTATTGATTTATTCTTTTTGCAAATATACTTTTCTGTAAAAAAAATGACTTATCAACAACCTAATTTTATTTTTATAGCAAATAATTAGAGTTGTCAAAAAAAATTGAAGATACGGATGAAGGCAAAAAACTTAAATGCTCATAAGTTTATCATTGACATCGAAAATACATAAAAATAATTGAATAAATAATACTTAAATTAAACTGAGCTAAAAGGAACAAATAATATTGGAATGAGCAAATTAAAATGAGGGAAGAATTTTGAGAAAGAAGAAAGAATGAGAGAGAGTTAATGTTTTTTATATATAGAGAACGAAAATGATGGTTCTAAAAAAAGGTGGGCTTAATCTGTGAGATTATGTTTCTATTTGGAGCGTTGGATTCAGAAGAATGAACGATTGAATTGAGAGAAAATGGTGATTCATGGGCTACAATTTTTATTTGTCCAGAACTTGTTATAGCGGCTTCTAAGGAATAGTCGATATAAAATCTTTTTATATCAGATTCTTGGACCAATCCACTATAAAAACTTTTTATACCGCATCCTTCGATCCACCCGCTATTAAAAGTGCAACTTTTATAGCGGACCTGCCGAACAATCGCTATAAAAGTCCATCTTTTATAGCGGAGGTGCTGGAGACTCGCTATAAAAAGTTCTGCACTACTTTTCTGATTTCTCAATGCATCTTTTATATCTCATTTCAGTAAAGATTCTGTATTAAAAGTGTAAACTGAATATCGAAATTGTCACGACTCTTTTAATAGCTGACTTTTTTAAGAACAAATATAAAATAGAAGTTATTAGAAATCCTTTATGTCGTAGTGCATCCATGCATTTTTTAATTATCATAATTTCCTAAATGAACAGTAGCAACATATATTATGTTGTCTTTATGCGGCATATATATGCTACAGTTCCTTCAGAAATTTCTAAGATGTATCATTTTTACGTTTCCTTTTGTGCAATTAAAAAAGGCCACGATCCTGTTCTATATTTACAAATCAATATTCAAATTATATACTAAAAGGAGTAGGATCACTTGAGAGATACTTAAATATCTTTTCTACGGTGAGTTGGTGACGGAACCAGCTCTTCTGCATCGGAATGAATAGTTCAGATTTTTTACGAACAATTCAAATTTGATTCAGAAATTTGATATTATAAAATTTAACTTGTACGAATCTCGATACAAATGAAAAATTAAAATTTATTGCGCAACACACGCATTAAATTTACTGCTAATTAGAAGAGCTCATTCCATTGGTGACCCCTCAAATAAAACAACACTCCCAACAGAATCAAATTTATAATGACATCATATATTATAGTTCCGTACTCAGGTCTCTCATTGACTCTTCCCAGTCAGAGCTATCAATATTTTACTCTGTAGTCTGTAGTCCAGGGCTCCAGGCTTATAGCTAAAGTCTACCATACGTAATTTTCTAGTGTAGCTGTCAACAATTAGATGTTCCTTTTGTGGATGTTGTCATTCAACGAACTTCACACCAGGAACTGTCAAATATATCAGAAACAGGAATTATATACAAGGACCTGCAATTATGCAAAATTTCTACTGATATTATCCACCCATTGCCATATAAATTGCAATTTGTTGTCTAACATTTGATATATAAATTGCCATATAAATTGCAATTTGTTGTCTAGCTTATGTGGTGTACGTTATAATCAGTCAAGTAAAAGAACAAGGAAAGCTTATTAAATCTGAAGCAGTAAATCACACTTATTAATATGTATAATATCGCACTCCAAACTACAAAAACAATATGGATGCACACACCAAATCCGATAGTAAAATAACATAAAATACTGATGTCGATAGTAATCAGATGCAAGTAATATGCATGTAACTCTAGCTTCTTCTTCATCTGCTAATAGTATCTAGTAATGCGAACCTCCCGGTCTTTGTGCTCCTTGTAAACTATTTCTTCTTTATGCTTTCTTTTGCTTTCTTCATGCTGAAACGATGAGGAAATGTTTTTATTATATAGTTATTCAATGTTTACTTTTCGTTTCAACAAATTAAATTTTCGTAATAAACTATACTTGTCACCGCATTAGTATATATGCATGATGTGTTTTACATAGCAATAATGTAAGGCCCATAAAATTTGTACAGATCGAGTCTGCAATTTTTATTTGAATAGTTTGTAATAAGATAAATGGTTTATTTGATCATTTTCCGAGAGTGATGTAACTCCATTAAATCAGTATTTTTTGGTATTTAATTTGTACTATATTGGTTCAAAATATATATAAAGACAAGATACGATACCAAGAACGAAGATGTGTGGCATCTTTCATCAACGTATGCATGCTTCTTGGCCTCCCTTAGGATCCAATTACAGAGCTCTTTTGGGTTTTTCGCTACCTCCTTTGAGACGATCAATTCAGCAATTCCCTTATCATAATCCACACTTCTTGTTTGTCTAACACCTACTCATACACAATTAAATCAAATGATATCAATATAGAAAACTATGTAGAAAACACATACAAAACAGAAGCAATATATGTTTGTACCGTCAGAATTCTGACTGGAACTAAAGAAACAAGATATTCCGGCCACAGTAACTAGTCTAGCAGATTATATATGGAAGCTTATCTGGTGCCGCGCGGCACCATTCAAGGGCTGAGAACAACGTTGCCGCGTGGTACCGACGCTCTTGATTTGATTCAGAGAGTCCGTATTTTTTAAGTTTTATTTGCACGAATTTTGATGCAAATGAAGGATTCAAATCTTCTGCCGCGCAGCACAAGATCCCATTCGCAGATTATATGTCAGATATTAAAGCACAGTAGTGTTTGTCAAAAGAAAGCACAATAAATTGGAGTGATAGAGTTACCATCAAAGTTGACAATGGCGCGGCGAATAAGTGCTGGACAGCCTTTGCATCGGCACCGGTTCTCAAATTTCAAAAACAGTATATCAGAATCATCATCGCACATAGACTGTTCAAAAGGAACAAACAAAATCAGTCTATCTGCATGATTGCATGCTACAAAAAAAGAATATTTATGAAAGCATGTAGGTACAGTATATGAAGGCGTCTTACCATTGGAGAACTAATTTTAGCAAACAAGTCTCTCTGTATTGTTTCCTCCACACAAGACTAATATTTAATGCACAGCGAAAGGATGGAGAGAATGGGTATAAATAGGGAATGATTTTTTTTTTTTACCATAAAATAGGGAATGATTAATGAAATATCTGTAGATACTGTACAATGGCATGACTGCTATGTTGTAGCTACCTACCTGGAAATTACTGATCTACAGTATTTACAAAATAGAGGCTACCCTGATTCCCCAGATATTTTTAGGTCATCAGAGATGATATTAGAACTAAATATTGAATAATTTTATTTATATACAGTATCAACTGATTGGTGATTGTAAATTTAAAATTTTGTATTATATCTAAAATTAATTATATTTAATAGGTTTTTCCGAAGACATTTTTTATACATTGTTAGCACAGGATATGAATTATTCCCGAATTCTGGCATAATGGAGAGGAGTTTAATATAATACCTAACTAGTTAACATATTTTATAAAGCTTGTAATTCTTTTTAGTGGCCCTTCCGAGCTATCTATTGGAATATTTCGGATTTTATGTTCCACTTGGGATTTAATTTCATGTTTCATGTCGAGAATATAAGATAAGAAAAAATGATTTCACTAGTATATAATCTTGATTTCTAGTTCCACCCTGCAAGACCAGCTGGATGGAAACCCACTATTAATTTCGGATGAAAAATACTTCAGCGATACTGTTAATTTATACGCAATCGATACACTATTTAACATACATAATAACTTAAAATAACATACACAATAAATTTATTAACATACATAACGACCAGACCATTCAAATATTTTTTAAAAAAAAATTAAATATTTGCATATCTAAGTGACATGTAAAAATGTTATGTTTTTTTTACATATTATTAAATTTGTTATACATATTATTTTAAATTATTAATTTATTATGCATGTTAAATCGTGTATCCATTGCATATCAGCTCCCATTTCGGACTATTAGTCAAAACGGTTTAATTTCGGATTATTGCAGTCAATCGATTGACCAAAACTTTACCAAAGAAACTCCTAGGAAAGTTCACTCACCTATCAAATTCTTATCCAATTTAAATTTGGTAATTACTTTATGCATATCTCCTAAATAATATGTGAGACCCACACGGTGCATGGATTGGCCTAGTAAAAAAAACAACGAAATGGGAACTACCTGATCATTTCTTGGGAAAGTGCATGGACTCGACATCAAGTTAACAATGGAGAATATTCTCGAAATCTCTGGATTCAAAGTTCGAACTAACCACAATTTTAAGCACCTGATCTTATCAATTTATTTTTTGTGGTCTTGTCTAAAGATACGATGGCATTACGGTCTGCATTACTTTTAGAAACGTGTAACAATTATAGCTAATCGTAGCAAAACTTGTATCAAAGGTTGATTAAGATGCGAGAAGGCGAGAAGCCACGTTATAGATATATTACCTAGATCACTCGTTTTAATATATAATGATGCGACGCTCTCATGACCTCGTATAGTTTTTGTTAAAGTAATCTAAGTATGTATCTAAAGCATATTTATTTCTGAAATTTTTAAAATTTCTTAATAATTATCACATTAATTTTAAAATTTTAGCTTTTTTAGTTTCTAAACTTACACATTTCTGAAATTAAAATTAGAATTTCTATTTTCTACTACCGTGGGAGTCCTATTTTTAGGAGAGAGAGCGCCAACGCTGCGGGAGACCGATTAATTTTAGCAAATTATAAGCCACATCAGAGTTTATAATTTAACTTTGGAGCAAAATTACCAAATAAGAAATTTTGGAACAAAATTACTAAATTAGAAAGTTTGGAGCAAAATTGTTAAATAAAAAACTCATCTACATTCCTTAAACTAATTTAGAAACTGCTACACTAGATTAGAAACTCCAATAATTTCAGAAATGAAGATTCTCTTAGAATTCACAAATTATTATAGTTAGTTATAATTATATGAGGAGGGATATAATGCCTCCACTTTTTTATGCCTCCATGATGCCTTCAAATCTACACCATCTATTAAAATCAATGAATGATCTAGATTTAGATGCATAAAAAAATGTGTATGATGAATGGTGTGAATTTTAGAGACATGATGGATGCACACAAAAATGGAGGCATTATATTCCTCCTCTAGTTATATTTGGTGGTTAATTTAAAATATATCGGGTTAGCTTAATCTGAACTACGAGTTTAATTTATTGGAACGGATCTTTTATATATGTATTTATTTATATAAATATATTTAATAATTATTATGTATTTTACAATAAACTTAAGCCCAACAACATGTAATTCATATAAAATAATAAATCATAATGAAATAAATTCGCACTTTTGAGCAATAGAAATTGTTAAGCGAAAGCATTAGTAACTTAAGTGTTTTTCCTAAACTCTTTTTCAAATTTTTCTTTGGTGGATAAAATTATGGTATACTACTACAAAAAGGAGTTGTTATAGTCCCCCTATTATAGCAAAGGTAGGATAATGCCACTATAATAGCTTCGGAGTGGCATTTCTGAAATTTTCTCTAAAGTTATTATAGCGGCTCTTAACGAAGTGTCGCTATAATAGAGAGCAAAAAATATCTACAGGTCTATTATAGCGGACATTCATTAAAGACCGCTATAATAGCCCCCTCTATTATAGCAGCCTTTACTGGACACTCGCATCCACATCCTGAGAGTGTGTTAGGATAGCTAATTCTCTAATTGTCAATCCGAGATAACAATTTGTTGATTGTTTTAGTTTGGTGAATTACATTGTGTTGTCAAGTAGTTTATCCTTGTATTTTATTATGTTGTCAATCAGACGATTTGACCTTTGTGGAGCAGTGTAGATTCTTGCAAAGGATTTGGAGCTTAAGATAGGTTCTTCTGTTGTTTGGAACCTAAGATAGGTTGCGCAATTGTAAAAGCGCTTGTAATCTAGTGGAATCGGTCCCGAAATTAAGGAATTTTGGATCCGGGGGGTCCTGTGGGTGTAGGCCTAGTTTGTTTGTAGGCCAAACCACATTATATAGCGTGTTCTCTTGCTCTCTTGATATCATGCTCTTTACTCTCTATTTTACTATCTTTGCACATTATTGTTTGATTTGCTGTATTACTTTTAGTACTTCCTTGATTAAGATTTTAGCTAGGTGATTAAGGTCTAAAGTTTGTACTGAAATTGATAAAATGCTTTCGCGATTATATTTGACCTTAGGATTATGAAATAATAATTGTTATCAGAGCACAAAGGTTTGTATCTAGCAATTAGATCAATTTTGATAATTCTTGACCTTGTCTTGTGAAAAATATCACAATTGAAGTTTGTAAAAGAACTATCCATCTTTGGGGTAGGATGTAAGAATTTCTCTTTTTTGGAAGAGATGTACGGTTAACTACCTTAGTCTACTTGAGCTTTGAAATGTTGTTGAGAATGGTTGGACACCTAAGTATGAAACCGATGGTATTATCTTGATCAAAGAGTTCAAAGACCTCAAATACTCAAATGACAATGCAATGAACACCATACTTAGCTCAATTTATGAAACTATTGCTTTGTTTCTTACTCATTCCACAAATGTTAAATAAATTTGGAATGCCTAGTACTTAAATATGAGAATAATGAACACATGAAAAAAAAACTCATAAAGTGGGTCTAGCCACAAAGTTAGAAAACATGAAGTTTAAGAAAATGAGTCTTTTGAGAATCTTTACTTTACACTTGTCTCTTTGAGAAATAAATTTGTTGAAGTAGGTTCTAACATTAGTGATGAAGATTTTGCAGGTAAGCTCCTACGAATGATTTCTAGGAAACCGAGATGGAATGATGTTGTGAGCTCAATTGAGGCTCTACAAGCAAAATGCCTTATGTACCAACCCGAAGAGGTGTATGCTCAACTTTGTTCATATGAGGAGAATCACAAAGAAGCAAAAAAACTATAAAAATCACGAAATTTGATTTTCTACAAGATGTTCATATGAATAATTTATTGAGCAACTTAAATTTCAATTTATTGAGCAAATACATATCCACAATAGACGGAAGAGTGTCCTATGCATATTATCATAACCTTTCAACTTAATCTAACGATTTAGAAAAACTTACAATTTCAACACATTCTTAAATGTCTCGAATAAAATAGTAAAAAAATTCAAAAAAATGTAAAATTTGGTCCCTATGTAGGTTTTAGTATGGACAACAATTTCAACGATTCGGATCGGCCGTTTTTTATTTGGAATTCGAGATAAACATCTGTTAGCACTGTTTTGATTTTGCTAACGTTAGTACGTTATCCGGATTCATAGATATATATATATATATATATATATATATATATATATATATATATATAGACTTGGAGTAATTTGATAACTACTTATTTTGAGTATATATCTTGTTTATATAGTTATATAGAATCCGGCTAACGTACTAACGTTAGCAAAATCAAAACTGTGCTAATGGATGTTTATCTCGAATTCCAAATAAAAAAACGGCTGATCTGAACCGTTGAAATTGTTGTCCATACTAAAACCTACGTTGGGACCAAATTGTTGCCCGACCCGCAAGAAGGTATTTGCACTCTTAAAATGCAACGTAAGATGCAAGAAGGTATTTGCGTGATCGTTTTGTACATTCGCAGCGCTGTGCTTAGGGAAAAACTTTTTTAAGCTTTTAAAGTGTCCGTGAAATAAGTAGACAATCCAAACGCATTCCTCTAACAAATCTGACCCGATGCATCCTCGGACCTGATGGGTCAGGGGAAACTGCAACACGATTTATGTTTGTTTTGGAAGGATTTTTACACGAAATCCAGTCTGTGAAGCTGTAAAAGTGTACCATACTTGTGTTGCAGGTTACTTTTGAACTTGAAATGAGTCAGAAACCTATTACATGTTGCTGTATCATAATTTATCTATAAGCTATTAACAATTTACTTTCAATTTATTTGAATCTTTGGCTGAAATTAATATAATTATCTCACATAGGCATTATATATTTTAGATAAAGTTACGTACAAGATATGTTTTAGTTGACTTATAAAAGTTGATTTTATACACAAGTTCATTGTAGGCACATCTTTTATTTATTGTGTTATATATATTTCTAAGTTTATTTTAGTATTTTATTAGATGTTGTAATTATTTTATTATTGTGCACAATAATTTAATTAAAGTTAAATAGTATGACTTAAAACTCATAAATTTTGTTATTAATAAAGATATATTAATCTTCAGTAAAAATTATCAAAATCATATGCATGTGAAGTGATATATGATAAATTCAACTTATAAAAATTTAATATTTATTTTAGATTAAATAATATAGTCAATTTTTTAAAAATAATAATGATGAATTAATAAAGATTTTTAATTGTTCATTGATACGATAAGAGTCTAACTGAAAACTAATTTGAGCATTCAATTATGTATTTTTTCAGTACCTAAAAATAAAAATATTTTGCAAACTATTATGTCACTTAAATTGGTCATTAAATTATTTCAATAACAACAACAACAACACATTTAGTCTCATTTTCCAAACAAGTCGGAATAAGCTAGAAACGAAACCTAATCGAATATTAGTAGATTACTGATAATGAAATGATTATGATACATAATTATTTTTTCACTAATATAAATGAGATCAAGATTCATTTACTTCTAGAATCAGAATAACCAATTCAATGACGATGACGCTGCCTGAGCCCGAGACTCGGTCCGATCTGGTCCGACTCGATCCAACACTGAAAAATAATGACGACGTCCGACCCGAGACCCGACACGATCCAACACCCAAAGCAATGATGCCCGACCCGATTTCGCCCGACCAGACTCGACAC
The DNA here is from genome assembly GCA_964058865.1 of Eleocharis quinqueflora. NCBI lineage: Eukaryota > Viridiplantae > Streptophyta > Magnoliopsida > Poales > Cyperaceae > Eleocharis > Eleocharis quinqueflora. The sequence goes on along the minus strand of CAXKVX010001000.1, from coordinate 40,957 downwards.
CCAAAAAACATCGACGTTGCCCGACCCGAGACTCGACCCGACCTGACACCTGAAAAACATCGACGTTGACCGACTTGAGACTCGATCCGATTTCGCCCGACCCGACTCGACACCCGAAAAACATCGACGTTGCCCGACCCGAGACCCGACCCAATTTCGCCCGACCTGACACCAGAAAATATCAATCGACATTGCCCGACCCGAACCAACACCCGAAAAACATCAACGTTGCCCGATCCGATCTCACCCGACCCGAACCAACACCCGAAAAACATCGATGTTGCCCGACCCGAGACCCGACCCAGCACCCGAAAAACGTCGATGTTGCCCGACCCGGGACCCAACCCGACTCACAACCCGAATTTTGAGAAAATCAAACTAAACCGATCCGACCTGGTCCGTCCCAAACCCGCCCGACTTACCGCCTCTAATTTTGATTAAGCAAGCATAATTATGACTTCATTCCAATGACGATCATTAAAATTGCCATCTCACCAACAAAGAGTTTGAATCTTGAAGCGCAATGTTGACATGTTGAAATTACACCACAAGTACAGATACTAGTTCAGATTCTGCACGCAAATTAAATTTTGTCAAAAAGAAAAGTCAAAAAGGAGGCAAAAAGAGAACGAAAACGAAAACGAAAACGAAGACACTCTTCTGTCTAACACAATGAAATAGTTTTCCAGATTTTTACTTGTTCCCTCGTTCAAAACTCAGGATATATTGGAGAACAAATAGAACATGATAAGACAAATAAATAAATACTTCCATAATGCACCTTCTACAGTTAAATTGTCTAACTTTGAAAAAAAATAGATCACAGCTTAACCATTCTAACTCGTCTATATACATATTGTAACTTTTTATGTAGATTATGTTTTACATCTTTCTATAATTTTAATGTTATTTAATACTTCATCAAGTCAATTAAAAATTTAAGTTTAATTGTCTTTAATAGGACATGCAATGAATTTTAAATTATATGAAACTAAATGCAATCACTCTATAAAAAGAGAAATATTATTATAAAGTTATTTCTAAATATTTTTCCAATTTATTTAGTTGTTCATTATCAAAATTTTCAAAAAAAAAATGTTTCTCGTGATCTCTCATCATCTTATTCCGCACATGCAATTAGAGGATCAAACTATAGTCACATTAACATCCAATGTTTGCCTTCATAATCTATGTTTAATGCCAATAAATCCAGGTCTACATAAGTTAAAATATCTATATGGTTATATAAAGAATTAGGGAGTTACTAACAACTCTCACTTATATGTCTTCCTTAAAAGTCATTCTAACTAATTTAATCATTAAATAGCTAATTAATGAGTTTCTGTTATTAATTCATTCCAAAAATATCTTAACCGTCATCCTTACACGTCTCCCACTACAAGCCAAAAATCTCATTAACAATCCCTCTAACTAACTGCCATTAGAAGGGCTAATTTCCATTCTTGAGAATGGAAATTAACGTTGCGCGTCAAAGTCTTTATATAAATCATACAAAGTCTTAATAGTTGTGTATCCAAGTCTTTATATTACATAAAAACTGGGCATCTTAATTCAATTTTGCAACAATTTTATTATAATTTCGCTACAATTTGTCGTAATTTTGCTGCATTTTTGCTCCAATTTGAATGTAATTTATTGTAAATTAACACTTCGCGCGTTCAAGTTTTTATATAAATCATACGAAGTCTTAATAGTCGCGCGTTCAAGTCTTTATATTACGTAAAAACTATGTATTTTAATTCAAATTTGCTGTAATATATTTGTTGTAATTTTGCAGCAGTTTTAAATATAAAGACTTGTTTGTTATATTATAAAAATTTGATTGTTACAATATATAAACTTTCTTGTTTTAATATAAAGACTTGAAGGTTTCAATTTTTCAACAGTTTTGCTGCATGTATAAATATAAAGACTTTTATGTTGTAATATAAAGACTTGATTGTCATAATATAGAGACTTGCAATTTTGAATTTTGCAGCAATTTTGCTGTATTTTTAAATATAAAGACATACCTGTTGTAATATAAATACTTGGTTGTCACAATATAGAGACTTGAAAACCAATCATACAATTTAACATAAATGCCACAAATCCGATATCTCTATTCAGATCCCCTAGAATAATAGCAGCACTATAAATCCTACTTCCAAAATAATTTTGCACTCAATACCCTTTTGTCTAAATGTTAACTTTGGCATGCAATCATTTTGGGTCGTTACAGTTTGAATACATAATTCCTCTGACCAGAGCAGAAACATACAGCTCCAGCGTAGGATCGCCGGTTGTAGACAACACGCTGCAAATGAACGGCCTCCCAGTCAGCATCTACTCCCCGGAGACAGTTGGTTGTGTGGTAGTTGACTCTTGGGAAAATTGTGTTGCTGCCACTTCCACTGGTGGCTTGATGAACAAAAACTCAGGTCGGATTGGGAACTCACCGCTGACCGGAGCGGGAATATATGCGTGCGAGCTCTGCACAATCTGGTGCACTGAGGAAGGCAAAGCCATAATCAGGAGCACTCTGGCCAGGGATGTGGGCGGCAGTCATGGAGTACAGGGGTTTGAATTTGCAAGACAACCCAAGGATCAACGAATTGATCTGTTCACAACCTGGAAAAGAAAACGAAATTAGGTTTTATTCTAAAAGGCAAAACCTTTCTTTGAATTGTTTGTATTCAAGTGGGAGAAAAGAGGAGATAAGAGAATATCTAATGTTAGAATCTATCTAAATTTTCTCTGATGAGTAGGACTGTCTCTAGGAGAGTAACCGCCACATTACATAATTATTATAATAATCCGACACTTGTCCAGAGAGTAACCGCCTGGTGCCCCAAGGACGTGCGAGTTCAATTCAATCAGAAAGGAATTCAAATTTTCTTTATATAGCATAGCGAGTGACGTGAGATATGGAGACAAAACAGAAGAACAATAGATTTACTCAAAAAATTATTAGTACATGTAAATCATATATAACTTTTTGGAAATTTTTCTTGGTACTCGTGGATTTTTTTAAAATATCAAGTTGATCATTCAATTTTGATTTGTACCAACTTGCTTATTGAGCTCTTTAAAAAAAAAAAATCAAATTAATCGCTTAATTTTTGTCAAAAAAAATCAAATTTGTGCCCAATTTAAAAGAATCAAACTTTCATTTGCACCAATTTAAATCTTAAACTTTATGAAAAGATGCTTAGCTAATCTTTGTAATTGGAAAAAATGACAAATTTGATCGCTAAATTGTCATTTGCATCAAATTTGATAAGAGTGACATACGCACTGACGTATGTGTAATAGCAGGTGCGAATCGGATCCGTTACTTCAAAATATTATAGTTCACATGTAATTAAGATAGTTAAATGTTTTTTTCAGGACATGTTCGGTTTCATCTCGCGTCCACGAGAAATATACTATTCACGTAAAAATTTCACTATTGAAGCCACGTGATGGAATAGGTGGATAACTGCCCAAAATTGCAAAATTATGATATGAACATACTTTAATAAAAACATAAAAATATGTATGATCAAAAGAATTGCAAAATTAGCCTTACACTGAAACTTTGTAATATACATATGAATCTATGTTTTTTTTTTCTGAATAAGTTTTATAAAACATCCCTCCATCATGTTACCTCATGCTACTGATAGTTCTTACTTGACTAAGCATTCTATTATGAAAGTTCAAAGACTAATTCGATGCAAAAAGTTCAAAAACTAATTTGAAGCAACTAATCTTGTGAATAAAATTAAGACTATTTTGGTGCAAATAAAGTTTTTGGATCAATTGATATTTTTTAAGAAAGTTTAAAGACTAACTTAATATTTCTAAATTGAAATACTGAGTTGATTAATAAAAGGTAAAAATTTGGATACTTCAAAAGATGAGTACACTGGATACTCTAATTCATCTAAGCCGTTCAAATTATCGAGATTGATGAAAAATGATTCACTTTAATTTTTTGTGTGTTTCTCAAGAAATCAAATTTCATCAATCTCGATGAATTGGACGACTCAAATGAGTTAGGATACTCAATGCATCTATCTTTTGAAATACTCAAATTTTTGCATTAATAAAATTGTAGAGACAGGACCCATTTTATTAAAAAAAGTTAAGAGAAAAATGTGATTAACGTCTTTTTTTTTTTTAAACAATATATTAGTGTTAAAAAAACGAGTTGGCGTTTTCTCAGATAAAGGGTAAAATTTGTGTACCACATCAGGTCTAAATTTTTATGGGCTCTCTAGTTTGATCTTGGACAGCCAAGAATTTAATAACGGGGCTGATACGTAGATATCATATTTGATATCGATTTTATTATGTATCTTTAGTTGAGTTATCGTGCACATTATTTGAGTTATTATGCATGTTATTTTTGTAATAAAATAGTTATACATGTTATTGATTTTATTATGCATCTTTAGTTGAGTTATTGTGCACAATATTTGACTTATTATGCATGTTATTTTTTGTAATGAAATAGTTATACATGTTATTTTTTGTATGAAATAGTTATGATATAACATGCATAATAACTCAAATAATGTGTAGGATAACTCAACTAAAGATGTTAGGTGAATATTTTCATTGTAAGAGAGGAGTAAGACAAGGAGATCCATTATCCCCATTCTTATTTGACCTAGTAGTAGATACTTTAAATGTTATACTAGCAAATGCTAGGAACTCAGGCCTTCTAGAAGGGATAGGAAATTTTGATAACATAGACAACATCCTCAAATCTACACTTTGCTGATGATACCTTACAGTTCCTCAAAGCAGATATTAAAGAAATAACTACACTCAAATGGTTGCTATTAGGTTTTGAAAATCTATCTGGTCTTAAAATTAATTATGAAAAATGTGAACTCATTCCTTTCAACATTCGTTCCAATCTTGGGGAACAACTAGAAGTAACACTAGGATGTAATCTAGCTGAATTACCTATTAAATATCTAGGTGTCCCTCTTCATAACAAAACCCTCAACTCCTCTGACTGAAATTCATTGATAGAGAAAATAGAAAAGAAGTTACAGTGCTGGAAAGGTCAATTGTTATCTCTAGGTGGAAGACTGACTTTCCTGAATTCTGTTATTTCAGTAATCCATTTGTATTGGCTATCCCTATACAGGATACCTACAAATGTTAGAATAAGAATGGATAGAATTAGAAGAAAATTTCTTTGGTTTAGAGGCAATACTGTTAAGAAAAATTTGACTCCAGTTGCATGGAGTATAGTATGTAAGAGTAAGGAACAAGAATGATTAGGCGTTTTAGATTTAGATTTAATAAATAAGGCACTATTAGCAAAATGGTGGTTTAGGTATAATGATCATACAGTATTAAGTCTTTGGAAAAATATTATCCAAAGCAAATACAAGGATACATCTAACTTATCATTTTATTCTCCTTTTTGAAAAAGTATCACATCTCTTGATTACATGATGGCAACAAGTGTAAATAAAAAAAAATAGAAAATGGTAGAAACACTTTCTTCTAGTTAGATAGATGGAAATGAGAGCTTGCCTTCTCCCTACTATTTACAAACATATTCTTAGTGTGCTCTTAACCTAGTATTTTGGTAATGGAAGCTATTAAAGACAATATGTTGCACTTAGGCTTTAGGAGACAAATGGTAAGAACACTCAAACAAGAAAATGAGAAACTTAAATCAATAGTTAGTGATGTTAGATTTGATGATTCATTAGGAGATAAAATGATCTGGAGATGGAATTCAACAAGCATATTTTCAGTCCATTCCATGTATTCATGGCTTGATTATGGGGGATTTAAAGAAAACTGTTATGATATTATTTGGAAATCAAAACTTCCATTGAAGATTAAAGTGTTCATGTGGCTTGTAAGAAGAAAGAGGGTTCTTACTAAAAGCATACTTACACAAGAAAGGCTTACAGATAGATACAACATGTAAATTCGGTAGTGAAACAGAAAACATAGACCATCTTTTTGTAAATTGTTCATTTATAAAGAATTATGGGAATGGATTGGAAGATACAATAATTTTAATTTTCAGGGGACTAAGTTAGAAGATTTATGGATAATTGATGCTATGATTCCGTTAAAAGATACCTTGCTGGTAGAGCTAATTAGGGGTTGTGTGATTTGGAACGTTTGGTTATAAAGGAATAAACTTTGTTTTACAAAAAAACTCCGAAGACTATTAGATCACTAGCCTTACAAATTAGTAATATGCTTAGAGGTGGCAGAACCCGACCCGACCCGACAAACCCGCCCGACCCGACCCGATATTTTGATAAAGTCAAACTACCCGAACCCAAGCCGACCCGACCCGGGATGATCCGTAACCCGAGACGAAGTGACACATGAGCGACCTGAGCCCGACCCGACCCGACCCGACTTGACCTGATACAACTTGTAAATTGATCTAATCCTATCTTACCTACATCATAATCTAATTTTACTAACAAATTATTATCAGAGAAAGTCAAAATTTACTTGTATAATTCAATAACGCGATTCGATCTTGTCCGATTGAACTTAAAACTCAAAATAATACTTGAAAGTTGTCGGTGCAACCCGACCTGAACTCGACCCGGTCTCACCCGACCCGACCCAAGACCCGAAAGTTGTCGATGCAGCCCGACCTGAAACCCGACCCGGTCTCGCCCGACCCGACCCATCACCCGAAAAATATCGACACAACCCGACCCGAAACCCGACCTGACCTCGCCCGACCCGACCCATGACCCGAAAGTTGTCGATGCAACCCGACCCGAAACCCGACCCGACCTCACCCGACCCGATTCCAACCCGACTTTTATAAACGGTCAAACTAACCCGACCCGACCCGGCCCGACCCGAACCCGCCCGACCGACCCTACTTGCCACCTCTAAATATGCTTACATACTGGTGTCAAAATAATAAAGATTAATCATTTTTCAAATTATACATAATGTTTTCACAGGATGTGCATGACCTTCCTTTACATATTCGAGAAAAAGAAAATCAGATGGAGGTAATGGCTCGCAATTCTTTGGGAGTGGAGGTGGAAGATCCTTTGTGTGGAACCGTTCTACTTGATTTAGCTAAAAATTTATGATGGCTTACTTTTGAAATTCTAGAAACTGTTGTTATTTTGATTTGTATAGTTTAAATTGATATTTTGATATTTGATTGTAATAGGGTAGTATCGATACAATGCTTTTTGTGGTGGAGATGATTTTAGAATTTTGAATAGAACATATGGATGTAATAGGTTAGAAATCCTGCATAGTAGGTGCAAGAACTAAGGACAAACAACTTATTTTACTGTTTCAATGAAATAGACGGATTTTTTCGCTTTTACTAAAAAAAAAAACTCAACTAAAGATGTATAATAAAATCGATATCGATAGTTGATATCAAATATGATATCTACGTAAAATTATCTTTTAATAATTATAGGTTCTTAAAATGTTCTTTTTTTTTTTTTGAGAAATTCTTAAAATGTTCTTAAAATGTTCTTAAAACACTTGTTGTATACTTGGATACCGTGCTGGTGCGGATGGTCATCGAATTGGATAAAGGGCCCAATAGTAATTTGGTCCGGCTCAGTATATTTGTTCTTAAAACACTTGTTGTATAATTTTAGCCCGTGAACTAATAACAATACATTACAGTATAGTAAAGGGCTAAAACATAAAAACTTCATCACAAGGGACCCTCACCTCTATCCGTGTATACTACCCGGCTTCTCTGTAAACCTGAGGATTGAGAGCTTGATCAACACCCAAGTTCTTCTATGAAATTCATCGTTGGTATGCCTAAAACGACCTCCCAGTTCGCCTGGCCCAATTTGCCAAATTGTGCGCTCCTTTCAGATATTTTCCTTCTAGCGTAGATGAGCAAGCTACCACCTTTGCCAATTACAAAGCGCTATGTTCTCCGCCTCTTCATCTCTCTCAAGCACATCACCGCTAACGTGATCGACGGCAAAACTGGCCGCGTTGCAGTGCCTCCTCTGTTGAGAAGTCGATCAAGGACGGGATGGATTGTGGGCGCGCGTGCAACACCAAGGCTGCTGCGGCGATTGGAGAAGTGCTTGCCGTGCGGGATCAAGGTCGATGGCCTCCATCGGGAACCTATCTATGCCAATGCTGCCAAGGAGATCGAGAAGAAAGGGTTCAAGAGCGAGAGCAAGGTTTGGGCTATTTTCAATGCTTTGCTCTTCCATGGGGTTAATTTCCATGTAGACTCTGATGAGCGGGATCCTCGTCAATAGTACTTAGGTTCTTCAAGTGTTGGGTTTGTTCTAATATGTTCGATTTGTAGTGGTTTGATGGTCATGTCTAGTAGGTGTTTGTTGAAATGCCTTGTGTGATTTTATGTATAGAGGAGAGTCCGAAAATTGATTATCAGTTAATTGTCATGGAAAATATGAGGACTAATGTTGTTAAATTTTGGTGAGATTTGATCATGTTGGATGGGACAGTGTTTCTATTTATGCATAGTTGCATACCTATAAGGTGTTTAATGAAATGCTTGTAGGTTGAGAATAAAATGCATACCTGTAGTTGGGGGCTTGGGAGTTGGGGTTATCTTATCTAGGATTTGGCGCACTTTTGTGTTATATGGGGACTTTGATTCGACAACTAACTGCCCTTTTTTCAAGGAAATAAATATTTTTCCTTTTTCTTTTCCAAATAGGTTATGTTTATTTAGATCAAATTTGTTTGATCCAGTTCGATGTGAATCCAACTTTTGTGTTATATTATTGTCTTCTTCTTCATCAGCGTATCAAGCATCATATTTTTCTCTTTTGAGAGAGCAACCCCTGTTACTCATTCCTCATCCTTATCTTCTACCATCAGATTTGCTCGGTAGCTTTATCTTCCACCACCTCTGCGGTCGCCACGACCTCCAGGTTGGCCTCGACCACCTGAATTCTTGTCCTTCTATGGCTTAGGGCATGCGTTCCTCAAGTGACCTATCTCGTCACAATTGTAACACTCACGAGTCTCTTCTTTAGATTCGATGCTATTTGTATTGGACACTACTAGGACCATGGGAAAGCCCTTTGTCCCAGTTTGTAATAGGATTCTAGTCTCCTCCTGAATCATGCCGGCGAAAACTGCCTCTTCCCATGGAAGAATCTTTGGCTGACTCAGTAACATTGCAACTCTATGCTCAAATACTGGCGCAAGACCCAGAAGAAATCCCATAGTCTTATCCTGCATGCAAAAGTCGAGCATCCTACACTTAGAATCACTGCAATCTACATGAGATCTGAGGTGATCGTGATCCAACCACAAGCGCTCCAGCTCCGTGGCATACTCCTGCACAGTTCTCTCTCCTTAAATCGTAGCAGAGATCTCCCTCTTGATTTGATAAACCCTCAAGTTGTTCCATACACCATCATAAGTCCTCTTTAGCTTCTCCCAGACATTCTTAACTCGTTCTATGTCATCCACAGTGGATGCGATTGATGAATCCATAAAATTCAGAAGTCAGATATAGACAACTATGTGAATGGACTTCCACTCGCGTTTCTTCATTGAACCCTCAGCTGGTTCGACATTCTCTCTGTTAAGGAACCCCTCTAGGTTCTTTTCCTCTAATATGTATCTCATCCAACGAGACCAGCTTAGATACGATGCTGGCCCATCGAGTTTCATATCCACAGGTGGGAGCTCTACTCTAGGAGTAGGCTTTGTTGCACTCTCGCTTGCAGCCACACCGAATACTCGCATCAAAATTGAGATCTCAGACGCACTAAGCTTTCACAAAATATCCTCCATAGGATTCTTGTCCTTGTTCGATGTCTCATCCACCGACCACCATAGGTCTCAGTCCGATGGTACTGGATGGGGTTGAGGAAAAACCATATCATAATTTTGCAGTAACTTTCTTTTTATCAAATAATAGATGATTTCCTTGCTTGGAAACAATATATTGCCACCATCTGCAAATGATATTTGGTTGCCTTTTCTGCCATGCTTTTCTTTGCTAATTAAACCTAATACAATAATCATCAAGTAAAATTTGATAGTTTTACTTATATAAACTTCTCTATATATAACTTTAGGTCTAATCTATTCAATCAACTATATATAACTTCTGTACATGTACTTGGGACACAAACTAATTTAGATATGCAATAAACCAAACAAAATTATTTGCAAATCCTGCAACTCTCACCTCAAACGCACAAAGAATAATTTTGGCAGTGCAAAAGCTGCATCCCATCTTATTGCATTTGCAACTAGTATTTACCACTACTTGCAACAAACATACCCTTTATTGGTTACAAAACATAGTTTTTACACTTACTGATATAAAATAAATTAAAGCACTAAACTATATTGTCTGTACAAACCTATATATATTTTTTGTTTTAAGCTACATGTTGAACCTTGCAAGCTTCATCCATGCAAAATCTCCAGCAAAGAGAGAGTTGGTCGCTTTTTTCTTTCTGACTTCACTTTAGCTGGGCATAAATGTACCAACATATCCAAACCCAACAATGAAGGCTGCTCCGGCTTGGAAAAATAGGTACACATAAAAATGGTCACGGCCATATAGTAGGTCATAAATCGCACAAAATAGCATGTAGCATCCCATGAGTAGCTCCAACATGTGAATCCTGCAATGATGCAGCTTGTGTTAACTAGATCTGTAACATTCTAGTTCAATGAAATATTGAAATATTGAAATTTGCCCGATTCTATGGTTGCCAAAGAACCGAGTCGATTTCCACTAACCATTAATTGTGGTCAGGTATCATTATAACAACTTCGAGTGCAAATGGTTAAGAGCAATTATTTCTGTGTTTTTAGCTCCTTTTACCTTTCTGCAAGGCGAAACCGAGGTCTCTTTAGCCATTTAGACTGAGCTTTTGTTTTAGTTGCATTCCCAAGCTTCTCTGTGACAACCCATTCATTGACACGGTTGGCCTCTAGGAGGCCAATTATGGCTGCCTTAGAGCGATGCATAGACATAACATTCTCAAAGAGGATCCAAAATATTAGCAAGTGAAAGGACCTATTGCAAGGAGAAAAAAACACAGTTTGCATGAAACAATTTGCATGTCATTATGTTTGCAACTATCAGAGGTAAAATAAAAAAAAAAAGATCAGAAAACCAATGAGCAAAGGTAAATAGTAGAAAACTAAAAAATAAGCTTACCTTGGAGTACATATAGCATTTAGTATGCTAATAGTGGAGGGAATATAAATGGCAATGTACTTTGGGAGATGTACTTCAGGGACCAGCACACATGTGGGGATAATGATGCAATAGAAGAAGAAGGTGACGAAGTGTGCAATTATTTTCCTCACAAAGAAGAAGGCATACAGCACATGAAATTTCTTTAAGAGTGACACCCTCTGCAGAATTTGAAGTGGAGTAGACACAAATAATGACAGAAAATGAAGAATTATTTTATGAAGGCGATAATTATTCTATGTTGCAGCCACAAAAATCATAAATTAAGGAGAGAAAAAATATTCGTACCTCACATTGCAATATCTCTTTGAACATTTTTCGGAACAAATTGGCAGGGCCACACGACCATCTATGCTGCTGATAACGATATGCCTTAAAGGTACTTGGCAGCTCGTTTTTCACCTAATAGAAGGATGCTTGTGTTAGAGCAAGTATCCTTGATATAATTTTATGAATTCTACATTAAACATTTCAATATACTAATATGTCGTCTCACCCATAAATCACCGACGAAAATAAACTTCCAACCCTTAAGGCTTGCTCTGACAGCTAAGTCCATATCTTCAACTGTTGTTCTCTCTTTCCATCCACCAGCATCTTTCAGCGCTTCTGTTCTCCAAACACCGGCAGTTCCTAGTGATGCAATAGCAATAATATAATGTTAGACATTACAGAAGAACATTTGTTTGGTGCTAAATTCGATGGTAAATACCGTTGAAACCAAAGAAAGAATATGTTGATGATCCAACTTCTTGCTCGACACCAAAATGGTAATCAAGAGACATCTCTTGGAGGCGTGTTAACAAACACTCATTTGCATTCACTACAAAAGAAGAGACCCTATATCAGATTTGTCAGAATTTTTTCATGCAAGTCACCACTGTTTAAAACTTTAAAATACTAAGATCTAACTTTGCCATGTTAAATTGTGCACTTCAGTATTGTTGACCCTTTGTTCCACTTAACAAATTGTATGTGTGCAACAACATTGTTTTTTGCTAAAAAAGTAAAGGTTATACATTCTGGTCTAGATACATTAGATTCCTCAAAATTAGGACGGTTTTGGCCACAACTACAAAATAGCAGATTGAAATATAAGAAATAGAAATAAATTAGTTACGAACAGGGAAGAAAAAGTGAAACTTAACTTTTGCAATACAGTATGAGATTTGTATCTGTTAATATTTACCACAAAAAATATATAAGAGCTGCAAAATTTTGAAACCTCACCGAATTTCCACCGAGCTTGTACTAGAGCCAAATCATGATTGCTGAGAAGAAAAGGAACAGTCCTCCAAAGAAAGTCCTGTTCAGGCTGGAAGTCTGCATCAAAAATTGCCACAAATTCACAGTCTTTAACATAACTCTTCCTTAGTCCTTCACGCATGGCCCCTGCTTTGTAGCCGTTCCTGTTGCTTCTGTTCTCATACTTTATGTTTACTCCTTTGCTTGCCCACCTCTGGCATTCAGACTCCACCAGCTCCTGCTTAGAAGCCATTAAAAAATTAATTATCATTGATCACACAATCGTGTATTCATACAAATACATAATTTTATAAGTCACATTGTATGTGTTTGTTACAGTGTTATATATATACTAATAAAGATGCACAGTCCCTATCTGCTCTTGAAACACAAGGATCAGTCATTTTGTAATGTTTGAGTAAGGAACTAATTCATGTTTCTCTTTTGGTTTTGTTCACATGTATGCCTGATCTTTCTACTTTACCAGAAAGTAAAAAATTAGTATGGTAATTACTTTAGATTTGTGAATTCTTATCGAGAAGTCATTAAAAGAATGGAAAGGATTAGCAGTCCTAAAATCTACTGGAGATAAATGGGAAGACAGAAAAATTCAAATAAGAAAGAATTTTTTGGCATTGAGCCTTGGTATGGAAACTTGCTGAGTTTTAACTTCCAAATTCAGAGAAACCCTGGAATTAAAAATGGGCAATCCTGAGCCTTAAAGTTTTCGTCCTTACATTGTTAAGCATACTGCGATTCACATACCTACCGACTTACATAGGACTTCAAGTTTTTTCAGTACTGGAGAAGAACATTAATTAGTCTGGTTCAATATGTACCAAGAGGTGTGATATCAAAGATCAGTGTACAAATGTCCTATTGGTGTGGAACAATATTGGTTTATTTTTATTTTCTTACCCTGATTATAAGGTCCGTTGAATCATCAAGGACTTGGATCACAATCTTATCAAAAGGCCATGAAAGCCCACATGCTGCTCCAATGGATAAACGATAAACCTACAAAAATAGCGAAATGCAAGCAGATGTAAATAAGCTAACTAGGATATACAATGTAAAAGTAGAGTTAGCTAAGTTTCAATAGTTGAAGATTAATTAGAAAAACCTAGAAACTTCAGATGAAATATATTTTTGCGTTTCCACATTTATATGGAGGATACAATATATTTTTGCGTATACAATATATTAATTTCATGTCTGACATTGTTGTACATGAACAACTCTTTTGAAATATCAAGAAAGGATTCAAGAATAACCCTTAAAAATCTTAAGAAATATATATCTTCAAAAAGGTAAGCCTGAGGAAAAAAGAGGTCTAAGTCAACATCTTTTTTTCCCATGATTATTTCATTTGATTTTTTTTTTGGTTGCAAAGGCTCCTGAATTTGATATTGGAGCCCTTTCCCTATTTATACTTAATACATCTCAGTCTCCTGACATTTAGCTTCCGAATGTAGTACAACATACATACACTAATGCCAGTGATAGATTAATTATAGAGGAAAATTGTAATTGTCTTTTTCGGTATGAAGTGGTCATATATTTAATTTTAATTAATAAAACGTCTTAAAGATAAATAAAAAGAAAGGGTAGATCAGATTTTTTCTGGATGATATGTACCAGTACTCCATGTCTGAAACATTGTCCTGGTTTAGTAAGCCACTGCTTGGTTAGATTTGCTTAAATATGCCATAAAGTATCTTAAATCCGATGTACATGACAAGCTCAAATTTAGATGGTGAAACCAGGAATAAGTTGAATAATATTCAATACTTTTATGTCAGTACTTATAAGTGTACATAGACTGTATCTCAAAGTATAGTTAGGCACACTAAGAGAACATCCATGGCCTTTAATTATGAGTCATTTTTTAATTATAGCTTGGCAGAATTTTCAGTTGAATAACAAGCCTCATCCCATACACCACCATCTTCAGCACTCTCAGCTCACAAAGGAAAATAAACATAAATAGAGAAACAATAATATGAAGAAACTTGGGTGATTTGTCTTAATAAGAAATAGAAAAACATTAATGAACACAAGTTTTTCTTGTTCCAATTTATTTCAGAAGGAAAATCAATGTTGGATTAAGTAATTTATTCCATTTAAATGCAAACAACTCCTTGATTACCTGTAATCAATTACAACACAAAGTCCCAATTTATGTCTACCAAATTAGTGGACTCATTTATCTTGCAAACATAGACAAACTGTCCTCTATAGTATATTTGCACTAAGACTTCACAACACTAGCTACTCTCAGACAAATTGTGCTATCTCTATTGCAATATATACGCTATCTCCCAAAAAAGTATGTCGTGTAGCCGATAATCAACCAACCGCACTGTGCTTCAATCCAAAAACAAAGGAAAACAGGAAAGAAACTAACCTTACATGTGTGTTGACAACATATATTTCAAATTCAGATGTTAACTTTTGTGTATCTTCAGTGAGGCATGAAAAAATAAAGTCCCAGAAAATTAACCAAAGACTCTTTCCATCAAAATTGGAAACCAATAACTTGAGCAATTATAATAAGAATTAAACATTAAATGAAGTACTTGAGTTGTTCTATTGTCTCATTCTATCAATACTTTAATAGTAACTCAAAGAAAATTTGGGATAGCTTTAATTAAAGTATTGCTAAGTAAAGGAAAATTAACCTAACTTCAAGAAAATACCAAAATCAGAATGCCTCTATTCAGAAGCCCTTTTTCAAAAACAAAAACAAAAAAGAAACTAGAATTGGTACTACCTATTTGTTTTTAAAAGAAAGGGTGGTGTATGAACTATATCTTACTATGTTAAGAAAAAACAAGTTACAAACAAAGAAAGTGCAAAAAGTTTCCAGCTCAAAGAAAATTGTTGTTTCGTGGCGCAAGGCACGTTATTATGTATGTGTCAAATTCTTGAGGAATTTCCTTTTTACTTTTACCAGTGATATCCGTTTACACAAAGTAAAAGTCAAAGAAAAATATCGATAAAAAAACCTATCAAAATTCTAAACTAAGTTCAATAATATTGTAACATAGTCAATTAACTGATCGGTTATGTTCAACCTGCTAAATAATTCACAGTAGTCCTCTGCAAAAAGAACCAATCAAATCTCAAGAGAATTGGGTTGTTAGTTAAGATAGAAATGTGGCTTAACATCAGATAATCTATCGTTCGTATTAATAATTACACTTAAAGTCAATTCGTTCTAACTAAATTGGACTAATTAATTTTGACCAGTACTTCTTTGTGTTGTGAAGACATCTGTCTACTGAAATCAACCTTACGCGCAACGTGTTCAAGAGATTTTTGTTACAATATGGACTCCAGCTCAATTTAATTTGTCGGTAACGAACCGGCTAACATTTTGCAAACGTGTCAGCATTTGAAGATTACTACAATTTACTCCTTTAATTCACTTTAACTGTTTTAATTTATCGTCAACACAAACTAAAAGAAACTGATATGTCGGAAAGAAAATACAAATGCAGTGTTTAACTTAAAATAATACAGAGCACCAAATTATACCAGCAAAACTACCAAAAGATATAATATAAACAAAATTAATTCTGCATTTGTATATATCTTCAATGTTGTACTCTTGAGTAGAAAAGTTTCTATCTGGTAAGAGCCCTTTTGTTGGATATTTATGAGTGGCCATGGAACAATTGTTGCTTAATTATGAATAGTAGAATTCTTTTCATTAGTTGATTTCACTCAGAAGTTAAAATATTCACTAGCTTTGCATAAAAAATTAATGTGAAGGATAACTTAAGTTCAGATGAAGTAAGAGAATTGCACAACCGGGGAGGTGTGTGGCTATTCTATTTTCCCTAGTATTTCCTTTTCCTTAAACCCTTGTCAACTGAAGGATAATGAAAATTGAGTTAAACTTGGTACATAACATACAAAACTTGACAAGCGGCTAACATTCTTTGTCTCTGCCTAAATGGTGTATAACACTTTAATAACCAAAATTTTGGCTTCATGTTTAGTTTTAGTACTAATAATTAATAATCTATATATGACAGAACGTACAAAGCAGTTGACAAAAGGCAAGTCAAGCTCTTTAATTCATTACTTCTGATGAAAGCCGAAATATATATTTTTTTTTTGAAATTGATGAAAGCCGAAATATTAGATCCAAATTTAATTAGTTACCTCTCTCTCATTGAACATGGGGATTTGCACCAACACCTTGGGATGGGTCCCACTGTCTTCAATGTCGTTCCTCACAGCATCTAGCTTCAGTTTGTACTTGGTGTACCTCTTCTTCTTCAAAACCTTCACACAGACAATCACAATAGCCATATAGACTCGTTCCACGAACAACATGACCGACATAGCCGCGCAAAAATACACCGCAAGCTGTAGCAGTGGCACAACCACCAGGTGTCGCAACCCTCTCCAAACATTAGCAAAGCTTACGATTAACCCTACCTGTCTCTCCTTGAATATGAGGTCTCTCATTAGACTGTAAATTGGATTCTATTTATTTATATTCTTGGATTTTGTGTTTGGTTTGAGTTTGATTGGGGAGAACGGCGGTATAGAGAAGGCTATGAAAGGACCAGGTTAAATGTGCCAAGGGGCGGTCTCAGTCTCACTAAATATATTGAAAGATTTAGAGAGAGAAAGAAGAGAGAGAGAGTGTGTGTGAGAGGAAAGTTGATGAAGTGGAAAAGAGACACGCTTTGCATGCAGAATAGGTGGGCGTTACCAAATGTAATGGTTTTCAGTGGAGATTTGATTTTGGGTTTTCTCCTTAGTTTGAGTTCATCTTTTAATCTTTTTATCCTTTAATTTTATATCTTCCGAGTCCAGCCTCCAAGAACCCGAGAAGACACGAACGGATTCAGAATTTTCGTTAGAGAAAGTAAGATCTATAATTTTTTTTGGAGAGACAAATTTAGACACATTTTTAAATAAATGATTATTTTACAAAAAAAAAATTCAAATCGTATAAATATACATGATTTTTTTTACAAATTTGTTCCGCCAGAGAAGTCCCGTGCCTCAAATTAACTAGTTATTGCATTTTTTGTTAAAGATAATTAAGCACTTCTTTCCAAGTTAATACTTCGCTGTTTCTGTTTCAGGTTTTCAGCAAAGTACATGATGGAAATTAGAGCTTTTAGGTTGGCATCGGTCATGCTTTTCAACTTAATATTTGGTTTTAATCCGTGTCTATTGATCTGCTAAATTACAAATGGAAATTATAGTTCCATTACTTCAAGATATACAGAAACTTTTTTTCTTTTTTCTTGTTGATCACTTGATCCTAAAGATACAGCATTGTATTGATTCAACAATATTGCTATGATGATGATCTAATCTTATCTTATCATGTAGCCATCTGTGTCATGCTTACGTGGTTAACAAAGAATCAAGTAACCACTTATAGAACGAGGTGTTGAAATAAATGTTGATTTGGTTTGGTTTGAGGAAGTTTTGGTTTTATGTGGCAACTTGTAGAATGTGCCAGATCATTGTGTAGCGGACAACATAAATGGTGGTAGAAATCTCTCCTAAACAAAAAATATATATATTGAAAGTAACTCGCACCATATATTTATTACATATATTCTTGCCACAAAAGATCTTATTCATTCTGCAAATGGAATGAAGTTTTGAATTGCTGTGTACTATGAATGGCTGTATTGTCAAGTTAACCAAGCAATCATTTATTAATAGTGAAGGATCAAATGACAACTATTTTGGTGACACCAACTATGACAACAATCATTTTTTTCATTTTCAAAGTTTAAATTGTTGATCCAAACCGTTGAATATGATCTCCATAATAAAATACTCTTGCAGATCAAAATTTATATGAATTTTTTTACTATTTATTAAGATGGGTGTAAAATTCAACGATTCAGGTAGTTGTAACTTTAGCATATTTTTGCACCCGTCTTAATAAATAGTAAAAAAATTCAAAAAAATGTAAAATTTGATCTGCAAGCGTATTTTATTAGAGATCATATTCAACGGTTTGGATCAACAATTTGGACTTTGAAAATGAAAAAAATGATTGTTGTTATGTTGGTGTCACCATAGTTGTTGTCATTTGATCCCTCCTCTTATTAATAACTGGTTTTGATTTATATTAATCTGTGGTTAATGGCATTCAAACAGAAAATTTAATGACCAATTTACGAAGGGGCTTCTTCTGACATTGAAAAAAAAATACAGTTCATTGCCAGGCAGGCCTTTATTTCGAATAATTGTTTTCACAATATAAAAAGGCTGTTGTTTTTAAAATTCATTCGTTCGGTCCTATAATTCATTCGAAATGATAACCCCCTAATGCACTTAATTGGTCCTCTCTTTTGATTGTCCAATTTTCTGCAATTTCTGAACATTAAGACATTTTTATCATTTTTTTCCTTCCGTTATCATCTTTATCCATGATATATTACATGCTAAAAAATTTCATCAAGTGAACGAAGTAAATTTCTAAGTGTATCAAATAATATATATTACGTTCTCATAATCAATGTAGATTAAAAATATATTGCGGAAATGTTCACAAATAAATTTAAATTTATAAATTAAAATATAAAAAAACTGTAACATATTTTTGCACTTAGACATTGATTGTATTTTAGATTTCATTAAATTTAAATGTTATTTGATATTACATCATCAAAATTGCATGAAATTTTCAATCCATATATATGATTTCTTTATGGAATATAAAAGAACAATTAAATGCATGGAACTTGAAACAAAATATCTAAAAATAAAAAAGGAAGCGACTAACTGTCTCTCCTTACAAGTCTCTCTTACACGTCCCCCATATACGATAAATGTAGTAGTCTTTATATACTGAATGTAAGTCTTTATACTCAAATGTAGTAGTCTTTATACTATTTGACTGAATTCATTATAATAAATATTGAGTGTCAAGTTTTCATTTCTCAAGACATGTAGTATTTATTTGTAATTTTCTTGTTAATTATATACTGTAATGAATACTATATCATGGAAGTCTTTATAATTAACATTCGAAGTCTTTATATTTTTTGCAGTCTTCATTTCTCAGGAAATGTACACATAATACTTTATTTGGCAGTCTCCATTTTAACATGGAAGTCTTTATATTAAATGTTACAAGTCTTTATACTGTATCACGTAACTGTTTTGTCGCGTAACGGGAGACGCGAGAGGGGGACAGGAAGTGGGGATGATATATTAACTCAATAAAAAAATACAGTTATATAAATTTCCTTTTTTAAGAATTATAAAAATATTTCAAAATTATTCAAAAAAATCTGTCAACCGTTGTCAATGAATACCATGAATACATAATTCCATCGTTGTCCTATAAAACCATATTTTATATGGCCTTATTCCATGTCATCGATGTCGACAAACTTGAAAACTTTAGAGAATAAAGTTAAAGAGGTTTAACTTCTTGAGTGAAGTTACGTGGTCTTAAATTATTCTGTTTGATTAAATTGATGGAAGAATAAAAGAGAATAAGATTCATGTCAACATATCAAAATATATAAATAATTATAGCAAAATCAATCATATTGTTATCAAAATAATACTAAAAATATATATCCTTGTTGTTATTGTTATTATAAATACTAAAGAGTTGAAGAATATATTATAAAAATAAATAATATTTAATATATTCAAAATACTTATAAAAATCAAGATATTCTCAAAGAAATAATAAAAAAATAATAATATTTAAAATAACAAATATTTATTATTTAATTAATATATTTAATGACAAAAGTGAATATAATGATCACTATTATAATAATCATTATAATAATCAAAATTATAATTATAATTATAATTATCAAGATAACCATTATTACAATTATTATAATTATATTATTTAATTAATATTAATAGTATATTTTTTACTTAATCAATCTATTTAATAATAATAGTGAATATAGTGATCATTATTATAATTATTGTTATAATAATAATTATTATAAATATCGTTATAATATTAATTATGATTATTATATGATTATTATAATTATTATTAATACAAATATTTAATATTTAATTAATATATTTATTAACAATAGTAAATATAATTATCATTATTATAATTAATTATTATAATTATCATTATTATAATTAATTATTATAATTATCATTATTATAATTAATTATTATAATTATCATTATTATAATTAATTATAATAATAATATAATTATCGTTATAATAATCATTATTATAACTATTGTTATAATTTTAATTATGATTTTATATGATTATTATAATTATATTACTGTAATTATTATTAATACAAATATTTAATATTTAATTAACATATTTATTAACAATAGTAAATATAATTATCATTATTATAATTAATTAATATAATTATTATTATTGCAATTACCATAATAATAATTATTATTATATTAATGTAATTAAATTATCGTAATTATTATTAAAAAATACCAATAACAATATAATAATTTGAATTATGAGACCCGCAGAGGAGTAAGTTGGATGAATAATTTAAATCATCTGCTCCTTAAGTTATGGAGTCACAACTCCCTCTTATTCCTACTAATTCATGTTTTGTTTATTCATGTTTGACTCTTTAAATGAAAAATAAGAGGTTTATTCCTCACTTGCTCTTCTATCAAACATTATACACCACCCACGGAATTGGATCTGCTGCTCGTAAAATTCATGCTTGTTTCGTGCTTGTTTCGATCTGAACCGTTCAAAACTCATCTAACGGCCAAAACATCTCATGAATCAAATCACAGCCGTCCGTGACGATCGAGCGGTCGGATCAAGACAAGCAGGAAAACAAGCACCAAATTTAAGAGCACCAGATTCGGACTCACCACCCACCATGTATCACCCCTGACGGGGAAGAAGCAAAGGTCATGGACGACAGATATCAATCAATACTGAACAGGTTTAAGTTTAAAATTCGATACTATAGGTACATATATATGACCTCTCAAGTCTCAAGGAAATTATGAAATTTGATGTGTAGTTCACGGTACATCAATTAATTAACTTTCAACGGTCCGAAATAGTAGTCATTAATGTAATATCAAATAATATATAATTAATTTAATTTTAGGCAATATATATGTCCATGTGACCATGTTGGTACTTGCGATTTTTTTTATTATTTTTAATAATTCACATTTATATGTCTTTATATTTTATCTCGAAGATTTATGTAGCTAATATGCACAAAAGCCCGAGGAACATACAAAAATAACTTGTAGAGAAATAAACAGTACAGAAGATATATCATATATGCACAAAAGTACATCTGAAAAAATCATCCCCAAACATTTAGGGTCTGCTCCAGTCCGAAAACAAGGAGGTAAGGAAAGAGAAGGAAAAGAAGTGAAAGGAAGGAAATATTTATCCTCCAATTTGAAGAGTAACAAAATGTATAGATTTGACGGAAAAATTTAACCTCGAAAATTTTTCCTTCCTTTCAAATAAAAATTCTGAAGCAAGTAACTCTAATTTTTTAATCCTTCCCTCCCCTCCCCTCCAAAATTAAAGTCTGGAGCAACCTTAGTGTCTAATATCGTTTGAAACCTAAAAGCTCTAATATCCTCTACCAATCAGACAATCTTGTTTTAGAAAAAAATACAGATGGTTATTTAAAAATCTAACTCGGTTTGAATGTCCCGCCGGTCGAGTTGTCTCAAAAGACAAACTTAGCAAAACTCAATCCGACCTTAAGATTAATTATCTCAAATCTAAGTCGATAAATTCCAAAACAAAATGACTAAGAACCTGAATTTAAAGAAACCGGAATAAGATTATTCTCTTGAATTCGAACTGACACCAAGAACTGACCGGCTAGATCTAAAAATCAATCATTTGATTACCATACTAATAAACATAACAGCATCACACGTGACTACACAGTGCTCTCCAAAGAAGATCAAAGAATTATAGAGCAGATGTTTAGTTACAAAACAGATTGTTGTTAGGAACAAATTGTAGTTAGTTAAGACTCACTGTATACTCTATAAATACAGATAGATATCAGATGTAAAGAACAAGATGAGAAATTAATAAACACTTTCTTTTCTTCTTATTCTCTGTCATTTCGTCTCTTACTAGAAAGTAGAAACCTCTTTATGGTATCAGAGCCAGGCTCACGCCATGGATTCTTCATCTGATCCATCGCAAAACTCCATTGGTTCCACTGTGTAGTCATGTGTGATGATGTTATGTTTATTACATACCTACAGTGGAAAAAACATATCAAGCCCAAAAATCTGTTGATCTGACTCGAACCCAACACTATATTATTGATAATTTCAAACGGTTTGATAGGGTACCCTATCTGACCCGATTCTAAATGACCTGAAACATGAGACAACTCAAAATTGAATCATCTCAAAACTGATATGACCTGTTTCCATGATGACCTGTAATCAAACTAATCTGAGCACTACAATCCTGACTCCATTGCCATCTCTTTTGGTTTCAATAATTCATAAACCATATTGAATATTTCGAACCATCAGTTTAATTTGAATCTGAAGTTCAGATATAGCCTGACTAGAACCGAGTCAGAATCAATGATAAGAAGTCAGGCCTTCAAAGAAACCAGACCAGACCTTTTGCGCCATGAGATGCATATATGCCCAGATTTTTCTTCCAAGAAAAAATAGTTGATTCGGATTCTGAGATATGTTTGGTGGCACATTCTGATATGTATTAATTGTACACAAATTGCAGTGTATTATGCATGTCTGATACGTATTAAATATGTCCAATGTAGAAGCTCCAGGAACTAATTATCTTGATAAATTAGATACATAAATTCACAAATAAATCCATTTCAGTGAAATTTATCAATTGTTTTTCAATAGATATCAGTTCGTTTGCCCCTCGGATAATTCCTGAATCGACCCTGGCACTGCATGCCAGTAATCCAGTCGGAACAAGAATTTCTTGATTTGACAAGAATATGTTGAAAAAAAAAAACAAAACGTCAACTATCAAGATAATGTGTGGCAACATGGCAACAGTTACACGATGTTGCGAGTCCCTACAAATCTGGGACAAACACATTAATTAATATGGTAAAAGGGTGCCCATAATTATTCAGGTAAAAATAATACTTACGGTTGAGTGATTGTAAGAAGAAAAGAAAATTGTTTCACAAATAAATGCTTGCATCATGAAAATAAATGCTTGCTGAAAAAAAAAACGTTTCACAAATTTATTTGGTACCTTATATTTTTTTATCTTCTATTTAGGAGACATTCAAGTATTGATAAAGAACAATAAAATATTGCTTTGGCATCGAAATATATATATATAGAGAGAGAGATAGGCTAGGGTGTTTCATGGAGCACTAAATTTCTAATGGAGCAGGGTTAGCTCCTCACGGCTTTGAACCCAAATTTGGGTTCAAAGTCTTTTCCGACCGTTCGATTGCATTAAGATTCGCACTACTGATTGAAAAAGAATTAAAATTGCTTCAGAAGTGCGAATCTTGATGCAATCGGATGGCTCCGGAAGGCTTTGAACCAATTTTGGGTTCAAAGTCGTGAGTACCTACTCTACTCTCATTTCTAATGCTCCATATAGTATCTATAATTTTAAAATTCTAACGACCAATCCGAACCGTTGAACATGATCTACATATTGAAATCTACTTGGAGATTGAATTTTACATTTTTTTTTTTTGTTATTTTTTAGAGAGGTAGAAAAATTACAGCTTTTGTTGGTCCAAAAATCGTTTGATTAGCAACTTTTCTATCTTTTTAAAAAATAGCAAAAACAAAAAAAAATGTAAAATTCAATCTCCAAGTAGATTTCAATACGTAGATCATGTTCAACGGTTCGGATCAGTCGTTGGGATTTTCAAATAGGAGATAATAGATGTGGAGCACGAGGGGTTTGGTGCTCCACATCCATCATCTCCAATTTGAAATTTTCAACGACCGATCTGAACCATTCAACATGATCTACATATTGAAGTCTACTTGGAAATTGAATTTTATATTTTTTTGAAAAGTTTTGCTATTTTTTAGAAAGATAGAAAAGTTGCTAGTTAAATGGTTTCTGGACCAACAAAAGTTGATTTTTCTCTCTCTAAAAAACAGCAAAAAATTCAAAAAAATGTAAAATTCAAAAAATTCAAAAAAAATGTAAAATTGAATCTCCAAGTAGATTTAAATATGTAGATAATGATCAACGATTCGGATCGGTCGTTGAAATTTTCAAATTGGAGATACGAAGTTGATCATTTTCAAAGTGTGGATCACTTAACGGTTGTTATTTTGATAATTTCACAATAAATTTTAAATAAATTAAAAAAAGTTTATATAAATATTAATTGTCAAACTTATAAATTTGATCATGTTTCAAATTTCACGCAATTATGTGTTATTTTAATATTCCATCAAAAGTTATAAATAGTTCGAATCCGTAATTAGCCCGTTACTGCTTTATATGTTTAGTTAAAAAAAAAAATTAAAAACACATAATATGCATGACTGGTAGTGTACATATCTCTGCATCATAAAATCTGATTCATGAAAGGACCAAAGACAAAACAGTATAGTTAGAAGAATTAAATGAAGGGGAAAGAATACATGTCAACCGAGACACCTGCACGTACGCATTAGCCTCATGATGCCACCATTTGCCTCTATTTATTTTTTGATGCCTCTTTGCCTCCCTCACATCTGGATAACTTCGAAGAGATAAATATATATCTCTTGTCTTCAACAATTTATGTTTTTATGAGTACAGCTCATGGTGTATTGGATGCCAAAGAGCTTACAAACTTGTTATATAGTGGGAATTGGAGATGTGACCAAAGCAAATGGTGTGTACCGAGACAACTCGGAACCTCACAAAAAAAATTCATTGCTCGTTGACATTTACCCTTTTCTTTCGCCATATGCACTGTACTTGCCCTCATTTTTAGTGTTAAATCGGTTCAAAAAAATTTGTGTGTGATAGACCCAAATTTATATTTATTGAGGCCCTTCTTGATATTCAATAATCCTCTGTCCTCACAACTTCCTGGAAGTATACAGACTGTCTAATTGCTTCAAGATTCGTGCAACTGCAATCTTAAAAATCCATTTATACGTCGCGCAGTGCCTATGCCATCCGGCAAAGGGGCCGAGGTACTAATGTAACACAAATAATATTTGAGAGTGCAAAACTGTCATGTGTCTGAGAAGAATTATACAGATTGTCAATTTTTCTTGGGAAATTATTTTGAAAATGTCTAGAAACTTCGTTTAGATTTTGCTCATCAAGGAGTCGATCATTTTCTGTTTAGACAATACTGATGTTTTTGAAAGGGAAAAGAATAATGAATTAACGAAATTCAAACAAAAAAATTCTTAAATAATAATTAGCAACACTCATAGACTCATAGTCTAGCTTTATTGATGTACTCGCGGACTATTGCAATTTTCAAGGAATCCTAAACCTAAAGTAGGATTAGTGCTTTCGGGTCATCGTTCTAGGCCCATATCTAGAAACAAATTGATGTAGAATCAACATCAAACTGATGTAGTATTACAGGCCTCAAAGAATTACAAGTTGGGCTGGGCTGGGCTGACAAAAGGTATTGTCACGTCTTTTGAAACTTTGTCACTCTTAAGTGGATGGAGTTTCACTTTCACCCAAATTGAATATTAGTTACATATAAAACTGCTAAATTTAAACAGTTGAAGATATTAAAACATTCCCTACACGGTGAAATATAGAGCATTTTGTTATCTCTGCCAAGGAACATTAGAAGCATCATATATAGATCTAACTAGTAAACAAGCGTGCTTTATTTTAATATTTATCATTGTTACTAGAATTGTCGCATTAATTAGAACATCACAACATCATGACCATCATCCTCATGTTTGATTCAACAACAAAACTTTTAAAGAAAAAATATGTAATTAATTATATAAATATAGTACAACAATTACTTGTACAACTAAACCTCACTAATTACATTCAAATTAAAATTGTAAATTCACGATGATAAAATCACGAGGTATTAGTTGTTAGATGAGCCTCTGTTTGTTCACATCAACTTTGTATACTGCAAAGCCACATTTTCTACATGGCACCTCCGCATCATACTCTTGTAAGCAACATTTTCACATCAACTTGGTGCCCATTGGATTAAGCTGCATTTGGTTGGGACAATGGAAAGAAGGGAATCCATATTACGCAGTTTCAGTAAGAGATAACGAGAATGGGTGGAGAAGACACAATGCACCGTACTCTTTTTAAGCAATACAAGCAGACCATCAACAAATTATATTGGAGTGTACCTCTGATGAAATTGCGGAATGTTGACTCGAAGATAGTCTCCTTTTGAGACATTAAGGAAGTAACACAGATCTTTAACCCTTTGGCAGGAAAATTTATCCCGTTGACCACTGGTGATCAAGATCCAGTTTCATGGCTGAAAGTTCCTCTCTGCGTTAGAGGGAGGAACAGTAGATTGCCTCCAATGAGTACAAACTGCCCGAAACCGGATGTAGTCTGTTACATCCTTCGAGAGTAGAAGTTCAGCAATCTTCTCCACTACAAGTTCGTGGAGTGAAGACCAATCCTTTATCTCCATCATACTTGCATTAGTCTCCTGCATAAAAATTGTGTCATTGCCGAGTTAAAATTACATGGAACGAATAACCATAAAAACCAGGTAATTTCCCATCCTTACACATATAGCACTTCTTTTGTTCCCAATGGCGGTTAGAACAGCGAGTGGAACCAAACTTCTGAGTCCAAATGCGCTCAGCTAAAATTCAAACAACAACAACAAACATGTGTTTGAAGGTGAACCTATTTTAGATGTGCAAGGTTATGACTGGATATTAGGAATAGACTGGTTGTCTGGTGTTGGGCCAACACAGTAGACCGGGGTAGAGGTACCATTCAACCCAAACATGACCTTGAGGACATCACTAATCATTTAAAGAAAATTGACTAAAGAAAATGCTATTTAACAAGAACAAATCACTAAGAAATTTCAGATTATTGGATGGGGTCAGATATTAGGTACATTTCACCTTTCATATGGTACCAAGCTAACCACGGATCCGTATCTGTTGCCATAGTTTGAAATGGCTGACCATTTCAGAGAATACGGATCAGATATTAGGTACATTGAGTTAATCTCTACGCTTAGATTAGATTTGGACGGCTGTGATTTGATTCAGAAGATATCTATTATTATATAAAATTTTGTGGGGCCTGCCCACTGTCAACCTCTCAATGGCACAGCCATGCTGTAGTTTCACAGCAGATACGAATCCAGCTAACCACTACTCGGTATATGGTACCAGTCTACCAGATAGCACTTGCCTACAAACTATTGCCAAAACAAAAGTACTGAGCCTCCTACTACTTGCATAAACCACTCAAAAACACAAGACAAAAAAGACTACAGAAAATGATTAAAAATACTAGTAAATATTATGTTTCAAAAAAAAGAAAACATTTTAGTGACTTTAGAGAAGAAGCAAAACTAACCATTGGTGATCATTCTTCTAGTCTCAGATTTTGATACAGTACCGGCACGTTAAGCATACATAGAGGAACCAATCTTCATAAACCCTGATAGATCATTAGAAAACAGCGGCGCCTTCAAATAGGTCGAATGTAGGAAGGGAGCTTGTTCTTTTATAGCATTCAAAACCCTAGAAAATTCCATCAACGGCTCAAATAAAATAGATTGGAAAGGCATAAACGGTCCTGATTGCAGAGCCTATAAGATCAAATTAATACTTACTCTAGCAAAACTCATTAATGCCTCATAGAAAAACATTAAAGAATATTTGCTTTGGGTCTATTTTCTTTTTTTCTCTGAGAAAAGGTTTCAATAGCCCGTATGCGGTCCCGATCTATTCACCCGACAACTCAAGAAAAAAAGTCATCCATAAGAAAGAGAAACTGAAACAAAAAAGGAAATTCCTTTAAGGAAATTCTAATAAAATGGATCCAATTAAGAAAGAAATTTGGCACAAAAAAACAGCATCCACTTAATTACTCTAGATGACGATAAAGTTTAACAAGTTGACTCAGAAATTTGTAACTAAAAAATGTTCCTACCTTGCCCATTATATATTATTGTTCATGTTTTAAGTTAGTCTGCGATAGTAAGCTAGCAGATATAGTTGATCACATGAAATGTCAAAATTTAAATTTCATTTGATAACAAAGCAATTTGAGGATTCACATATTCTTTTTAGAGCTTACAACAACAACAACAACAACAAAGCCTTTTGCCCCAAACAAGTTGGGGTAGGTTAGAAATGAAGTCCATATCAGATTTCATCTCCATAAGGTTGGCTGAATTTTTACGTTGGCTTATCAAGCCTATCACAACCCTCCTCCTTTTCGGACTTGGGACCGGCTACGTAAAACATAGGTGGAGTTCTGCTTTTAATATGTTCTATGGTAGCCTCTGCAAACTTTCCATGATGTTGAACATTTACTGGTACAAACTCATCAATGCTACATAGTGTAGAATCCTAGCTTTCTTAATTTCTACTTCAGAAAAAATATTCAACGTAAGGATCAAAGAAATGTGGAAGTTTTATATGGTCTGTCTATAATGAACTGCTCATGGGAAATGAAACTTTCATCACTGGCATAAGCTCACTAAAGGTTCATGTCACTACCATAGATACAGCCTGACATACATCAATTGCATGTTAAATACTTTCTTTTGCTACAATCTATAACAAGAGTGAAACAGGGTATTAAACGTATAGAACAAAATAGAAACTCTGAATTATTTGGAAAATTGAAATCTTATTTTGCATTATACTAAGATGAAAAAGCTAAACTCATTGCATATTTCATTCAGTTACTAATTTTATTACAGCTTGCTGGAACATGGTGATTCGTATGGGGAATTTTTGCTTTCTTGAAGTAAAACAAAATTTTACACAGTTCCTATGTGATCCTTAAAAAAATCATTGAGCTCAATAGATTGATCTCAGTTTCTTCCACAGTCAAAGAACCCATAGAGGATGAAGAGTTGCATACCACTTCTGAAGAGTCAACTTACGAAATGCTGATGCCATCAACTCACGAAATGCTGATGCCATCAACCATTTATTAGAATTAACTTATAATATAAATATATAATTTGTATAATTACTTTAATTATCATTAAATGATCAATTCCCAAATAGCCGATTCCATCTAATGTTTTTTCATACCTGCCACTGCCATAGACTATATGGAGGATGCAGAGCATGTGTCCATGACTGGAAGCCTGAGGCTATTGATTGATTTTTTTCTGTGTCATATTTGCATTTAGGCAATTTAGCATGATTTGATTTTACTGATTTTAAATTATACGTAGTTGTATTTTTTGTGTTTTGAGAAGAATGATGAGAAGTGGGAAAGGGGTTGTATGTTAATATTTAATTGTGAGAAATGATGTCTCTATTTCTAATGGAACAGTAGGCTACTTTTGACAAAAAATGAGTGATAAAATGCCCCATAATTTGTTCTTCCAGCTTATCCACTTTTACTTCATGCTGCCTCCATGCAGCCAAACTATGAGGCTGATTTATCAGCGAATGCAGGACCAAGCATATTAAAATTAGAACATTCAATAAGTTTTCTTTTTAATTTGAAAAAAATTGAAGCACTATGACACAAACGGAAACACCATTTCATCACTGCCCTTCGATTACTAACCCCGACACACAGGGAGTCAGGGACCACCTATATACGATAGTGGACTCTCACACAAAAGTCAGTTCCACCCTAAAATAGCGAAAAGCTGAACAAACATGCAGTAATTTTCCTATTAAGTCGGGTAAGTATTGACATTTCATGCTATTAACTGTATCCGCTAGCTTACTATCGCAGACTAACTACAAACATGAACAATTTTAAGGGGCATTAAAGGGCAAGGTTGAGACATCTCTTTTCTTTCTTAATTTTTTTTAAATAAGGAGGAACGCCTACCACTTTTATTATTTTTATAGAAAAAAAAGTACAAAATTCAAACACCAAAAGACATCATCACATTACTCACTATCTGTAGTCTTATACTAATCTATACCCTCTTGAATGAAATCTAAAATTCAACAAAATCGCAAAATTAGAAAAATATATAGTTATCGATATAGTACCCAACACTAATGTGATCCCTCTCCACAAAATCTTCTTGAATCACTTTCAAAATC
Organism: Eleocharis quinqueflora; assembly: GCA_964058865.1. Classification (NCBI taxonomy): domain Eukaryota; kingdom Viridiplantae; phylum Streptophyta; class Magnoliopsida; order Poales; family Cyperaceae; genus Eleocharis; species Eleocharis quinqueflora. Next base: position 10,323 of record CAXKVX010001000.1, on the reverse strand, counting down.
CTTTCAAAATGGATGACATTTGGGCATCAACATGTCCTGCCTTTGCCAGCAAGATATCTTGTGCTTCTACCAACCGCTGTCTCCGTTTCTTAACCAGTCATCACACCCGAGTTAAAGTGGAGTCCGACACAAGATTGTTCAGTTATATTGGTAACTCACAACCCCCAGACCACACCTTGATCAGGACTCGGACGCGCTTCGCACACGTCCACGAGCAAATCGCTGGACACACTCATCATTCCCAATAGATACGATCCATCCCGAGCACCCATGTACATCCCTCATAGCTCACGATCAATCTCAGATTGGAAAATCCATCAACCAAACCCATTTTTCACTCTGCACACTATCCTGCTCTTTTGTGCAACCCTATCTGATACTGAACTTAACAGACCCCTTCACCTCATGTTGACCACCTTCAATCACAGATTATCGGATCCCTTTTGCTTAGCACCTTGGATCTCTAGTGCTCATACAATCTGTCAACATCAATCATACTAATACATGAACTATTTACCTTATCGTCTGTGAACAGAGCTCCTCAACTCAGGTGACGATCTGTCAGAAACTCCCCAATCAGTGCAAGAACAAGAAAAAATAACCCCAAATCCACAAAACAAAGGACCAGTGAACAGTAACCAGATGAAATTTACTTTATTTGAGCCGTTGATGAAATTTTCTAAGATTTCGAACGCTATGAAAAACATGTTCCTTTCCTCAATCGGCCAACTTGAAGGCGTCACTATTTTCTCTGGATGTATAGGGGTTTATGAAGATTTGTTCCTCTATGTATACTTAATGTGCTGGTACTATAGCAAAATATGAGACTACAAAAATGGTCACCGATAGTTAGTTTTGCCTTCTTCTCTAAAGGCACCAAAATATTTTCTTTATTTGATACGCAATATTTACTTGTATATTCATTTTCTGTAGTCTTTTTGTCTTATGTTTTTTGTGTGGTTTACCTGGTGCAAGTACTAGTACTTTTCGCAACAGTACTTATGTAGGGACGTATTATCTGGTAGCATGTACCAGTAGGTAGTATTTGGCTTGGTACCAAATGAAAGGTGAAATGTAAATAACATGCTAGGTCATGTTTGATCACTTATAGCAGGAATATGCTACAACTTGTTACACAATTCATTTTTTCCACAGAAACTGTTTACCGGTTGTTGTTGTTTTTTTTAACTACAAAAATAGTCAGGTTAAAAAGGTGAACTCAAAACAAATGGCCCAAAAAAATTAGGTAAGAAAACAGAACATGATTTTCCGATTTGCAAAGTGATCTGAATTGGTGGATAGAGAAGTCTTGTTGACGACATATATCTTCTCATTTTACATTTCCATATATCTCCATCATACTTGCATTAGTCTGCTGCATAAAAATAGTGTGATTGCCAAGTTAAAATTACATGGAAAGAATAACCACAAAAACCAGGTAATTTTGCATCCTTACACATATAGCACTTCTTTTGATACCAATGGTGGTTAGAACAACAAGTGGAACCATACTGTTATCTGAGTCCAAATGCGACCAGCTAAAATTCAAACTGCAACAACATGAATTTGAAGGTGAACGTGGAGTTTTTGATGTGCAAGGTTATGACTGGATCTTAGGAATATACTGGTTGTCTAGTGTTGGGCCAATGACAGTAGACTGGAGTAGAGGTACCATTCAACTCAAACATGGCCTTGAAGACATCAAACTTGGTAATGACAAATAGCAAAGATATCACATATGACCTCAAATTGCACGTTCTTTCGAATTGAGAAGATCAGAGACATTGTTTGCGAACAAATTATTAGTTCGCAAATAATGCCTGTGAATGCATCTATGTTGTATTGTACAAAGTGAGTTCGCAAATATTGTCTGCGAACCTAACAGGTATTTCAAGTTCTATTGTTTTTATTTTTTCTTTCACATTATTAAATAAATGGGAAGGTGCATATATATAAACTTAAAAGTAGTAATTCCATATACAAAATAAGAAACAAGCTGTCCACATTGCAAGCTATATCCACTTGCATAATCAGACATACTATCCCACCCGGGGCGCTTCACACTCCTTCCCATGTGTACTTTACACATGCAGACCATCATTAAGAAATTTATTTGTGTTTATTCCGTTTATCAAAAAAATTAACAACAATATCCTCCTTTCAAAACAAATGACAAGATTATGCATATTATAGCAACAAATTCGCTCACATACAAATGAAAAAATGTTATGAAAAATTAAGTAATGAAAGAAACAAATAATTGCGAATGCATTGTGTTCGGAGTGATGTCTCAATTTGTTTGTTTGGATACTTCAAGTTTACATCGTTCAGAAAATAAGCATAATCTTTTCAAATATTTGGACATAAGAATATTATTGTAATATTTATTGACAAGAGAGGACATACACAACAACAACAAAATTCAATTATTACGGAGTGCTTTGAATTGGGGGTGGTACACACCTGAATTGGCAGGTTGCGATTGACTGATATGACCGACCAGATGTCGATTTACATTGGAAATTCACACAAATTTCAATATTTGTAGAATTCATACCCAAGTGGCAGTAACAACCCATAATTTAAAATTGTCAAACTTGGTGCTGCAAACAACGGAGTTTTGAATTCTCAAATCACATGATACTACTCATTAAAACAAAACGTAAGTTTTGAATTCAATGGTATTTCACTCGATATCAGGGGTAGAACTCCGCCTAAGTTCTGTACTTTTTTTTCGAGATAAACCTAAAAGAAAAATAATGCATAAAGAAAAACGAAAACGGAAGTATGAAACGAACCTGCGCTAGAGGAGGAATACTTGAGCTTTCTTCTCCAGCCAAGGCTTGGCGTCGGCTCTTCCGTGCACGGCGCATCTTGCTTATTGTAGCTTGCGACGGCAACAAAGACTTCATAGTCGATCGATTGCTTCCCTTTAGGAAAAGGTTGCAGAAAGGTTGTAGTTGTACCGAGAGAATGGCGAGTGATGATGAGGGAGAGGGAGAGGTAGAGGTAGAGTAGGGATGTCAACGGATCGTACGGTGAGGGATTGTCTTACCGTATTTTTATTCTTAAAAAATACATAATCTCCGATAATTTGTAAGGGTGGATAGATACGGATACGAAAATAATAAATAATTCGGATAATTAAAAATTTTAATTTACTTTATATTTATTCAAATGTATCAATGAATTATACAAAAATATGATATACAAATACAAATTAGATCTAAAATTAATTAAATTTGTAATCTAATACAGAATTTAATAAAACATATATATAATAGACTTTTTTTTTATGAATTCAGATATAATTAGATAATATCGAATACGGATAATTTGGATAATCTCGGATACTATTAGATAATAACTAAACGATCAGATACAGAAGATGATAGCCAAATCGTATCCTTATCCGTTAAAATTTTTCAGATACTAATATGAATACATATATCTTCGGATACAGATACTTTTTGTTATTTTTCGGATACCAATTCGGATAAAATCGGATATTATCCGATCCGTTTACACCACTAAAGGAGAGAGATGGGTTTACGGAGGCAAAGAAAACACCGATTTTTTTAGGGTGAACTGCTCGTGTACACATCAAAACTTTTGAAATTGCCAATATCCCATCAATACATCAAAATATCTTATTTCCTCATCAAAATTTAACATTATTTACTTTTTCTCTATTTCACTCTCTAAACTATAAAAACAAGTGTATAATAACTGAACTAACAATTTGACCCTCTCTTTAAAATGACTGCATCATTCATCTTTCTAAACAAGAAAAACGATGAGGACATGCCCTGCTTCATCATTTGCTTTGTTTATATATCATGTTGTTCATATCTCAAACGTCATCTTGTCACTACCACAGAAACAGTCTTTAACACCGACCCTTTAAATCGGACTGAACATTTAAAATCGGAGTCAACAGCAAATTCGGTGTAGAATGGTGATATTCATTATTTTAAAACCTTTAAAACCGGACAGAAGGTGGCTGGCCGGTGTTAAAAACAAGATTAAAAAGCGGACTGCACAGCCAATCCGCTTTTAAAAGATTTTTAAAAGCGGCAAAGAGAACACGTCCGGTTTTAAAAGTTTTGGAGCGAAAATTTTTCTGCCTCTCGCGCGCCAAGAACCCTTCTTCTCTCTCTCACTCTTTTTCTTCTCTCCCAATCTAGCATTAGCCTCCAGCTCTCAACCACCATTGGCCATCAGCCATTAAATCTCCCAAAAATCATTTAATGCTCCCAACCAGCAACAATTTAATACCTCAATCTTGTGAAATTTATTACATGTTCTATCTTGTCTCTTAAATTTGAAGATCTCTCTCCATTAAGGTAAATAATTTATTACATATATTAATTTTAGTAGTTAATAAATTTTTTCATATTTGATTGTTATTAATGTGTCATTTTAAAAAATTAATTTTAGTGATTTCATCTTCATCATCACTTCTTCCATTGCAAGTATTTTGAGGTATTTTTTATTAATTTATATATTTTATTTAATTAGTTTTATATATTAAATTAATACATGATACGAAATTTGCATTGCATATAATTGAATTGTATACATATATATAATATATACTTATATGTTATATATATATGTAAGTATTGTCATATAGAACCAAAATATCAGAACAAAAAATAATTTAATTAGGTCACATGTTTGAGATTAATCCAATCGAATAGTCCTCCGTATGATACTGCTCTTTGAACACTTTGTCTCATTAGGATTAGTGAACATATGATAATTGCAATCTAGTGTTTGCGGATAATCCGGTTCAGTATTTCCTCAATTGTTCTCACAAATACGTGCGTACATGCAAGTGTGCGTCGACGTATTCGGGGAGATAAGAGGAAATGCTGCCGGATTTTTCGCGAATACTAGATTGCAATTATTGTATGTTCACTAATGAGACAAAGTGTTCAAAGAGTGGGTTAGGATGGTTGACCAGCCCATAACCTTATGCAGCTCTAAATAACCATATATATACTACCACATGATTTACATGAGAATTTTTTTTCAGATGGATCGTCGTAGAGGAGTTGCAGAATTTATGAAGTGTGTCGTGGAATATATGAAACTGCATGGTGAAAAAATACTTCTTTGTTCTTGTTCGAAATGTCAGAATTTGGTTAGACATAGGGAGATCGATGAGGTCGAACTACATTTGATCCGAGATGGATTTATGAAATGTTACACTCGATGGATATGGCACAGAGAGAAAGCAGAAAGATCGGTACAATTAATCGGGACAAGTACTTTTGAAAATGTACATGAGGATAATGTATTTAGTGAAAATCTTGAAAATTTACCGTGCGAAAATGTACTGAATGAAAATCTCGAAAATGTACAAGAGGAGTCAAGGGATGATGAAAATGTAAATAACCCGCAATGTACAAACAATGTGATTCAATTGGATGAAATGATGAGTGATGTTGAAAATGATTGTGCTTATATTCCCGAAATTTTGGATAACTTGTTTAAGCACGAATCTAATATACCATTATATCCTGATTGCACGAAAATTTTGAAAATATCCACTGTTTTCAAATTATACAACTTGAAAGCAAAAAATGAATGGAGCGATAAGAGTTTTACATCTCTATTCCAGCTTTTAGGAGAAATGTTGCCAAAAAATAATGTGTTGTCAAATTCAACTTACGATGCAAAGAAACTTTTATGTCCTCTAAGTATGGAGGTGCATAGAATTCATGCATGTCCGAATGACTGCATACTTTACAGAAATGAGTACAGTCACCTACATAAATGTCCGACGTGTAATGCATCACGGTACAAATCGTGTAGCGATACTGAGAGTGAGGATGAAAAGAAAAGACCACCTGCAAAAGTGTTATGGTACCTACCAATAATACCAAGGTTTCGGCGTCTCTTCGTGAATCCAAGAGATGCAAAATTATTACGATGACATTCTGAGTGTAGAACAAAGAATGAACAACTACGACATCCCGCTGACTCTCCCGAATGGAGGAACATAGATCGGAAATTCTGGGATTTTGGGAGCGAACCCAGAAATTTAAGATTGGGGCTATGAACGGACGGAATGAATTCGTACAGAAACATGAGTAGCCGTCACAGTACATGGCCGATACTATTGTGTGTGTACAATCTTCCTCCATGGTTGTGCATGAAAAGAAGATACTTAATGATGCCATTGTTGATTTCGGGGCCCAAACAACTGGGAAATGATATAGATGTGTACCTTTCACCATTGATGGATGACCTCCAAAAATTATGGACTACAGGAGAGGAAGTGTACGACTCGCATTTGAAAGAACATTTCACTCTTCGTGCCATGATTTTCTGCACTATCAACGATTATTCCGCATACGAGAACTTATCAGGTTACCAGATTAAAGGAGGCAAGGCATGTGCCATTTGTCACGAAGATACACATTCTATACGATTGAGTCACTATAAGAAGAACGTTTATATGGCACATCGAAGACACCTTGCAATTAAGCATCCATATCGAGTTATGACCAAGGAGTTCGATGGAAAAGAAGAGTTAGTAAAAGCAAAACAACCATTATCCGGAAGGAGGATTTATGAGATGGTACAAAATGTAAAGGTCCACTTTGAAAAGAAGTCCGACAATAGCTCTCTCAAAGATTCAATATGGAAAAAGAAGTTCATATTTTGGGATCTTCCTTTCTGGCAACATTTGGAGGTTAGGCATTGTTTGGATGGTATGCACATCATCAAGAACGTCGCTGAGAGTATCCTTCATTTGTTGTTGAATATTCCTGGCAAAACTAACGATGACATCAAAGCGAGAAAGGACATGTTTGAATTGGGAAGTCGGCCGGAGTTAGCACCGGTAGAGAGAGAAAAACGCACATACCTACCTGCAACAAGCTAGACTTTAACAACTAATGAGAAAAAAAGTTTGTTGGGATGCTTAAATGACCTTAGGGTCCCATCGGGTTATTCCTCAAATATCTCAGCAAAGGTGTCGATGAAGGAAATGAAATTGATCGGAATGAAGTCACATGACTATCACGTCTTGTTGACACAGTTGCTTCCCGTTGCAATTCGAGGAATATTGAAACCCCCTGTCAGAAGAACCATCACCAAATTGTGTTTTTTCTTCAACTCAATTTGTTCCAAGGTAATTGATGTTTCAAAATTGCAAAAACTATATACCGACGTGGTGCAGACCCTCTGCGAGCTAGAGATGTATTTTCCTCCATTGTTTTTTGATATAATGGTTCATTTGACCATTCATTTGGTGAGGGAGATAAGGATGTGCGAACCTTTCTATTATAAAGCTTGATGAAGGTACATTTCTATTTATTTTCAACAATTCATAATTATTAAGCTTGCTATGACTTTTAATAAGGCTTTTAAAGATTTAAGCTATGATTGATTAATAATTATATTTATTTAATTGGTTAGGACCGGATTCCGAAGTGGTGAGCCCCTCCGTCAGTGATAAGAGTATGTCATTCCTTAGAGCTCATGCTAGAAGTTAAAGATGGAGAATATGTAATTATCAATGAGGCGACGAGAGAGGTCGCTAAGCGAGCAGTATTTCTAATTCTTATACTTAATATTGTCGCTTAACATTGATTGAATTCTTAAGTTATTGATTAAGAGTGTTATGGTTTATTCTAAATTTAGAATCTTTTTATGTCAGGTGACAAAAGCAGTGAAGTCACTCAGGGAGCATTCCAAGAGGAACGACACCATGACATTCTTACTGCTGCTATCAAGATGAAGGAGCACGGAGGGAGAGTACGTGGCTATCCAGGACAAGTCGGGCTGACAGATGTCTTCGAAAAGGGGCCGAGAAGAAAGAATACCCACCAGAACAAGGAGAAATGGGTCAGCCGGGAGGAGTACGAAAAATTGCAGCAACAATTGCATCAAATGCAAGAATTGATGGTTCAAGCGGGTCCAATTAGTGCGATGCTACAACAAACTATGAGTTTACCATAGTTTCGTCCGTACATGACCCAGAGTACTCATCCTATGATGAGCTCCGATGATTTACAGGTTATGTTTCTTTCTCTTTATATTTGCATACTTAATTCGCGCTATTATTTTTGTTCATTTCGTTGATATCATCTTTTCTTATTTATTCTTAAGGAGCCTTCACCGTGCAAGCTATTCGTTCCACGTGACGACACAAACATTACGTTAATGGCGTACGGAATGGTAAGGCAACAGAGCATCGTTCACAGAGTGCTTGTCCCTCCCGGCCTGGTTAGTGTGGGAATCGATGAAGTGGTTGAAGGCCAAGAAGACACGCCTGTTTCGATTTCACTAGACGAATTAAGTACTGTGCGTGAACATAGCGGCTATTTTCTTACTTGGCCGGCATCGTTAGTCCAGTTGTATACCCCCGAGCAGGTATTCAATAATTCTTGATTTTTTATGTAATTAGGCCGAATTTTACACTAATTAGTTGATTTATGCACAGATTACTCCCGATCCGACGACAAAAGGAAAGGCGCCGATGGCAAGCCCGACCCATCCTCGGAGGGCACCGCTCCTTTTCGATGAATATCTGGCACTCCTTGACGACTCGGGAATGAAATTGTACAATACGGTGAGCACCTTCTTGTCCTATTTAGAGAAGAAAAAAGAATTCAATTGTGTTATAACCTGACTTGAATTGCAATTTCATAAAATCTAATTTAATAGGTGATGAACCAACGAGATGACCAAACAGTATTCGAATTCGACAATCTAAGTTTGTTCGGCTTAGAGAATCCGCACTACCTGCCAAAGAGTGAGGTCATGGATCTCCTCAAGTCGGGTTCTTGGCTAGGCGCCACCCTTCTTCAGACGTGGTGCAAGTAAGGATATTCAAACTTATTATTAATTCAAATTATCCTTATTGAAATTTATATATAATTGCAATCTATTAACATACATGCAGGACTCTAGTGAAGCATCTTGAGAACTTCGGGATCTTGTCGAGGTTTGCCTTTCTTGATCCTACATGTTGCTTGATGACTAGCGTGCTAACCGATTTTGCCTCTACGGTGAATTACGTTACGTCATTCTTCTCGGCTCTCCAAGACTCGTCGTCCATTATCTTTTTGTCGTACATTCAAGGGTTAGAATAATTTTCCTTTTTGATAATATAATAACTTATTTTGAAATGCACTTACTAAATTAGATGTTATGAATTGTAGTCCTCCTTGGTATCTGATTGTTTTGCAAATCTCCTCCGAGTACATCTATGTTGTTGATTCGCAAAACAAATCAGGGAACAAGCTAGACATCGTTTCCGTTTTAAATGCCTAAGTTATCTCAATCTCAAGAACTTCTAATATATATATATATATATATATATATATATTTAGTTGTATTGATTTTTGACTTGTACTAATTTTGTACAGGGCGCTTCGACAATACTATCAACGGATGCAATCAAGCAAAACGAGCAAATTCGAGGTCAAACAACTCAAGGTACGTGTTCTATACTTATTTTGAATTGTACTCGCAATTAGATTAAGTTAGTAGGATTTGAGTCTTTTCTCAAAATGGTATATTACTTTGTAATTTTTGTAGAGCCCTCCGCAACCCAATAGTTGGGATTGCGAATATGTGATGCGATCGATGTATCAGATAGCTATGTTGTATCATGATGCATCTAGTTTGAGATCGCTAAAGCTTAAGATGAAAATTAACTATATTTTAGATTGAGTTATACATCTACACATTATTATTGCGTTATCGAGTCCAATAATATTAACCCTACTTTTTTCAGGAACTTCATCCGTATCCTTCTTCGTATTCATCGAGCGATATTGTCGAGGTAAAAACATTGATTTGTAATTTTGTCAATTATTATTTGTGATGTTGTGTACATTTGTGATTTTGGAGATTTATGATATGCATTTGTATGTTATTTTTGTGATATTGTATACACTTTGATTGTTGATTGGATGTCATGTTGTATTATTGCGATGTGTGCATTTGTATGTTTGTATATGTGTGTTTGTATATGTTGTATTATTGTGTATATGTGTGTTTGTATATACTGCTGGAGCATGCTGTATTATATAGGCTAGCAAATGGACTAGCCACCAAAAACAAAAAAAGACAAAAAAATTTAACACCTTTAAAATCGGACTATGCTGTTGGGTTCGGTGTAAAAACCCAAACAAGTGGACTTTGGCAGCACCCCTTTAAAAGCGGCTGGGCAACCTTTAATAGCGGATCGTCACTGGAGTGTTTGGTGTAAAAGCTGTTTTTAACAGCGGACCAAAGAGAAGAATCCGATTTTAATAGGTCTTTTTTAAATCGACCCAGCCCGCTGCAAAAAGACCC
>CAXKVX010000999.1:0-242520 GCA_964058865.1 Eleocharis quinqueflora | reverse complement strand
GGCTAAGAACCTTTTCTATCCATTTTGATTCGATTTTCCAATCTATATTCCCTTTCGTTCTCAATTCACCATGGCTACCTACTGGGAGCTTCCACCATTTGTCCCACGAGCTTCCACAGATCTAGCTCAAGTCAAACTGTCACAAAGGGATTTAGAACTCCAATCGATTTGCTCTCTTCTTCCTCAGATGGTTAGTAATCACCTCTTTTATCGAATGCGGACTGACTTAGCCGATGTCAACACTATCACTAGGCTAACGGGTGACAGAAATTTTCTAGCACGATTGGCTACTCTAGAGGCAGATTTCGAGTCTAGAATCAGGCAGGAAGGTCGTCATCACCTTCAGCTCAAATCCCTTGTACCGAATCAGAGAGGCACGGTTCATGACGATATGGTTACTCAAATTCGAGATGAAATAGCAGTGATGCGAGTTCAGCTGGCCACGAGAGTACACCACATCAGAACATATTGTACTAGCTCAGACCATCTTGTTCGAGATCAGATCAAGCCAAAAATCCTGACCATAGTTAGATCTCCAGCAAGTTTTGCTCGTACTCCACTGGCGATGAACTGTAATACCACTGAGATTCGTGTCGTACCAGCCTCACCAGAAACTGACATTGACCACGAGGCCAAACAAGGTGAACGAGTCCCTGAGCTTGCAATTGACACTCTTGCAGTAGTTTACAGCAAGCAAATCCAAAGTCAAACACATGATCTGATCCAGATCACCTCTCCAATAGAAACCATCGAGCCGGTATCTTCAGACGGGGCATCCAATCATGACTCGATATCAACCAATCAGGGGGACACAACCAGCCTTCCGGTTTTAATTTCACCACAACCACCTCTCCCAATTGAGACAAGGGCTGAGAATGCTAATCTTGAGAGTCACGATCAGAGGCAAACCAGGTTTGGCATTGATTTAATTCCTTTGGAATCGATTTCATTGCAATTAAATCACTACATATTCCTTGGTCGGGCAAGGATTTCAAATCAGGCTCAGCAAGAGCTTGATAAGCATGTGGGACACAGCCAAGATTTCACTATAGTTCACTGTCCAATGACGGGATGTGAAACAAAAATTCCTATTGTTGCAATTGAGCCGAAACCACCTGATGAGGAGGTTCTTTCTTTGGCTGTTTTGCCAGCACACCCGCCAATGGGGGTGATTAACACCCCATGTGATCCCACAGATTGGGTTCAAAACCAGTCTAGACAATATGGCAGAGGTGCTATACGATGTCTCCATGAGAAATTTTACACCAAACTTGCTCGGTTAAACCAAAATGGCGAAGGGAAGATTCAGGCCGTGGCCACTAGGCAGCTCCAAGCTCTTGAAGCCATCCTTCTGATTCCTAAGGAGCACCCTCGTTCTGGTACAGATTTCATTTCTCAATTGGAGTTTGGTACTGACAATTATATCCTAGAGACACCAATTAGCACAATACATGATATGGGGAATTACAGTGGCTACATCCCCAAACCTTTCTCACTCTCTTTCAACCTTGTTCCATACTTGTTAATAGATGATAGCAAGTATCATGTTACCATTGAACCAAAACCACCAGATACTAGTATTTCCCAGGATTTTGGATACCTACTTAAGCTTCCAATGGGAGAAATGGAGCGTAGTCCAGTTAATTTTGCTGGGGGTACACTATTTAGGGGTGAATTAGACCTTAGGGGTATAGTACATAAGACAGATACCCAATTGAGTATCAAACTGTGTCAGGCACAGCAAGGTTCTCACTGGGTATCCATGAAATCACAAACTTCTCAGCAACACAAGCTTGATAGCTTCCAAAACAAGCCACAGTCAATGAACTTTGACCCTGGGGGCAAGTTCACATCATTGCCCATTTTACCTGTACACATTATGATTACATTGGAAGGTAATATGAGAAACAATGAGGTGAAATTTCACAGTAAGGTGTGGAGGAATTTTTGGAGTTGCAAACCAAATGGTGCTCTATCAACAGTAGTGAGACAATGGGCTACTCAATCGTTGATCAAGTTAGGGAGACACAACGAGAAGGGAGTTATGAATTTTTGTGTAATTAACCATGCCATGTGCAAGGGCATGGGCAAAATAGTCATATGGCAGTCAAACCCTGCAGTGGCAATTGTACACAATTCACCAAACATTGCCCTAGAGATATTAGTAACAAAATGCATGTCTGACACAATTCACATGCTGCAAGCTTCAGTACCTGACATTAATTTCGAAAACAAGAGCAATACTGGGGTTGATTACCTAGTGATGATGCTGCACAATTTCACACCCCACTTCATCACTCAGCAGGTGCCAGCACCCACATCCCACACCATCATTGTATTGATGTTACCCAAGGTTCTATGCTTCTTTAATTCAAGAAGAGTTCCTTCCCTCCTCCACAACGATCTCAATTCACCCAGCAACGATCTCAGTTTTGAAAGAAGGCATCACCATACCAGTCATAGCAAATTCCCCTTGCTTAACCTGACAGTGAAAACTTTGATGCTGGCATCATTGGTTCTAATGTTATTGTATAATCCTGAAACCATGAAGCCTTATAGGGTTGCTCATACACCAATGCCCTTCTGCTTGATCAATCTGCTGACATCAACCCTTCCCTTACATTTGATCAAACCAAAGACCAAGATGAGGGTGGGAATGGTTTTTGATTGGAAAGGACAAAGTGATACCTGCACTATGATACAGATGAGTTCAAGGCTACCTAGACTTGATTCTGCTGCCTATTGGACAACAACTGCTGTGCTAACTTACCAAATGACCTTGTTGTCCTTGGTGAACAAGTTCAATTGCAGCACCACATCACTGTCCAAAGATGATACAGATGTGCAAGTAATGCTACACAATTTTGAGTTTTCCTTCATCAGGCTCAAGTCCCATTCCTTGATGCTACTATTACTTTATTGGTACGAAGGTACTGTACCAAGGAAAAAGGTAGAAGAAGAAGCTCAAATACAGTGCACGAACATCTCTCCATGGCTGGGCCAATACATGGTGCTCATTCTGCTGGTACCAGTTTCGGTGCAAATTGTTGTTCACAACCAGCTGAGACAAAAGGGCAGGCTAAGGCAAATTGCTAATTTCAGCATCTCCATTAAATTTCTAAAGCTTGGGGACAAGCTTTATTTTAAGGGGGTGGAAGTGTAACGATATTGATAGGTATCAATGAATTCTGACTCTTGGATTGAGAGTTAGGAAATAGAATAATGGTGATCGTTGGATATCAAATCTAAGGAGTTAATGAATCAAAATGGAGATATCCCTTGTCTGTGAAATGGAGGCGAAAAGACAGCTAAAGGCAGAGTCTGTTATAGTCCAGTAGTTAGTTAGGCATTGTTACATGTCTATCCAAACTTTATTTTTAATTACAGTTTAGTCCCTGCCTGTGTTCTATAAAGGCAGCATTATTTCTCCTTCTTCTACATGCGAAATGTCTTGATCTAAATCCACTTATCAAATGTATCTTTTATTTTCTTAGTACTCTTAGCTGCTATGGCAGTTGATTGAGGATTAATAAAAGAATTATTTCCCATTTGTGGCTGTTATCCAATTTATCTCAAATTCTATTTCATTTTTGCATCTGTTCTTCCTTGAATTCTTGAATAAACCTTGTTTGATCCTATTTGGATCATAACACAATTGGGACTGAAATATAAAATTTACACAATAAATGTCATTATTCTCCTGGCTTTTTCAGCAAGCATGCTTGCAACACCTGTAGTTGTCGGAGAAGACATTGTAACCCAACCAAATAACATTTATCAGAAGCTAGAGCACAAAATCAAATTGGCATCATTATAATTCCATGAGCATTTTAGTCTAAACTTTAAAAAAATTCAAGGGGCCGTGTCCGATTGATTGTTCAACACTTCAACATTATCGTACGTCTCAAATTGTACCTCCAAAACAAAAGGTAAATGAATTGAATCGTTACTTTTACTTGGGTGCCTTAGCCCTTAGGTACTCAATTTATAAAATAACATTTTCTATACAAAGAGAAGGGTTTATGTCACTCAAATCTAAATTTAACAAACTTCAAATTACTACACCCACAGCAATAGCCAATAGCCAATAGCCAATAGGTGCAAAACCCACTGAATCGCACACAGAGACAGAGTCACAGACGCACACAACTGACAACTGTAGCCTACCATTTATTTCGGATCAGGTTGCGCCCACCGGACCTAAATTTATCTTCTTCTTTTTTTAATACATGTAAGATAAGATAAGAGATTAAGAGGTGTATACGGTATACCGTATACGGGATGATTCCAGAAGAATATATGCTAGCATTAGAAGTACGGAAACCACTTACTCCGAAGTAAACTCTCTTTCTCTCTCTGGACACGTGAGGCATAGCCCATAGGCGCATAGGCGCATAGGCGCATAGGCGCATAGGCGCATAGCCGCAGTGGTGGGTCCTAGGCGGGCAGCTAAAAAACTTTGCCCTAAGTGCCCGCGGGCAGATTTCCAGCTATAAAAGAAGGTGCTCGCTAGTGAAAAGCAGTTTGCCACTTTTCAATCCCACCTTGATTAGGTAATAATTAATTTTCTCTGTATTCTCTTCTCTCTCTCTCTTCTTTTTTTTCTTTTTAATTTTAGTATTTATACAATTTTTATTTATTTATTTGTCCTTCAAGCTACTCACAGATGAATATTGAATAGTCTTTGACTGTTCTCAGATTAATGATAATCCACTAGACACTAGACAGTTCAATTGCTCAATCAGATAATAAATTTTATTTGTTGCTCTGTCTCGGAATTTTTTATTTATTTTAGCAATTGGATGTAATTTGTTCGAATAGCATGATTTCATTGCTGGTTCACAAGATAATGAATCATGATGAGGAGCCCACGGGTTTGCAATAAAAAAAAAAATCACGATGAGGAGACGTGTGCTTTTGTTTTGATCCTTTTTTAGAAGGCATAATAGTAGATCTTTAAGATCAAGTAATTTCATATCCAAATTCATGTGTTAATCTTTCTTTTTCTCTGTTTAGATCTTTGAATTCGAAGAAAAAAGATCCGAACCGATGGCAGCAAATTATGTTGAAGGCGAAATAGAAGGAACGTTTGATCGGCACCGTTTGTCCCCTCGGCAAGGGCCGTCACCGCGCACGTCAAGAAGATCGTTTTCGAGCAGCTCATCGACGTGCAGCGCAGGCAGTGTTCCGAAGTGTGTGTGCGCTCCGGCAACTCACCCTAATGCATTCAAGTGCCGCCTCCACCGCACCCGAACGGCCCCCAACTCTCCCACTGCGCCTCTTTCAAAGCCACCTCCAGCCGTCTCCAACGATTCTGCGCATCAAACTGTCGAGGCCCGGTGATCGGATTGTGCCGATCTGAGTTGTGGTTTTGTTGAGGGAACAAGAAAAGAAGAATTGGAAAGAAGGGGATTATTTTTAGCTTCCCTCTCTGATGTAACAGAGGATATGTTTTTTGGTTATTCTCTTTTATCCTTCTCTCCCTTTTGTTTTACTTTCCTATTTCGTATTAGATGTGATGGAAAAGGCCCCTGTATTGGCCTTGTGAGTGTTATTACTAATTTCATCGATCTCGATTGAAGAAATTCAAGAGTGATCGAGTGAATTACATGTGTTATAGACTTATAGTTCATCTCTTTCCAATTTTACAAGGTAATTTTGTTGGGATTGTGGGTTTGAGTGGTTTTGAAAATTCTTGAATTACACGATGAAGTATCTGATTGGATTGAATAATGAATAATCAAATCAACAAATCACATCTAGAATGACAAAAGTAGCTTCACTACTACATATATGTTTGTTTGTCATTAGAGTAAAATTTCTGACAATCAAAATTAGAGTAAAATTTCTGACAATGAATGGATTTTGACTTGATGGCAAAGATGCTGAGCAGTCCTTGTCTTTATTTTAATTTTCTCCTCTCCTTTAGTCCTTCTCAGCAATTTGCATTCGATAATATACTGAAAGGTTTGTCTCTCAGGTTCTCCGATGGCCGATGCTATTTAATGCGTCTGACGAAAAAGTCGCAGCGTTTATCGGGGCTTTAATTCGATATATGTTGCTTTAATTCGCTCAGGTTGTTTGTCATTTTTATGTGGATCCCGGCTGCAATAACTGATATGTTTTTATTTCTTTTTAAAAGGTAAAAATATATTCTAATATTAATATTTATTGGTGTTCGTATCTATTTTGAGACGTCATATTTATTGGTTTTCATTGTATCTATTTTTTTCTTTTTTTATCCTGAATTAATTTTGAAATTTACATAGATATATTTTAAATAATCTCATCCACAACTGTATTAAACATTTGTTATCTCATATTTTTTTCCATTCCATAAAAGGAACAGTAAAATTGTTATATTTAGATTGTTCAATTTATCACCTCTTGATGGCATAACAACAATAATTACAAAGTCTTTTGTTACAAACAAGTACAGATAGGCTAGAAATAAATTTCAATTTGAATTTTATTTTTATAAATTTGACAGACTCGTCAAACTTATCACAATCCTTCTTCTTTTTAAGCTTGTCGACTATGTAAAACATGAACGGAATTTGGTGGCACTACTGGAATAAAAATTAAAAAATATATAATAGGATATGTTTTTTTACATATACAAATACAATACAATAGATAAAATATTCAATCAATTAGTTTTGATATGCAAAAACTTAATAATATTTAGTTAAATTTTATTTTTACTATCAATGATGTGGCGCCGTGAATCCGTGATTGCTATTGATAATGGACATGAAATCTCACCTCATTTATCATAAGACATTATTTTTCTTTTGAAGTGTAAGGCTTTGTCTTACAAACTTTTTATTAAAGCTTTGTCTTACAAAATTTACAAGAGAGAAAAAGAACAACTAGTGAAAGTAAAAAAGAATTACAAGCACCGAGAACTAAAATATTCTAAATTTAAGGTTAAAATTTATCGTCACACTATCTTGAACTGCTGCAAGTTTCCTTTCTTGCTTCAGTTCCCTCTCTGAAATTTATAAGAAATTATTATACGCAACAATTATTTTGTAATCATATATTTTTGACAATTTAAAAATAAAATAGAAGGCATGATGCACATCATTTTGCAAAAAAAAAAGGTAATCTTTAATGTATGTGGTATTTTTATAAATTAGACCACTAACAAATGTTTGAAAAGTTATTGTCTAATGACGTGCACATAATAAGAATAAAGTTTTTTGTCTAATAGTTAAGAACAATATTTTTGTGTTCGAGTTCAAAGTTTAGTAAATGTAAAATATTACGAAAAATTTAGAACAAGTTTAAATTATAGTTAAGTAGCAATGATCCTCATTTCTATCTAAAAAAATAACATGCAAATAGCATATTTTTCTTATTCCGTTAGATGTTTATGTCTGATTTAATTTGGAAAATACTATATTGTTAGAAATGCTGAGATATCTATCTCTTTTCTGATCTGAATCAATTGAAGTATTAGGCCTTATTGTTAAAAGTGATGGCAAGAAAACGAATATCGTGTATGTTGTTTTCTTGTTTCTCTTTCTTATTTCCTCTCTTTCTTTCTTTTCTATGGTGTAAATAAATAAATAAATTGTGTATTATAGATCGCTTTTGTGATCGTATCAAATGAAACTTGGGGGCTAGACCCCCCCATTTTTCCCTAAAAAAAGTGTGATATCTTGTTAATTAACTTTGGTGGTATTAAGTGATGTAATTTTATTTCTTCAAAATTTATCGTCTTATGGCGTGAAAGCATAACTATTTTTTTAAACATTTTTTTGTTTCCGAAGAACTTATTTTTACCTGAAAGAAAAAGATACTAATTTTACGTTGAAAGAAAAGCATTCTTATTTATTGGTAAGTCTAGACAAATGTCTAAGCTTCTTTTCTAAAAATTCTAAATATTAATAGCCTTATTATGAGATTTCAGCCATCAAATTTGAACCTAATAAGTGTATTGTGTCTGAGTTTGAGTTAGATAGGTGTTTGAGCTTCAGGTGGGCTTCATTTTTCATTTCGGGAGCTGATATATCGATACCTTCAGTGATACCACCATCGATACCAACATGACAGATCCAGTTGAATTCAGTTTGCATGTTGTTTTTTATGATGCATGTTGTTTTTTGTATTATGCATATTGTTTTTGTTATTATGCATATAATTGATCGGACGCTCCACTGAAAACGAATGTCGCTACGCTCACCGATGCGGATCGCTACGCTCATCGATGCGGATTGGACGAATCCAGTTGCATTTATTTTGAAAAGTTGTTCTAGTTATTATGCATGTTGTTTTTGTTATTGTGCATGTTATTTTTTGTTATTATGCAAGTAAATAACATGCAAAATAATACAAATAACATGCATAATAACAAAAATATCATGCATAATAACGAAAACATAATAAATCATAAGTATAACAAAAAACATAATGAACTTAGCATATAAATCATAAGTATTTGACTGTTTTTCATGTTTTTAGATGCACAATAACAAAAATAAAATGCATAATAACGAAAATTATATGCATCATAAGTAAACAAATTTTCATAATAAATCATAAATAGAACAAAAAACATATTGAACTTAGCATATAAATCAAAGTATTTAATTGTTATGCATGTTATTAGATGCACAATAACGAAAACAACATGCATAATAACGAAAACAATATGCATTATAAGTAAAACAAATTTTCGTCGGAACTCAACTGAACGTGTCCAGTTGGTATCGCTGACAGTATCGAAGTTGAGATCCGCGAAACATTTTCCATTTCATAATAGACAGTGCTAATGCTGAAATATAAGAGCATCCCCTGGTTTTCCGGGTGTATGATTAATGTGAATTCTAATTTCGAATGAGTTATTTATATTACACATTTTATCGATTTACTTTCATATTCAACATAACATTAAGTTCAACTTTGTTTTAAAATATCCACCTCCATTCTCTTTAATCAACTTGAAATTTTTATACAGAGCAGACAAAGAAAAAATGAAACGGTCTGATAAAGCATTATCAGATCACTTAGTCATTTATTCAAACAGTTAATGTGCAACAAATAAAATAAATGAATTCCACAGCTCATGAGAAAGATATAGAATATGTAATTGGATAGATGGGAACTATTGTTAATTTATTCGATATTTGAATATTTATATAATGTATGATCCGTATCTGCTGATTTGATTCAGGAGGTTCTAATATTTGTGAGATTCGCTTGTAAGTGAAACAATGACAAATTTTTGCCATCACAATAATGACATTGAATACGGTTCCATATAACCTAACCTTATTATTTTATTTTTTTTAGAAATATAAACAATGCAAACTAAAGAAAAACAGAGAGGAAATGGATAATGATTAATTATGGAAGAAGTATTTAAAGATACATGTATTGACCAACAAAGTATTGAATCTTCTCATGACGGATTGCGTTTCACGAATAATTCTTTTCAAATATAGTAAATATTTGACCCCAGGTGATTTTCGGATATACAAGTATCTTTACTTATTATTTAAAATTTCAAATTTGACAAAAATTGTTCTCAGATTGAGATTAAAGGTTATCATGTCATGTCATGACAAATAATTAGAGCTCTCAAATTTCAAATTTTGACGCAACACGCATGCTATTGTCATGTCACAACACGTGTTTCTCTTGTGACGTATCCTGCATGTAGAGCTGTCTAACGTTCATAACAGTCACGAAAACAGCTCATTTCGTTAATCGTTTCGTTAAGAAAACAATAATTTTTTGTTTGCGTTGCGTTAACTGTTCTGTGAATGAAACGACAGAAAAAATTGTTCCGTTGATCATTTTGTTTTAATAAACGAAACAAACGGTTAAAACGATTTCAAACTGTTATCGTTTTTTCTGATACATTATCTGAGTCTTTTACATGCTAGAATAAACAAAAAAAAATCAGAAATTCTGGTGTAAACGTACCAGTATCAAATCGGAAATAAAAAACTTGATATTCTGGTGTAAACGTACCAGTATCAAATTAGAGGCCAACTGAAGCATAAGACAGAACAATGGCTACAGATTCAAGCCATAAGACAGAGGCCAACTCAATCACCCGAACACCAGTACACCAGTACACCAGATTCAAGCAAAGCGCTAGACATGTCGAAAAATCTTACGTGATATGATACAAAACTTCATGTCGATGCAAGGCGGATTCAGGATTCTCGTCAGGGGGTTCAAGATTTACGGTTTTTTTTAGGGGGTTCGAAATGATGGTTATTCTTAAATTTTTTTTATTTTATATGGTCATTTGTAAAAAACAATTCAAAATATATGGTCATTTTTGAAAAAAAATTTCCAGAGGTTCAGCTGCACCCCTGGCTTCACGTGGCTCCGCCACTGTGTCGATGTACAAAGATGTTCTAACATTTATGTTGATAGTTTGATTTATCAATTTAAAGTCCAAACATAAGTTTAAAATGTATATGTTACTATGAAAAAACTTTCAAAACATTTCTTCACTTTTACAATCTTTCTACAAAATCTTTAATAGTTGATATTTTTATTGAAAATAATAATTAGAATAACAATATAATAAATTAAAAAAATAAATTAACGTGTCTAATACGACTATCGTGTTCAATCGCGACCAAATGTGTTATACGTCTGGAAAATGACATGTTATATGCGCGATATCTTTCACATTATAATAGCAATATACTATTACAACGTTTCTACGAATATTGTAATTTATGCATCATGATCTGTTCGATTAAATCATCTCTTGTTTGACAATTTGCAAAACAAATCATTACTAATCTTGTACATGAGTTGTGATGAAGTTGCATGTTAACACAGGTACAACATGGTGTTGCACATGCTCAAACATGCTCAACACAAGTCAAGACATGCTCAAGACATCAAGAGATGGCTTCACAGTGCTCCACAGAGCACAGTGTTATCATAACACGTTCCAACCCGTCACAACGAGTTAGATGGAGAGAGACAGTGCATAGCAGACTTTTCACAGAAGACATCATAACGGGTGCCCAACCCGTCGCAACAAGTTAGATGGAGAGAGACAGTGCAGAGCAGACTTTTCACAGAAGACATCATTGTTGTAACGCTTCACCAAAGCATTACAACGCCTTCCAACCCGTTATAATGAGTTTTCAACCCGTTGTAACGGGTTTCTGCTTAGATTTATATTTATATTTTATACGTGTATTTGAGTGGATCTCTTTTTTTTAACAATTATTGTTATTATTATTATTATTATTATATTTATTATTATAATTATTATTACTATTATTATTATTATTACTATTATTACTTGAAATTGTGTCGCAACAACAATGCGTCTTAGTTTTTATTTTGTACCAAATTGATGCATAATCTCTCATTAAACAACACGTATCATATAGTTTTTCTTTAATTTTGAATGAAGAAAATAATGTCATATAGTATGATACTAATAACAATTTAAGTTATGAGAGTGAGAGGAGGGTTTAATGACAATGGATAAATTGCACTTTGCTTGATATGTATAAAAACATTAAAGATATTTGTATTTGCATGAAATTAAGTTGTTTTGACATCATAATTATTTATATTTGAGTTTTTTATGAATTTCGTTATAATTATATTATTTCTTAATTAGTTCTTCTTGTACTAAACAATTTCTACAAAGTCATATGATGACCTCATAAGATTGAAGAGATTTTCTCCATCATTCAAATTATTATTTTGAGATGATCATGTGATCATTTGATCAGACTGAAGAAATTATTTCATAAAATTCAACCATAGTACTAAAAAAATAAGATCGTACAGTAGAAAGAAGAAATAAAGAGCAAAAAAAGACCACGAAGTGAATATTGTACAATTTTTATTCCATAGCATTTATAAACAATATTCAAAAAATTCATACAAGAAATCTGCAAAGTTTTTGACATTGATCAATATCTTCATTAAAAAAATTGTGATATTGCTACCCAAGTTTTTCTTTTCTAAATCTATCCAAACTATTTTCTAAATATACCAAAAAATACTTGAAAAACAAAAATAAAATGCAGACATAAATAATATGGCAAAAAATCAAAGTATTTTCTCTTGTATTTATGGATTTTGTTATATTCCTTAGAACCTACTTTGATTATACAAAGTATGAAGTTTACTATATAAGGTGATGGTTGTCAAAAAGTTTTATCTCTGACTCTGATTAGTTTAGAAAACATTCATAACTTTTCTGCCGTATGGACATAAATATCGTCTATAAAATATCGTAAAATGGACACACACAAAATATTCAATGACAAAAGAACACAAATGCATGGTGTCATAGGAGGCTAGGAGCATCAAGGTATAGCCGTTTTGAGTAAAACTATGATGTTTTAGGAGTCTTAAAAGAAATTGTACTCTTAACTCAATTTCTTTTTAATATTTTTTAATTTCACTTTTACTTTTACTTTTAATTTTAATTTATCATACTCAATATTCTTTAGGTTAATTTTGCTATGAATCAAATTAATTTGATTGTACTATTATTTATGCAAATAAACTTAGTTGTACAATTATCGGTGACAATCAACAATTATATTTGACTTGTGTTTATATTTTTGTCCCTACCCGGCCGAATCATTCAATTTTTTAAAATCAAAATCTTGTAGGGTATAAATCTTTTTATTTTTAAAATTTTTAAGTATTTATTTCGAGTCTTTGAAAGTGGCTTCAAAATAATAACAAAATAAACAATATTTATACATAAAATTAGACCAATTTCAAAAATTCAAACAGATACTTAATATACTCTAAAGTTAGAAAAATGTGTTCTGTTTTATAGTTGTTATACTTGCATTTGCAGGTTAAATAGGTGTGAGCAAACAATTTTATCGTTCAAGGAAATTTGTCTCAAAACTCAAAAAGTGCAAATCAACGTATTTTTTAATTAGAATTATAAAGAAGTACAGAACTGATCATAGATCCTTAATGGACCTCACTCTACGTACACTGAAAGTTCCCCATTTCTGTTGATTTTTGTTTCCTTGATTTTTTCGAAAACTTTTCTTTCAGCTATTTCTTAATGGGCCTTACATTTACACAGAAAGTTTTCCATTGGTGTTGATTTTCTTTTTCTGGGTTTTCGAAAACTTTTATTTCTGCTATTTCTGTTGTGTTATATTTAGGACTCTCAACGGTTTTTTTTTTAACGTTTTGCATTTTGTTTGCCGTGAAATAACGTTAAATGCAAGAAATTTTTATTGCATTTGTTAAACGCAATATAAGACGCAAATGATTTTTGTTGCGTTTAGTTAAACACTACATAAACGTAAGTGATTCGTTACATTTCGTTTTAAACGTTTCTTACGTCATGTGTATATAAAGTATATAAAATCATATAAAATCATGTTTATATAAGTTATTAAATCATCACATATTCGCATATCTTAATCGTTAAGCGTTCTGAAAAGTTATAAATAATAAAATGATTAAAATAGATCTTTTCGAAGAGTAAAGTTACAAGTTAGTAATTAAATAATATTGATATAGTGCCTTTTAGACTTATAAAGTCTTTTTAGTTCATTATAGATTTTATAGTGTCTTTTCGTTTCGTCTCCTTCTAGAATACTCCTTGCCTCTATCGTCGTCTCTTCTTCTCGAGGACCATTCTGCACTATTTCTCTCTCTCTTCTCTCAATGTAATTTCATCTTTCTTTTTTCTTAAGTTTTCTCTTAAGCTTGCTTAAATACATTTCAATGTTGAATGTTCATTAGTTCGAATAATTTAAATGCAACGTTCAATGTCCATTTTTGCTTATTAGTCCAAAGTTGGAAATGATTTTTTTGCCATTAGTTCAAAATTAGTTCACTAATCAATATTGAAAATCATTTTATGTGTGTTACGGTTTAGGGTGTAATCACTTATTACTATTGTACCAAGCAATATCTCGGATTTGTCGATTTGCAAAACCAACTCTTGAATTTTACAAAGCTTTTGTGTTTTGAGAATTGTGTAGGGACTTGGAAGCAAAAATCAAAGAAGAAAAGTTTGGAAAATCCAAGTGATAAGTTGAGAACAAGTGTAGAGTTCGTCAAGACCTTTCCAACGCTTTGAAAATGATCTAAATCAGAGCTACGGATCAAAAGTTATGATTGTTTCAAGATTGAAGATTGAGTTGAACCACCAAAACGTTATATAACGTTTCATAATTTTTTTCAGTTATGTAATGTTTTAAATAGGCAGAACATGTGTCTTGAAGTTGCTAAAACGTTATATAATGTTTCAAAACGTTGTATAATATTTCAGAAAATATTTGGACAATATAACCGTCGAATTCTGACAGCTCCAACGGTCAAATTCTAGGGCAAAATGTTATGTAACGTTTTGGACCGTTGTATAACGTTTTAAATGAATTTCAGCTAAAAATGCAAGTGTTTCAAACTCTATATAAAAGAGACCTTTCACCCCGTTCTTCTCTAATAATCCTACATTGCAAAATCCTTAGTTCCACCATTGTTGAACTTGAAACAAATAGCCAAATCTTAGCTCAAAGACTCAATCTCATTGCCAAATTATTCTAAACTCTTAGAGAGACTGTGTTGAGTGTTTATTATCTTATCATCTATTTGATTGTATTTTTTAGTTACTTTGTTTTTCGTTGGCTCGGTTCTCCACCGGTGTGTGTAAGCGAGATCGAGTTTGACTCCCCGTTAGGGTTGGTGCTCCACCAGTGTGTGTAAGAGAGCTCCAATTTCGAAGTTGTAAATTCACTTGTGTTATCTAGTGAATCGGCTCGACCTTGTTCTCAACTTCCACTGAACTCTTTCGGGAAGGTTCTATCTATAAGGGAGAAGAATCAGAGCGAAACTCAAGCCATGATAGCCAAGAGTTCGTACAAAAATCCTAGAGACAGGGGCAGAAGCAAAGGGCAGTTTGGAGAAACTGCCAAATGTGATTACTGCAAGGAGGGCCACCATCGATCTGGATGCTGGTTCCTGCACCCAGAACTAAAGCCGAAATGGTGGAAAGAGATCGGTGACAAAGGCAGGCAAGAGGGAAAGAATGCGGCGTTTCAAGCGAACCGAGAAGAAAGTCATGGCGGCGAGATGATGAGCACGAGGGAGAGGATAAGCGATGGGGTGGATCTAACGAAGGATGAGCTAGGCCAGCTGAGGAAACTCCTCAGCAAAGGTTTATTTAAAACTCAACTTTTTATTTCATAGAGCCCAGTAAGCCCACCGCAAAAATACATTTTTTCTAAAAAAAAGATTGGGCTCAACAAACCTTATAAACCTACCCAACAGCAAAAATAGTGAGAAAATTAAATGCACCAATTTTGGAAGTAAAATTGCAGACTATAAGATTGATGGTTATGTTTGGTTATTAGATTCGGGAGCCACTCATCATATGACCGAAAATAAATCCTTGTTATTCAATTATCAAATAAGTAAAAATAGAGATCATGTATATGTAGCAAATGACGAAAAAATGGAAATTCTTGGTTATGGTTCGATTAACATTTTTTCAACAACCATTGGACATGTATTACATGTACAAAACTGCACCTCCAATTTATTGTCAATAGGGAGAATATCAAAAGAAATAAATTGTGAAATTATTTTCTCACCTAATAGCGTAACTTTTCAAGAGTTCAAATCCAAGAAGACGATTGGTGACGGTCTTTTAAAAAATGGTCTATATTTTTTTAATACTCCAAAATTATGTCATAAGTCTACTACTCATGTTGAAAACTTATGGCATAAAAGAGTTGGACATCCAAGTGATAGAGTTTTAAAACTTTTGTTTGAATTCACAAGTTTGGATTGTAGCAAGTGTGAGATTTGCAAATTAGCTAAGCATACTAAATTGTCTTTTGTACTTTCGACAACTAAGAGTAACAAACCTTTTGATCTTGTTCATTCCGACGTTTGGGGGCCGGCACCTATAGACTCATATAATGGTTATAGATACTATGTCACATTTCTTGATGATTTCTCAAGATTGACACGTTTATATTTACTAAAGCATAAAAGTGAGGTTCCATTTAAATTTCAAGATTTTTCAAACCTTGTTGAAAACCAATACAACGCAAAAATTTTAAAACCCTTAGAACCGACAATGGAACAGAATATGTTAACAAAAATCTTTCTTCTTTTTTGGAAAAAAGGGAATTATCCATCAAACCTCACGTGTGTATACCCCACAACAAAACGGTATTTTGGGAAAAAAAAAATAGACATTTGCTAGAAATGACAAGAGCCCTTATGTTTCAAAGTAACATTACAAAGCAATATTGGTCCGATGTGGTACTCACAGCTACATATCTAATAAATAGATTGCCAAGTCCTATATTAGAAAATAAAAGTCCGATAGAGATTATTTATAAGAATAAACCTAATTTAGGGCATCTTAAGGTATTTTGATGCATTTGTTATATGCACCAACCAAAAAGAGACAAGTTAGAGCATACTACAATTAAAACTATTTTTTTTTGGGATATTCCTCTCAAAAAAGAGGTACAAATGCTATGATCCCTCAACCAAAAAAATGTACATCTCTAGAGATGTTACTTTTTTGAAGATGAACCTCACTATAAAAAGGATAATTGCGATAAAATTTCTCACCTACAATTGATTTTATTATACCCATGCCTACTAACCGAACTGAAGAACAAAGAAGTGTAGGTGTTGAAGAAGAAACAAGTGAGGGGGAGCACAATAGCACACCCCAACTTGAAACCGAATAAGATGATAACTTGGAAGACCTTGAAGATGAGGAGGCGCAAGAAAACCGTATTGAAGAAAGTTCATTAAGAAGATCATCTCATCCACAAAAACCACCTACAAGGTTACAAGATTATGTAACCTACAAGGTTCAATATTCTATTCAAGATTACATTTCATATAACAATACCTCTAAGTACCATAGGGCCTTTATTGCATCTATAGATAAAATTGAAGAACCAAATGGTTATGAGGAAGCAAAAAAATATCCCGTTTGAAATAAAGCAATGAAAGAAGAGTTGAATGCTCTTGAAAAGAATGATACTTGGACAATGACTCAATTGCCCAAAGGAGAAAAACCCGTTGGTTGTAAATGAGTTTATAAGATAAAATATAATAGCAATGGTATCATTGAAAGGTATAAGGCAATGTTAGTTGCCAAATGTTATATCCAAACATATGATATTGATTACCAAGAGACCTTTGCTCTCGTAGCAAAAATGAATACTATACGATTTTTATTATCCATAGCAATCAATAATGGTTGGAACTTATATCAATTAGATGTTAAAAATGCCTTCCTACAAGGAACCCTTGAGGAAGAAGTCTATATGACTCCACCACCGGATCATAAAAAGGGGAACAATGCTAATCTTGTTTGTAGGTTAAAAAATCAATTTATGGATTAAAGCAATCTCCAAGAGAATGGTATGGCAAACTTTCTCAATTCTTGATAAATTGTGGGTTCAAAGTAAGCCAATCCGATACCTCTTTATTTTTAAAACACGAGGGTGATAACACTACTGTAGTACTAGTATATGTGGATGATATAATCGTTATCGGAACCAACCATACCAAAATTGATGAAATAAAAAAAGTTGTTAAGAGAAAAGTTTGAAATAAAAGACCTTGGAAAATTGAAATACTTTCTAGGAATAGAAATAGCTCATTCAACCAAAGGTCTATTTATTTCACAAAGAAAGTACACCTTGAATTTATTGAAAGAAACGAGAAAATTAGGGACCAAACCGGTATCCACACCCATTGATAGTATTGTAAATTAAATTCCGAAGAAGGTGAACCATTAGAGGATATTACCCAATACCAAAGACTTGTAAGAAAATTAATTTACCTAAAGGTAACACGACTCGATATATCATATGCCGTAGGTCAAGTTAGCAAGTTTATGCATGCACCAAGGAAATCCCACCTTGATGCAATTGATAGAATTTTGAAATATTTAAAAGGGGCACCCGGAAAGGGTATATGAATGAAAAATAATAATTATAACGAAGTATGTGGCTATTCCGATGCAGATTGGGTCGGAATCTTTGACAGAAAATCAACAACTGGCTATTGCACATTTGTAGGCGGAAACATAATCACATGGAAAAGCAAGAAGCAAAATGTCGTGGCACGATCAAGCGCGGAAGCGAAATATCGAGCCATGACATCCACCGCAAGCGAGCTCACTTGGATCAAACAATTACTTGGAGAATTAAATTTTCCAATCAAGGATCCCATAAAAATGTTTTGTGACAATAATGCGGCAAGGCATATTGCTTCAAATTCTATGTTCCATGAACAGACAAAACATATTGAAGTAGATTGTCATTATATACGAGAGAAGGTGCAAGCTAAAGAAATCGAAACACCCTATATAAGGAGTTAAGACCAATTGGCCGACATCTTTACAAAAGAACTCATATCGAAGATATTTGAAGATATTACAAGCAAGCTAGGAATAACAGACATACATATTTCGAGCTTGAGGGGGAGTGTTGAAAATAGTTTGTAATAAATAGGACATACACCCATTTATATGGTTAATTTGTTAAAGGGGATCGATAAATCAATTATATCCATTAACAGTCAAAATTTTCAGCAATTGAATTCTTCAAGCACTTTTGCACTTTGAACAAACCAATCTGATCAATTTCAACAAAGAATGTGCAATCTAATCGAGATTGTGATTTGTGAACACAACTAACTCTTAACACTGGTATAATCACCACAGCCACGACTAAAGAAATTAATTTTCAATGCAACTTATTTGTGCACTAATTGATATTGATGTCACCAAGTTATTATTTCGGTTCTCTACGTGCAAATATCCTGTCATCATGATAATATAAACTAAGATTCGTGGATTAGTTTCTGATAATTAATTATATTTTATCTTTGATTAACAAATCGAATTTACTTGCTGCTTGTATATTTTTGTAATGAAGTCGTCCAATATAAATTGAATTTATGCGTAATAAAATCGAGGACCCACATGAGAAAAATAAAAATGAAAATGAAAAGCTCAAATGAAACCAATACGTGGTTGTTACGAGTTACGACCATGTCATCAGACTTCTTAATAATTCTGTGTAAGTTAATTAATTAATGTTTGAGATTTGACTATCTGTTGTTCCGTTCATCGAAATTTATGGGATGGACCTCTTTAATATTGATTTCCTTGATATCTCCTGTTTGGTTGACATGAAAAATGCCTGCATTCGAGATTTTATAATTGCCTTGTAACGGGTTTTTAATTTGTTTCCCGATGGAAAGGTAAATAAATGTACTTGGAAGCATTTATTAATGTTACTTGAGAGAGATGAACAACAGCGTATGACAACTAAAAGCATAGGATATATATATCTGCATTTCGAATTGTATATCGATTTATTTTGCGATCGAAATCTGTTACTAAATTGGAGATAGAGACTGCTAGCCTAGCTGGATCATTAGTCAACTGATGCATTGTCTATTTGTCTGGGGCTGGGGATCGCATACGGCATACTAATCAATTGGATAATTAAATATTCAATGATGCAATTAGAGATAAGCCTGACAGTTTACCAAGTTTATCTTTCCTTTTCAAGTTTTCTTTGATTGTGATTGTTTGCATCCGCTATTGCTTGGGGGTATTTCAAAGAAATTATTCATCATTAAATTAATGGTGATAATAATGTATTAAGTTAGCATATTCATCAATATGCTCATGGATCAAATCAAGTTTTTTTATGTTTGAAAAATTGATTCAATTGTCTCAAAAGAATTTTCTGTATCAAAATTTTGTAGAATATCAAATTAACCTTTTATTTTAGAAAATTTTACTATTATTGTGATCACGTGACCATACTTGATATGCAAACATTATTAGTTTTCTTACTTCAGGTCATATTTCAAAAGTTGTTATCTACAAAATATTGATACAATAATTTTATCTTGTTATTTGGACCATCGTTTCGAACATAAGTATGTTGATTTGATATGTTAATTGTCGACTTAGTGATGTAAAGAGATCAAGTTCAACCTGTGTACGAGACATTCGTGTTTAGTTGAGAGAACCAATCAGTCTTACCAAGAGTTGAGGGATTAGAGACCCAAAAACTAGCCTATTTGATAGTCGAACTCTGTAATCATATCTAGTGTCACAAGCTTCATTTTGTTTGCTATTTGGTAATTCCTTTATTTATTTATTTGCACTAAATTATTTGGTTAAGAAATTGCATGAATTGCTTGATTTGTTTGTAGATTGAAATTGAATTTTGAAATTTACAAATTGAATTCTAGAAAATTAAATAACTTTATTCACCCCAACCCCTTTGTGGTCTACTCCAGAACCAAGAATTACGAGGAGAGGTGACGGAAGAAGGCGAGTTTACTTGCTCCAGTGCATTATGTCGAAGGGAGGAAAGATTCGAACGAGGTTAAGTTTGTTAGAATTTTTGGGGCTTAGGAGAGAAAGACTAAAGTCAAATACTAGGATAGAAACGTTTTCAACAATAATTACAATTCAAGATTTTAGATCTTAATCATCTAGCTAAAATTTCAGCAAGCAAGTACTAAGAGTAATTGAGCAATTCACAAATAACAAAGTATAAGAATAGTAAAGAGAGAGAGAGAGAGAGAGAGAGTACAGAGCAAGAGCAATCAAGAGAACACAAGAACATGTGATATAACGTGATTCTTTATGCTAGGACCCGAAGATCACATGAGAGATGGACAAGAAGGAGCAACTCAACTCAAACCGGAGGATGAGGGACATGAGAGTAGTGATGAGGATTAGGGCTAGGCTAGATTTATTTTCTTTTCTCTATGCTACTTGTATGAATTTTATGATTAATATGATGTTCTTGCATGACTTCAATTAAATTTTTTATTATATGCCACTTGATGTTTATGCTCTCTTATTTCTCCTACTCTCAATTAGAAAATCTTATTGAACTTAATGAATTGTGCATTACTTGAAAATTTTATTTCATTAAGGGAGAGTAATATAAAATAGCTTGACTTGTATGGATATACATGTGTTAAATTCAGGGGAGCTTAATTGTTTGAGCCTTTTGCCATTATTTGCAAAAAGGAGGAGAAATAAAGAAATAAAGATGTGCATCATTTGATATACACATCTCAAATAGGTTTTGTAAATTGTCAAAAGGGGGAGTTTGTTGGATTAAACACATATCTTGTTTGACAATTTACAAAACAATTAAAGTACTAACCTTGCACATGAGTTTTGGTGAAGATGCAGGTTAAAACATGTACATACCAATGTCAAACATGCTCAAACATGTCATGGACAAGTCAAGACAAGCTCAAGTCATCAAGAGAATGCTTCAATATGCAAAACAGAGCATATCGTTACCATAACGCTTGAGGACTCATTATAACGAGTCACCAATCCGTCATAACTAGGAATGGCAGTTTGGCCCGCCGGTCTATCGACCCGCACTATACCCGCCTGGCCCATTGTCATTGAGGGTCGGGGCAGGCTATGGGCTGTGAAGTTGTACCCATGGGCTACCCATGGGTCGATTATAATATTGAATTAGATTATGCCTTACTATATGATGTGATGCCTAAATAGATTTGGCCGATTATCATATTAGTAAATGATTATGATATCAAATTATTAGTCGATATCAATATGAAATTCTAAAATTATTAAAAAAATTACAATTCAGTAATTACAAACTGTATATTCAATAACAAAAAAAAATGTCTGGAGTATTGGACAAGCCTGTGCAGGTAGCCCATGGTAGAACAGACTGCCAATTCTAAGCCCACCTTCGCGGACCGGGTAGGCAGGATATGACATTTTTGCGGGCCGGGTAGGCCGCAGAATAGGCAAAATACCCGCCGGTAAGGTCCATTAACATCCCTAGTCATAACGGGTGTCCAAGGCGTCATAACACCTCAAGAGGAGAGAGAAGAAGCAACAGCCTGGATTTTTCTCGAGGCCAGCGTTACTGTAACGCTTGGCAAGGCATCACAACGAGTCACCACCCGTTATAATGAGTGACCAAAGCATTATAACGTGTTCCTGAAAAGATGGCCCACATGACAGCTGCATAGGGGCAAATATGAAAGATGCCCAAGGCGTTATGAAGGTGTTGTAAGGCCAGGAAGGATTTTGAAGGCTCCAAGATCTCAAGAAGTGCCCGGCCTATATAAATGATGCAGAAACGAACCAACAGATTATCAAATCAATCCTACAAGCTTCCAAGCATCAAATTGAGCACAACAAAGAGCCTAATTCAAGTCTCCTCCAGCTACCTAACATAGAGAGCATTAGGATAGCTATTATTCTCCTATTAACCCCTCCCTTAGCTAGTTTTTTGCCTTTGGTGCATCACATTTGTGTTGTCAAGTGGTGCATCTATATCCTTGTTTGTGTTGTCAATCAGACCTTTTTACCGTGTAGTGTGGCGTTGCCCCATACATTGGTCTAGGAGAAGAATATTGACTTGCTTGTGTAGAAGAAGTCAAAGATCGACTCCGCACTTTGTAAAGAACACTCGTTTTATAGTGAAATCGGCCCGAAAGGAATATTTAGTTCCGGGAGGCCCGTGGGTGTAGGCCTAAGTTGATTGATAGGTCGAACCACGTTACATAGCATGTTTTCTTGTTCTCGATTGCTCTCTCTTCACTCTCTCTCTCTCTTTATTACTTTGCTCCTTATTATTTTGTGATTTGCTCAATTATTTTTTGAAATTGCTTGCTCTATTACTTGGCTAGGTGATTAAGGTCTAAAAGCTTTTAATTTCAATTTGTTTATTGAAAACGCTTACGCCTAGTGAATTGACCTTAGTCTTGCATTTTAAGCTCCAACCCTAATTCTAACATATATATGTTGATTTTACAAAGTTGTTATATGTTGATACGATGACTTTATCGTTTTATTGGACATTCGTTTCTAACATATATACGTTGATTTGACAATTATCGACCAATATACTAATTATTAGTACATTTTCTTAACGCTCATTATTTTGTATAACTATATTTTAATTTTGCTATCGCGCTATCATTAACAATACTTTTAGTATCTTTCTAATGATGATTTTTATAAAAAAATCAATATGAAGAGAATTATTGTACTATTGTTTTTCGAATATTTTAAATATTTCTTATCAATTGTTGTTGTTTTTCTATAAGAGAAAACAATAAGAACTAATATTAAGGAAGTGATCTATTCTAATTTTATTTTCCATATTCATGAGATATGAGTTTATTTCGAAGAATCATTATTTCATGGATGAAACTTTTCACTGAAAATTTTATTAGAATTAATAACAGTCCTTGATTGTTAGTAATAACAGTGCCGTGCCGTGCCGTCCCGTCCCGTCACAATGTAACTAATTTCATTACATTTGAACTCCAATTGTATCCATTTCGCTCGCCGAGGTGAGCCTGTTTGTTTTGTAATTCATATCCTGATATCCATGGCTCCATGCACTCAAATCAATAATTGATAATTCCCTTTTCAATGAAATAACAGTGCCGTCCAACTACAGACTAGACTAGTTCAATCTAATTCAAAACAGAATTGGCATTATTTTATCCAACGCCACAGAAGAACTCAGACACGGCCGATGCATGGCATGTATCAATTATGATGCGTCTCTTATTCGTTTCCCTTGCCCAACCCGCCACATCTCGTTTCTGCAAATAACTACTACTACCTCCACGAATGTGACTATGTGAGTCGCTAACGACAAAACCACAAGTTAAAAAGAAAGAAAGAAAATAAAGAATAAACAAAAGTCATGGTTGAGACTTGAGAAGGCAACACGAACAAGGCCAGATACAGCTAATCAGCTATCCCTCTCTGAGTCTGACCCCACTATTTATCGGTTTATTCTCCTTCCTCTTTCTCTCTCGGATTCTGAAATTTCACTGCATCGTCCTTTTCTAACCAGTAAGCAAACATAAATTGCAATCTCACCTTCTCTCTTCTCCATTTTAGTTCTTAAATTAAGCGATGCAAGTTTTGACATCGCTCGATCGATATCATCGTCTCCCAAATTGACTGCTCTTCATTTGTCGATAACCTACTCTTTTTCCAGTTTTGGAGCAACTGCGCCGCCTCGCACTTCTAAATTTGTTCGAATCTTTGTTTAAAATTGGAGTGTGATGCCGACAATAGCGCTACTCGATTAATTCATGGACTTGGCGGTATCTATTTTTGTTCCTCTTCTTTTGGCAAAACCATTATCTTTGATGCTAAATTTTAAGCGATAATAAATAAATTCGTTTTGATGTTTTATAGGCGAGAAGTCGAAGTAAAGTAAACATCGGATTTAATCTTGTTGAATGGTGTCCTTGGAGAAGACCTTCTTCCTTCTTGTTTCAGGTATGGAATTGCTCTTCTGCTCCCAATCTTACACTTAATTGAAGTTTTCAAATTGGATTATCATGTTCTATAATGATTGTTTTGCTGAGAACTCTGTGCTTTATATTCTGATAATGAATTTAGCAATAGAAAATTTTAATCAAAAGAATTTAGCAATAGAAATAGATTGCTGTGATAGAGCATCCATGTCTGTTTGAAGCTACAAAAATATGCACTGGTTTTAAATCAAAACTGCTTCCAAGGAGGAATGCTTCGCATAAGGACTAAATTCTAGAGAAGTTTGATTATATTTTTTTTTTTTGTTTACGTCGTGTACACAAGTGAGCATAGCTAATTTGCTGAATTCTGCTGTAATTGGAAGATTGAAGCTTTCTTGGTCTGGTAAATGGAAAGGAAAGCTTCAAAATTGGAAAAGAATAATAATTCTTGATTTCATTAAACAACGAAGTTTACACTGACGCCCATTACGAAGCTTGTATTTATAGAGTTCAATGAATTATAGCATAAAATAAATGTTTAGATCAATTATGATTTTTAACAGTAATCTCTTTTAGCATTAGAAGATTCGTGATGACAACCTTTTAACTTACTGGAGAGTCCCCTCCTCTTTGGACCTCCAGGCTGTAAAAACTAACATATTAGATCCTCCTCTTTTATGGTTTTCTCTGTATTCTGGGACCTAGGTTCAACTTGTCAGCACCGATCCACCTCAGTAAATCTTACAATATGTGGCCTATACATCCATCAGTGTCATGGTCTTAAGGTTTAGCAGGCCTGATACTTTTTCAACTTTGCACATTTCTTCTACCGCTCCTTCTCCTTCATGTTTTACTATGTCAACAGCGTCTTCACTGGCGGCCCCAAATTGGCACACATCATCATTGCTGGGTGTCAATATCGATTGGAGCCGGGTGCCTCTCTTGTCAGCTGGTTACTGAGTTGATTATTGACTGGTAACCAAAGCTTTGAATGGAATTTGTGACTAATCACACCTAACATTAAGAAACCGTATCCTTCCCATCTGGAGATATATCTGTTTTGTCTACCATCTTGATAGCTCCATTTGCCAGCATTCCATTTTCTTCTGCTATCTCCGTAATTGGGGCTGGTGCTTCACTGTTCTGTTTTCCTTCCTGACAGAAGCCCAATGACCTCCTCACATCTGATTCATCTTCTGAAGCATGCCTTTCTCATTCCTATCCAACTTATTCAAAAATAGCTGTGGGAGGGCACAATTCAAAGATAAAAGGTCAACAAAATTTAAGTTACAAATAATAAAAAACAAAATTTCTGTCTCTCATTACCTTATATACAGGAGTGGGAACTGAACCAAATTTTCGAGGGGGCTTATATATGGCACTGTAAGCATTAATTTCCAATCATAACCTTTTAACTTGAAAAGTAAGGATTTAGATGGGGGCAAACTTTTAGACTTTTTGCATGTAATATACTAGCCCTCGACTCACCATTCACGCATGCATGTTGCTAAAACAAACGGGGGGTCGTGCCCTATTTTGGCAAGTTCCCCTGATTATGTCAGAAAGCAACTGAACCTAGTGATAGGAAGTGAGACTAAAACTGAATAAGATAGGGAATGGATTTAAAGTGAATATAATGTATCAGCGATGGTGAGGATTGGCTTGTGAGTGAGTAAGAAGATGATGGATGACCATATACATAGTATCATAGATTTGATGTACTGACTTGATTTAGGAAGATATGTTTTTGTGATTATCAGACTCCTTCTCTTGTAAGAAGGATGTTGAATGACATTTTGCATGTGCTGTAGGAGGGATGTAAATTTTCGATTCATAATTTTATTTTTTGCACACTAAAACCCTTCAGAATAATTACTGACTTACAAAGCCTCATTGCTGAGAGAGTTTGGTGGGGGGAGGAGAAGGGGAGGATACATTTTAATTTTATTATTATTATGATTATTTTTTGGTTTCGCTTGTGGTGGAAAATGAGAAAATTTTGGAAGCTTTCACCATTAGTTACTATTAGTTAATTAAAAAATGAAAAAAAAAATCAGATCTTGAAGGGACACATTTTCATTAGATGCCATAATAGAGTAAATAGACTCAGCAATAGTGCTGTTAAATTCCATCTTTCGACTCTTTTATTCACTTATTATACTTGAGATGGAAAATCTTTCTTGTCATCTTGTGTAAAATACCAGTAGTATTTGATTAGTTGTGTTCAAGATTGACTAAGCCCAGATTTGCAAACAGCAAGTACATCTTGTTGTTAATTTGCTATTTTATTTATTTTTCTTTCACCAATTTATTGCCGTTACCTTTATTGATTGGAAACTGTCTTTTAAATGCTGTTATTTTATTTTGCAGGTCTGGTTGGCTTTTGTGTTCAAGTATAAAAATGGTCCTTGATCGTAACAGATCATAACAGGTGTCCATAATCAATAAAAATAAGCTTGGATTCTAGTTTGTGAGAAATGATGGTGAATATGGTGGAACTAAGGAACGGCAGCACTGACCTAAATGTGAGTTTTGGATATCACTGCAACTCCTCTGAAACCTCTCCAGAGAGTGATGCCCCCTCGAAAACCAATTTTACTAACCCATTCACAAAACTCCACA
The DNA here is from genome assembly GCA_964058865.1 of Eleocharis quinqueflora. Taxonomy (NCBI): domain Eukaryota; kingdom Viridiplantae; phylum Streptophyta; class Magnoliopsida; order Poales; family Cyperaceae; genus Eleocharis; species Eleocharis quinqueflora. Next base: position 215,607 of record CAXKVX010000999.1, on the reverse strand, counting down.
CTAGCAGTTCCTTCTCTTGCATGTCTGGGGCAGCTATCAGTGCCAATTTCACCTTGGCTAATACCAACATTTGCAATGGTGTAATTGCGAGTGAAATCTTACCCGAATTAGACTCCCCCAATACTTTCAAAAGGCTCATTTCCTGTCCATCCTTATCAAAACTCGATCTCTTTTCGTCGTCTTCTTCTCCTGGAAGCAACGAACTCTCAACTGATTGCCACACCAGCGACGGATGTATTTTTGAAAAAAGTCCAACTGATGCCTGTAGGTCATCCAGTGCACCGACCAAGCTCGAATCATCAAATTTTCTTAATTCAATGGATGTTCAGACTGCTGGCGGGGCAGCAGGGGAAGACCGTGTCCAGGCAGTATGCTCCGAGAGAAACGGCTTGCTATTCTGTGGCATCTATGATGGCTTCAACGGGCGAGATGCTGCTGACTTCCTAGCTGGTACGTTGTATGACAACATATCATACTACCTCTACCTCTTGGAGCAGCATATTAAAAAATTGCAGAATGCGTCTCCATCAAACCGCAAGAGTGTGCGAAGTGAGCTCACCCTCGCCATTAGAGTTCCAGACACAGATCAACAGGACATAGAAGATCAGTTGGTGTCCGAAAGCTTCCGAAATGGGGTGATGGATTGCCTTGTGTGTGCGCTACAACAAGCTGAGAAGGATTTTCTGTGCAGGGTTCAGCAGGAAATGGAGGAGAGACCTGATTTGGTGTCGGTCGGGTCATGTGTTCTTGTCGCACTGCTTCACGGGTCGGATCTGTACGTGCTCAACTTAGGGGACAGTAGAGCTGTACTGGCAACCGTTGAAAACAACACCTTGAAAGCGGTTCAACTGACCGAGACACACAATGTTGACAATGATTCAGAATTAAAAAAGCTTCTGGCTGACCATCCTGATGATCCTCAAGTTGTGAGTTATGGCAAAATCAAAGGGAAGCTAAAAGTTACACGTGCAATTGGAGTTGGTTACCTAAAAAACAAAGAATTCAATGATGCGCTTATGGGCATTCTGCGTGTAAGGAATCTATGCAGTCCGCCATATGTGTCCACAAGTCCACACACCTTAAGCCACAGAGTTTCTGAAGATGACTTGTTTGTTGTGCTGGGCAGTGACGGCCTCTTTGATTTTTTCGGCAACAATGAGGTCGTCAGTATTGTTTTTCAGTTCATCCAGGAAAACCCATTTGGCGACCCAGCAAAGTACCTAATTGAGCAACTAGTGGTTCGAGCTGCCCAACAAGCAGGTAATTTTCCTTTGTTTAAATTGTAACTATTCTTTTGCACAGGTTTTGACTACTATGATTTATAGCATAGTATCTACTATTGCATGACCAAGGTTACTCGAGATGAATATGATTGGGTCGCCAACTAAGGAGTCAGCAGTTTGTATAGTTTTAACCTTGGTCTTGCAGTGTGGTATGGCCCGGTACGGGTTATGTATGATTCTCTCTTCTTTCAGTTCTTTTGCGTCTTTCTCTTGAAATTTTCTGGCTTAACAATGGGGACGGCCTGTGGTTGTAATCAGCTACTACTTTTGGAGATGGCGTGCTTGACATTCTTTTTGTGGAGTGCAAGGCAATGATGGTTTGGCCTCCACTTAAATTGGGCATGATATGTTGAATCGTTTTTTTTTTTTAAACAAGTGGAGAGCGTCCATCACTTCATTTTTAAAGAAAAAACGAAGTATACAGATAGTCCAAAACTCCTGAAGTAATGTGTTGAATCCTTTGCATCTGCAATCTTGATTTCCTCATTAAACAATTTTTTTTTTCTTTTTCCTCAAATAAGGTTCCATTGGCTCCGGCGTCTATTTATTTTAGACACCTCTAGTGGAAATTGAACGTGTGTTTCTCGTAGAGAGGCAAGTCTATCCATCTGGATAAGCCAAAAGTTCATTTCATCCTTTCTTTTTGATATACCTTGTTACATTTTGTTTGGCTTGCACAGAAGGTTATATGAAATGTACGATATAATTATCTTTTATCCTGTTCCTAAGAAGATGTCACTTACAATTTTATGCAGGTCTTACTGTTGAAGACTTGATGAGTATTCCGGCTGGAAGTAAGAGAAAGTATCATGACGACGTCACCGTCATCATCGTTATTCTCCTCGGCAATAAGCAGCGTACCTTGACTGCATCCACTTCAATTTGAGGTCCTTTCTGGAACTCGTTCTTGTATGTGTTGTTGTAAAATGTTAAATATACCTGTTGGGGGCTTGAATGCACTAGTATTTTTGCTATAAAAGGCAAAAAAGATTTTGTACAGGATTAAGAAGATCGGAACTTTATTGGTATTGGTAGTTTCTATAGTATGTTGTATAAATTGAAGCATCAGCAGATTGAAGTTGTTCTCTTTTTCAGATTTAGTCTTTGTCATTTCTCAGGTTGCTTGAACAATAAACATGGTTAAATGACAGAAAAATCCGCTTGTGTAAAAACTTTATGACATAATAAATGGGCTGTTGGCTCCATGTATGATGTATGGGTTGAAGATGAATTGATTGGTTATGGATCGTTTCTTAGTAGAAACGCCTTAGTACACGTCATCCGCTAAGGATTCTTGTTTGTGGTTTAAGTGGGGTATTTTGGTACCATGCACGTATCAAATTATCTTCCTATCCTACTATTTAATTCTTTGTCTCGGGTTCTCCGCCTAGTTGGTGACGTGTATCGTTATTACTTCTTCCCGCATGCTATGTTGATAAGATCATCAAGCACTCAGTAGAGTTCATTATCTTATTTAACTTTTAATCTAACGTATTGAATTTAGTTGAGATAATTGGTGATGTGTTGTGTGATATATATGATATATAGCATGATGGATAATCATTAATTAATTTGTAAAGAGTTCAAAGTAACAGTTTAACACGTGGAATTGCAAAGTGGAGACGGAATTTTAGCATTGAACAAGACAAAAGTGATAAGATCAGGGTATTATTAAATGAATTCCCCATTCTTTACCACGAGACAGTGTCATTAAGAACTTCTTTAGTTATGCACGTCTTAATAATTCTTAAATTGAACTAGTCTAATGTTAACATGATAACATCTGTTGACATTTATAAATATTAATTCGAGAGGATGCCGTCTCCTTTGTTCTCGCCTAGTTGGCCATGTTGTATTGTTGTATTGTTGTTTGTTTTCCTCTTTTATTTATTATGAAAACAATTTAAGTGTTTGCATAACTAATGTACCTGTTAAAATATATTGATTATCAGACTCCTTTAAATAGCCGAAGTTTTTAGATTAAAAAAACGTAGCTTATGTGTAACTCTGTTCAAACTCAATTAAATTGGACTTATTTCAGTTATTTCAGTTATATATATATATATATATGAGGAGTTCAGTTATTTTTGACATTTATTACCTTTCAAATGCCACTTGAGAGATTAAAAAACTTTTATACTTATGAAGGTTTGATTTATAATTAATATAAAGTTATTCTAGTTAGCTACTATTTATTTAAATCTTTGGGAAACTTATTCCACTTTAGTAAAAAAATATCAATAATACGTCTAAATGCAAAAAAAGAAAGGTCATTTAAAAAGTGAACTACAACATGACTCTTTTATATTTGTTTATTTTGTAGTGAATTGCTTTCACAAATCACACGATTAAAACGTATAAACATAATTTCAACTTGCCAAAACTTTTCCTCACTCTGATTCAGTTGCGTCTTTTGAAAGTTACATTACTATTATTTTAATTAATAGATTAGGTAAATTCAAGATCTGTGCTTTGTTAATTGTGAGTATGCAACCAAAAACATTTCACAATTAACTATAGCGGAATTAGCAAGTGCCGTGTGTGATATATCCTACAAATATGAAGATCATCTCAACAAGCCTTCCCTCCTTTTGCCCCATTTCTTGCAAAAACTGAAAAACATACCCAAACAAAAAAAAAGGTTACACTGTTGGAGAGTAAATGGATGTGTTCATATCAGAGGAATATGTAAGGAAGAGAGAAGAGATGAAGAGGAAGAGAATACAGAGAGCAAGACAAGAGGAGCAGTTGCAATTCCAGCTAGGTATGGCCTCTGATGAGATCTCTCTTCTCTTACCTAATGGTAATATCAATTCCTCTCCAAAGTCTCCGATGATTTCACCGCGATCAACACTGCTTCCTACTGATGGTGCCATTACTCATCATCTGTTTGAGTGCTTCAAGCCTTACTAGCTTTTTTTCTTTTCTTTTCTTTCTTTTTTTTTTGAATAAATGGGAGTGCCTTTTGGTAATGTAATGCCATTTTACTTCATTTTTTCAACATGGGAAAGAAAAGGCAAAAGGCAAAAGGTTGTAGATTTGTTGTTTGATAGTGTCTTGAGTAGCTAATGATCTTGAATTTTATTTTGGGAAATTAAAATTTCATAATAGAAGTACAATATTAATATAAAACCAAACAGAGACAGATAAGTGAAAAGAGTTTTTAGCTTATTGTTGTTTAATCTTATCGGCCTTTAATTCAACAAGGTGTAAAAGCAACACTACATACTTCTGCTGTTACAGACATAATAAGACACGCTGTGGCATGTGGGAAATCAGAAAGGACAGAAAAAATATCTAGTGCTGTGTCTCTTTCTTTAAATAATTGACAATGGCTAATTGGCTATCAATATTTACAGTAAAACCTAACATAAAATTGCATCAGTTACCTCGTAAATGAATGTAACTTGTTTTTAGGAGAAGAGAAGTGAATGAAAAGTGAAATGATTTATATCTAAAATACTCTCTAACCTCATGTATGGTTAGAGAATAAAGTTAAGGAGACATAACTTCTTAAGTAAAATTATGCAATCTTAAATTATTCATGTTTGATTAAATTGATGAAAGAATAAAAAAATAAAATTCATGTCCGCATATTAAAATATATAAATAATCATAGCAACATCAATCATATTGTTATCAAAATCGTATTAATAAATAAATTGTTCTTGTGTATTGTTGTCATAAAAATTAAAGAATTAAAGAATATATTATAAAAATAAACAATATATAAAAAAACTTGTAAAAATAAAGATATTTTCAAAGAAATAATAAAAAATATTTATTATTTATTTAATATATTTAATAACAATAGCAAATATAATAATCATAATTATAATAATTATCATTATAATAATCATTATTATAATTATCTCAATAATAATAATTATTGTAATTATTGTAATTATATTATTATAATTATTATTAGGGTGAAGTTATGGTGCTTGCGCATCTGGACCCTCTGATGTGCATTGAGATTCGATGTGCATGAATCTCCACGAATCTCGATGCGCATCGGAGGGTCCAAATGTGCAAGCACCATAGTTTTGCTCTTATTATTAATACAAATATTTATTATTTGATTAATATATTTAATAATAACAGTAAATATGATGATCATTATAATTATCATTATTATAATTATGATAATAATATTTATTATTGTAATAATTATTACAAACTGAAAGTGGCCAGAAGATTGATGCTTAAGTGATACTAAAAGATTTTCGATGCGAAAGCTATATTACTCAACAAGATCTTAAGCTACTTAGCAATCACACAATCTTACAATTCAAATACACAATAAAAGATGAAATATAAAGAATTAATTGTTGAGTCCAAAAAGTCTTTAGATGTTAAGGATGCTATGATTGATGATCTTAAATCAAAAATTGAAATGCTACAAAGAATGGTTAATAACATTGAGACCAAAATCAATTTTGAAAAAGAAAAGAAATTGAAAGAAGCACATTCTTGAGCTTCTAAATTTGTTAAGTTTGTTAAATCATCAAACCATGACACTAAAAATGACTATAACAAGATGTATATTGGTCAAAGTCCACATGATAAGACCAGTCTTGGATTTGTAAAAAAAACAACCTCCTAGAATTGTAAAGCACTCTAAGACTAAGAACAAACATATTCAAGTTAAGAATCATGCTTATAAGTATGATAAAAGATACAATAAGAAGACCAAGTTTACAAGTCAAGTTGTAAATGCTTTTCAATTAAAAGGTTTGTGTGGTAGATTTCATGAACTATACAAGAACAAAAAACTTTGCAATAATTTTCAAAGAAAAATGTTTGTAAATGCTTTTCAACTAAGACATAACCCTAGAAATACAATGAATAATCATAAGAATTTTAATAGCAATTCTCAAAATAAGAAATTCAATATGAATAGTCAATCAATATCTCATCCAAGGAACATAAGGAACTTTCATGATAAATATAGACTAGCAATGAGTTATTGAAAACCAATTAACAATAACAACAATGATCATAACAACCTTAACTCAAAGACAACATTTTGCTTGTTTTGTTTGAGATTTGGAATCATGAACGTTTTTGTCGTTTTATGAAAGGTAAAAATTTGTGGAACCACTTGCACTTCCTAGCACAAGTGGTACCAAATCTATTGTCTAAAGAGTCACTAGACCCTCTAATTTGATTCTCATTTTGTATATTAGTTTAAGGGAGAGTCATGTAGCAAAATGTATAATTCAATGTCTCGCTTTGATTGAATTGTATGTTTTGTGAAATTTAATTGATCTTTATATCCAAGTCACAACCTTATTTGAGTGTTTGCATGAGCATGAACATCATACGATAGCTGAACTGAGATCTATAAATATTAAAGACCAAATTTGGAGCATAGCAGCAAATTTTAACTGAATTAAATTGCAAAAATAGTCCTAGCGTTACTAGAGACGTTGCAACGGGTCAGGAACCCGTTATAACGAGTTGGGAGACCAAAAATAGTCGTTATAAGAGTTTAAATGCTTGAAACATTACAATAGAGGAGAGAGATGCGTTATAACGGTTGGGAACCTGTTATAACGTGTTGGCAACCTGTTGTAATAGGTTGATGTAACGCTTGGAGTTTCTACAGCTAGTTAAGGCATTCCTTCTCTCCAAAGGCCTCTATTCTTGCCAAAACAAAAATTGAACTCTTCAATTCTATTCTTGCTGAAACCCAATCCTTAAAAACTCTACAAATTTCCAAGAATTCTTCAAGAGATCAACCAAATTTCTGCAGTGCTCAGGCTTTTCTTGATTCTTCATCATGTTTCTTGTAAGTTTTCTCCTTGTTCTTACTTCTCTCATGGCACCACCAAAACTCCAAATTGTGTACAACAAAAAGAGGAAAGAGGTTGAGAAACAATTGGAAAAGGAGAGAAACCAACATGTCATGGCACAAAGGGAAAACATTCCCTCTCTTTCCTACCAACCCGGTATCGATACAAGTTCTAATATGGACACAAACCCTAATCCTCCACCACCAAATCCGGAACCTACACCAGCAACTTCTCAACCAACACAAAACCCCTCTACCGCTCAACCGAAAAGGCAACGAATTTACAACCCTTGGGCCAATTCATCACAAAACCGAATCTTATACCGATCGCCCATTGAATTCTCCAACTTCCATAGCACCTTCAAGAATAGACCAATTTCCGATACCTTTGTGTTCTTGATAAATGGGGATAACCAAATGAGTAATTGGGAGTATAATCAATTAGTGCAAACTATTGACTTTTGGGCATGGAGATCTTTAATCGATTTGAACCAACAATTTGCCCTAAGTCGAATTAAGATTTTGTATGCCAACATGAGGCCAACCAAGAAATCTTTTGGTGTAACCACTTATTTCTATGGTCAAGAGATACTCATCAATGCCAAAATCTTGGTCGAAGTACTAGGTATGATTGAAAATGGTGAAAAGGTAGATGTGTATCACAAGTGGCCCCAACATGAGGAATCCTTTGATAACCTAGGCGGCCTAGGTTATGGTCAATTTTCATTTTAACTAACAATTAGGGACTAGTTTGCAAATCTTCTCAAACCACAATTTCAATTCACAACTATTCAATTCAATATGCGGAAGCGTAATACCAATACAACAAAATTAGCTAAACAATTCTAATAAGCAATTCACTCAATTGTCAACTCAATTCAATTCACTAATTCCTAAAAGAGCAATTCAAGTGCAATTAATCACAAAGCAACTAGGAATTAATAAAATGGAAATAAAGAAAGATGAGAAGATGGCTCAGTCGTGTGTTGACGGAGTTCGGCTTGCACTATGAGGCCACGCCTACTCCCGGCGCCCCCGCTTCTTGCGGTAATAAGCCCGGTCCGCTCCACTCATGAAAATTTTGTACAAAGGCGGAATCCAATTCTCTTTACACACACCGGTAGAGTAATTGGACCCTAATTGATTCACACGGTTCACAATTAAGGAAACTAGGACAAATAGATAATAGAGCACTAATCTAACAACACCACTAATCTCTCAACAATCAATGGAACAATTTGGCTAAATAAAATTAGGAGATTGTGAAATGGATTTAGCTATTTAGGTATGAGCTCAAGTGCACAATAATGGCTGCTGGAAGGTGTTTTGTTTTTGCTAAAAGTTTCAGTAAATTAAAGTGAAGAAGATGGTCCCCTTTTATACCTTTTCATTTATGCACAAAATTAGGTTTTCGGAACTTAGCGTTATAACGCCAAGTCCTATAGAAACCACAACGTTATAACGCTATCATGAGTCAGGACAAACTTTTGTGACGTTAGATTTGTATTTTTGTGCAGGTTGTACTTAGCGTTATAACGCCAGGCTATGTACAAAACATAGCGTTATAACGCCAGTTCAAGTCAGGACAAAGTTTTGTGACGTTTGAATTTTGAACTAGCGTTATAACGCTAGACTAGAATTTCCAGTACTTAGAAGTTTTAGCCAACTTTGAGCATATTGGCATTATAACGTCAGGAATGGCGTTATGATGCCAACTCTCTGGAAATTTGGTTGAAAAACATGTTTTTGAGCAAAATGATATTTTTGAGAAAATTAAATTCATCATGATGATCTTAGACAATATTTAAGACTTAATTTTGATCATTTGGAATTTTATCTGATCATTTACTATTTTAAAATGAGGTTTTAAAATCTGCACCATTCTGTCGTTATAACGCTAGTCTTGGCGTTATAACGCTAGAGTTCAGGACTTAACCAATTTGACCAAGTACCTAACTCTGGCGTTATAACGCCAACCTTGGCGTTATAACGCTATTGGTCAGGACTTAGTTAATTTGGCCAAATGCCTGACAATGGCGTTATAACGCCAGGCTTAGCGTTATAACGCTAAGTCTCTGGAGTTTTGGTGAAAATTTTACACTTTTGCAAAATAATGTTTTTGGCAAAATAAATTTTACATTCATAAACTTTAGCAATATTTAAGAGATATTCTTGCTGTTTTGGAATTTATTGCTGTCTTAGTCTATTTTAAATTTGCATTCTAAAATCTTATATTTTTGGCGTTATAACGCCTGACTTGGCGTTATAACGCCAAGTACAATGTTCTTTGTACTTGGCCATTCTGCAGATTTGTGCACTCTGGCGTGATAACGCCAAGTTTGGCATTATAACGCTAATGTGTATTTTGTTCTGAATTTTGCTATTTGCATTTAACTCCCAATTTTAAATAACCAAAGTTCTAAAGAGTTAAACATATATTCTTCTATAAATTCTTGAGATCTTCAGCTCTTAACTTCTTGGTTTAAGTCCCCTTGCTCAATTTGATCTTGCTTTGAGTATCCTGCATCAATTCTCACAAATTTTGATGAGATAACACGTTGTTTTGCAAATCAACAAACTTGAGAAATTGTTTGAGTCAACATCCTTCACCGAGTACAAGAAATGGCTAGGAGCCAAAGACCCTCACAAAGACCATTTCGATTTCCAATTACCAATCTTTCATAGATTGTTGTTTCTCCTTATAAACAACATTCTAATTCCTGAAAAATGTCTCAAAACCAATATCGAGCACACAAATGGGTTTCTTCTTAGGCATTTAATTGCCAAGGATAGGGTGGTGAATATTCCCTTTATCATCCTAAACCACAGAGGACCACCCTAACCAACAAGCAAATGAGTCTACCATACCCACATCTGTTGCACAAGAACATCGTTATTCCAATCAACTCAAAGGAGCCCAATCCTATTATCTACTTTCCAACTAACCTAATCACCTTCCTTGGAAAGAAGGGTTGGATCAAGAACAACTTGACTTGAAAACAGAAGCCCAAGCCAATGAATGATTGGATAAGGAAGGAGGGAGCACAACCTAACCAATACACCGACCCGAATGCTCCACAAGCCATGAAAGAAGAGCCTATGCCAATCATGCCTCAAGCCGATACCTCTTCATACATGCCTCCTCCTTCATACCAAGGGTATCAAATCCCTCAAGACCCTTCTTTCTACACTCCTCAAACCTTCAATCCAATGATGCCTTATGCCTTCTCAACGGTTGAAGAAAGAACTCATGATGTCTCTCTCAATAAGTGCATCACTTGTCACTCTACAACAAACACAACTTCGTTTGTGTACATGAGAGACTTGACAACCAAAATAAGTTCAACTCCATGGTCCGGACCAATTGGACTCAATAATTTGAGTCTTAGAATGATTGCTCCGACCCCACCGAACCCGAAGCTCATATGGGAGAGGCATAAGAATGATCTACTCAAATCAGTCCGGAGGATGATATTCAAGAGAGTAGTGATGATGATTAGGAATAGATTAGGATTGCACTTTATTTTTGCTATGCTCCTTGTACGAATTTTATGTTTAATATGATGTTTTTGCTTGACTTAGTTTAATTTGATGTTCTTGTTATCTTGCTTTTGATATATGTCTCTTGATGAATTACATTACTACTACCCCTTACTCTTAATTGAAAAATCTTGTTTGAACTTAATGAAATGTGCTACATTTGAAAACTTTATTTCATTAAGGGGGAGAAATATAAAACTTGACTTGTATGATTATGTGTATTAAATTCAGGGGGAGCTTATTTGTTTGAGCCTTTTGCCATTATTTGCAAAAGGGGGAGAAATGTTGATGTGCATCATTTGATATGCACATCTCAAATGGTTTTGCAAATTGTCAAGAGGGAGAGTTTGTTGGATTAAACTCATCTCTTGTTTGATAACTTGCAAAATAAATAAGTACTAGCCTTGCACATGAGCTTTGGTTAAGTTGCGGGTTGAAACAGGTACAAGCTGTTGTTGCACATGCTCAAGCAATGCTCAAACATGCCCTAGACAAGTCAATACATGCTCAAGACATCAAGAGATGGCTTAACGGTGCCAAATAGAGCACAACATTACCATAATGCTTCACAACCCGTCACAACGGGTCATGAGGAGAGAGGCAAGGATGAAACAGTGATATGGCTGAGCACAACGTTACTGTAGCGCTTGATCAAGGCGTTACAACGCATCACACCCCGTTATAACGGGTCTCTATGGCGTTATAATGAGTTCCTGCTGAAAATGGCCCACAGGACAGCTGCACAAGAGAAGAAGGTGCCAATTCGTTATAACGGGTCAACCAAGGCATTATGGCAATTTTGTAATGCTACAGTCAAATTTGGATGTTTCAAGATCTCAAGAAGTGCTCAGTCTATATAAATGAAGCAGAGACAAACCAGCAAGGTATCAAACACCCCCACAAGCTTCCAAGCATCAAATTGAGCACAACAAAGAGCCTAATTTTATTCTCCTCCAGCTACCTAAACTAGAGAGCATTAGGATAGCATTTATTGTCTTATTGTCAATCCGAGAACAAACCATTAGTTAGATTTTAGCCTTTGATACATCATATGTGTGTTGTCAAGTAGTGCATCCTTTGTCTTAAATTATTTTGTCATTCGGACCGTTAATCGTGTAGTGTGGTGTTGCCCCATACATTGGTATAGGAGACGAAGATTGATTTTCTTGTTTAAAAGAAATCAAAGATCGGCTCCGCACTTTGTAAAGAACACTTGTTCTGATAGTGAAATCGGCCCGAAAGGAAGATTTGGTTCCAGGAGACCCGTGGACTATGTTACTGGGATACTTCAAATACCTTACCGCACCCGTATCCGATACGATTTGCGTGTGATACTTCACGTGGTAATCAGAGTGCATTTTTTAATTGTTACTTCCTCACATTGTCATAAGGTTGAAGCCACTTCCCATCAAAAGACATATTATCACTGCCTCTTATTATCTCTTGTGTATAATAATAGTTTTTATTATATATATTCACTTATATATTATTCTTCGATGTATTAAATTATTTTTTAATTAAAATTTAATATATATTTAGCCGCACTCGTATCTAAGATTTTTTTAAATCGCCGTATCGTCGCACCTGTATCGTATAAGATATGATACCCGCACCCACACTTGTGCAACATAGCCCGTGGACGTAGGTCTAGTTGATTGATAGATTGAACCATGTTACATCGCGTGTTCTCTTTGTTCTCTCGATTGCTTTTGTTATCTCTCTCTCTCTTGCTCTCACTCTTTATTACTTTGCTCTTTGTTGATTTGTGATTTGTTTTATTACTTCTAGAACTTACTTGCTTTAACTCTTGGCTAGGTGATTAATGTGTAAAAGCTTTAGTTTGAAATTGTTGATTGAAAACGCTTCTGCATTGTTAATTGATCTTAGTCTTGCGCTTTAAGCCCCAACCCTAATTCTAACAGTATCATTATGCCCTTGCGAATGGTCCTTGTGCAAATTAAAATTAATTTAACAACATTTATAGAAGAAAATAGAAAGGTTAATTCGTTAGCGAGATGTGTCATGTAGAAGCATGATAATAAAACCAACTGCTCTGCTTGGCACAACAACTTACCAAAGCCCGTTGTATCTGAGTAAATTTACTGGTAAGTACGCCAGCGGGATAATAGAACCAACTGCTCTACTTGTTCTACTGATTGCGTCTAGATAGGTGATTTGCTGGACATAGGTCAAGGTTTATGCATGCTGAGAGGAGGAAAGGGGCTGGCTAGGAATGATGAGAGGGGTTATAGGGTTTTTTGTGCTGGATTGAGGAGAGCGGTTGCGAGGAGGCGGTGGAGAACGACGGAGGGTGGTTCTAGGGTTCGTCAGGAGAGAGGAGGGATCGATCGGGTCATGATTGAACTAACTAAATAGATAAGTGATGATCGAGTCCAATTGTAAGAGAAACAATGGATTCAAATAAGCTAAGGGTATTTTTGTCACTATTTTAAAATTTGTTTTTTCAATATCATCAGAAAGTATTAAAATATAAAATATGGCAAATAAGAAATGATTCCTTAGTTTTGAGTAGCAAATAGAGAACAAATCATTTTCGGATGGCATTTCTAAGATTTTCTCAGTTTTGAGTGGCACAGACAAAATTTCTCTTTTACAAAAGATTCATCCACGGAATAAAAGATCCAATCCTTGGATCAAAACAAAAACTCTTGCAAGTCACAATAAAGCATGCATGGTATCACTACAAGATGATTAACAATGACTATCCTATTACAACTCTAACTCTCATAATGACTAAGGTTAGAATACTTGAACAATAAAGTCTATGTGCTCTAAAAGTGCTCTTAATTGCTTGTAAATTTGAGGGAGATTTCTTGATCTTCTGGGAAGTACATAGTTATATATATAGACACAAGACTTCCACAGATCTTCAAGGTGCAAAAAACTGACCCAAGCGTTACAACGACTTAACAAGGCGTTATGACGCCTCTAGAGATTTCACCAAATGCCCTCATTCTACTCTACATCTGACTTTTGGATCCAAGTTTGTAGAAAATGTTATAATACCTTTGGGATTCGTTATAATGCTTCACAAGGCATTATAATGCTTCTCTCATGCTTACAATGCTTCTGGATCCCATTACAACGCTTCTCAATCTGTTGTGACGCCTTCTCTGGTGTTACACGAAAGAACTTGATTTATTCAAGATCTTCTATAGAACTTCTAATCTAAAAATTAAATTATCTCAGTCCATAGCTATGATCTTTCAGAGATACACAATCATCGTTGATCACCGGAAGTCTTTAGTCTCCGAATAATTCCTCTCAAGTTCGATGAAGAGAGTGAGAGAGGCGGCAACAACAACGTCTTATGCGCAAAGAGAAATACCCGAGTTGCAAGTTTTGAATCGGAATCCTTTAGACTTTCTATAACTTGATTTCTTTTGTGTTAACTTTCTGTAACCTTTTTTCTCTTTATCGAATAGAATGATTATATCGCAGGAACAGGAAGCCTTTTATATATAAACCATTTGAAATGGTGCCAAGCATATAGGCGCCTGTATGTACATGAATGTACAATGAACTTGATAATTAATTTACTATGAATCATATAGCACCTCATCATGTACATGGCCAAATGGCGCATGTGTACGGTTAATCCAAAAACAACCGGCGCTTATATACTTGAATGAATAATTAATTAATTTAATTAATTAATTGTTATAGTAAATAATTAAAGAAAACCTTAATAAATAGTTCAAGGAAGAAGTAGTATTAAATGGTATTGTAGTAGGACATTTAATGCATTTATGAGCCAAGGACCTTTATATAATTTGAAAAGTTACAAGGGTTAAATTGCAAAAGTCCAATTTATAAACTTATTTCTTTCTTTCTCTGGACACTTCCTACCGCCATATCATTCTCTTCTTTTCTATTTCCTTTCTCTCCTTTGTTTCTCTTAGCCGTGGGTTAACAACAAAAAGGAGTATTTTTATGGTACTTGTGTTCACACCATTATTTTCTCTCCCTTGTTACTTTCCTTGCCGTGGGTCAACAAAGAAGGTTCATTTGTTTCTTTTCTCTCCTTGTCTCCACCGTGGGTCAAAGACATCAAATAAGTGTATATTCTTTGTTCTTTGCCGTGGGTGAATCAAAGAGAACTTCTTTGGTACTTGCGTTCACACCATCAAGGGTATTGTATGTTTAATACTATTATTTCCCTTTAATACTTTTCACCTCCTTGCTGTTGGGTTTTTCCTTCTCTTTTCCTTGCCGTGGGGATGATAAAATAAGGGTGCAATTGATTAAGTGGTTGGTTTAACCAAATTAAATCAAGTATTCAACATAAGTAAGTTATATGTTGATTAAAAGTATAAATTAGGGTTCATGTTGTATGCAAAATAAGTATGCAAAATGAATAAGTTGTATGGTTATATAAATTGTAGTTAAGTGTTCATGTTGCACCAAATAACCAAACCTTAGTATAAATTGTGTACAAGCATGTTGTACTTAAAAGAGACTATATTGTGTATTGCTTCAAAGAGACCATATTGGGTTTAATTGAAAGGTTATGGTTTAATTGAAAGATTATATTAGTTAAGAACCAAATTAAAGGTATACATGCCTATGATGTCTATGTTCAATTGTCAATTGTTCAATTACCAATTAAGATCAATTAAAATCTATAGTTCAAAGTCTTAAAAAGAAGAAGGAAAATATTAGTGAAACTCAAAAATGTTATTATCTTGGTTTAGGTAGAGTTACGGGGGATCAAGAGAGATTGAGTACCGACGCTTAGCGATTCGATACGCAACGACAACTCGACAGGTGCGTAGTTTTACTTTCGGAGTTACAAGAGGTTTGATACTGAAATGTGAATATGATATGTTGCATTTTGATATTCGATTGAATTGCATATTTTGGAAATTCATCATTCATGATTATATTGATTACTTGTATTGCATAATGGAGTATCATTTTGTCTGGTTACCGATATTGATTGTTCTCCGTTATTGATCTTCTGGAATGATATGGAATTTTGCAAAAGAAAGGTAATATACGAAGGACGAGGATCGCAACCTGACTTCGCAAAACAGGATCTTTATGCGCATATAGAAATTGTCCCCTTTTGTGCTCAGTACCGGTTGAGATAAGGGATTATATTACTTCATTGGACCTAACGATGAGACGTTGGGTCAAAAATGAATTTGATATGTGATTGTTTGAAATTATGAAATGTCTCGAAATGATGTGAATTGATATGAAATCTGAACTGAATTACCAGACCTATATTATTATAGTTTGAATAGTAAGAACCACTTGATACCATATATACTCGAGACATATTATGTTTCTTTCTCCTCTTATTGTTTGATAATCGTTTTCATTGATTATATTGCTATATTGTCATTATCTTTGCATATTGTGG
Organism: Eleocharis quinqueflora; assembly: GCA_964058865.1. NCBI lineage: Eukaryota > Viridiplantae > Streptophyta > Magnoliopsida > Poales > Cyperaceae > Eleocharis > Eleocharis quinqueflora. Next base: position 199,598 of record CAXKVX010000999.1, on the reverse strand, counting down.
ATAATATGTTTCAGGTACATGATTTCTTGTATATACGAAAGTAAAACTAAATATCGCACTGGGAAATCATATTTCTCATTACGTTGTTTGTACAATTTTGCAGGTATTGGGTTCGATGTGTAAAGACGAGTCAGTTGTCGTGTAGGCCTATTGACCTTTTTGTATGAATCATAATACTATATCAGTGTATATATTTTGTGCATCGGGTTTTCATACCTTTTTGTGTTGTTGATACTTGTGAAAATTCCGATTTCATGTTGTACCGTTTGTATATGAATACTTGTAAAACCTTTGTGGTATATGATCAGTTCTTGTGATATTATTGTATCTTTCTAGTATTGTACATCTGAAATGGTATTATGATTATGTGAATTGCAAATGTTATATTGAAAATGTTTGATTGTTAGCCTTACGAGTACATATGATTATGTATTCGTGGCGGGGATGTCATGCCCTCGGGTTCGGGGTGTGACAGTTCCTTTTTGTGGTATCAGAGCTAAGGTTTACCAACAACCAGACTAGATAGGACGCGTGAGTGATATGCGACTGGGTAAAGACGCACGAAGTAAGTATTTCTTTTATAAACATGAATGTCATTTAAACTAACTTTGTAGTAATATTTTTGTTTATATAGATAGTTAGTGACATGGATCAAAGTACGAGACGTCGTGGAGGACAACGAACGCATGAACGTGCACCCGAATCGCAAGTTGAGAATCGTGAGGCGCGTGAGGGTGCAGCTGCAGCTGCTGCTGCCGCTACCGCTGCTGCTGCTACTGCTGCTGCGGCTGCGGAAGTGCAAAGACAGAGAGAAATGGACGAGCGGTTGATAGCCGCATATGAGCGAGGTCATCAAGCAGAAGATCAGAATAGGCCGGACTTTGCGGCTAATCAGGGTGGTGCAGGAGATCACTTTCGACAACTATACGACTCTTTCATGCGATTAGGACCTCCTAAGTTTGACGGGAGTGGAGGTTATACAGCAGCTGGAGAGTGGTTCGCCGGGATCAAGACAAAGTTGATATTATGCCGAGCGCCTGACGAGGATAAGACTGAGTTGGCAGAGCATCAGTTGGAGAGCACTGCTCGGTTCTGGTGGGATGGCGTCAAAAACAATTTCCATGGGGATGCACCGAGGATTCCCTGGGAGTGGTTCGAGGAGCAATTTACTCGCCGATATTTGGGCACGATACATCAAGAGGCACTACGAAGGCAGTTCATAAATCTCCGCCAGTCCAGTCATTCGATAGCTGAGTACAACAACTTGTTCTTGAGTTTGTCTCGGTATGCACCGGACATTAGGAATGATGCACACCGCTACAGGTGACAGTATGTTGAGGGTTTGGATCCAGAAATTGCGATAGTGGTGGACAGTCCTACAGTGGTTGGGATACAGGCTTTGATGGAATATGCTGAGCAGGTTGAGGTACATCATCAAAGAAGATCTCAACAAATAAATGAAAGGAATGTAAAGGCGAGGATGGAGAGATAGATGCGTCCGAGTCAGCCTGTGCGTGTTGCACAACCACCGTTATAATGGTCCAAGCATCAAGGAAAGGCTTCAAGGCACAAGACTGAGTCATGCGTTACCATAATGCTTGCTCAGGCGTTATAACGAGTCTGCAACTCGTTATAACAGATCATCAAGGCGTCACAACGCCTTAGGAGGAGAGAGAAGGCCAGACTGCTGGAAAAGTCCAAGGCAAGCGTTATTGTAATACTCCAACAAGGCGTCACAACGCATGGCCATCCGTTATAACGCCATACCCATGCATTATAACGAGTTAGGAGTTCTGTGGCCCAGTTGTCAGCTGCAGAAGGACAAGCAGGGAAAAGGTCCAAGGCGTTATAACGCCTTCTCAAGGCGTTATAACGCCTTCTCAAGGCGTTATAACGCCTTCTCCAGACGTTATGGATCATATTGTAACACTAGAGGCTATTCTTCACTGATCAAGACTCCAAGAAGTGCACAGCCTATATAAAGATGTCAGATTCGACCCAGAAGGTGATCCAAACATTCAGAAAAGCTTCCATTCTTCAATTGAGCATTGCAGAGAGCCTCTTTCAAGTCTCCTCAAGCTACCTAAACCTGAGAGCACTTAGGCTAACTATACTATTGTCTAATTGTCTATCCTAGATCAAACCTTGCTAATCTTTAGTCTTTTGGTGCACCATCTTTGTGTTGTCAAGTGGTGCATCTTTGTCCTTAATTGTTTAGTCAATTGGACCTTTAGTTACGGTGTAGAGTGGTGTTTTCTCTTGCATCATGTTAGGAGAAGAAGATTAGCTATCTTGTGTTGGAAGAAACTAAAGATTGTCTCCGCCCTTTTGTAAAAACATTTGGTTATAATGTAACGGCCCGGAAGACGTTTTATTCCAAGAGACCCGTGGACGTAGGCCTAAGTTTCTTTTGATAGACCGAACCACGTTACATACCGTGTCACTTTACACTTGATTGCTCTCTCTCTCTTTAAGTTTTTTTTATCTCTATTTTGTGATTTGCTCTTAGACTTACTTGCTAAATTGAATTGGCTAGGTGATTAAAGTCTTGAAAATCTGAATTGAATTGTAAACGCTTCTGCACTAATACTTGACCTTTGAATTGCACCTTATTAGTGAAATTTCACTTAAACCCCAATTCTAACGGATTCGTGACCTAAGAATTCGGACCTTCTGATTATTTTCTCGGATTTTTTCATTTTTGTATTTTTGTTTATTATTAAAAATTTCATAAGCTTAGCAGTGTAGCACATATCTTTTGAAGTCCGGCCCCAACGAAACGAAATCTGCTGCTTGCCTTGGTGGCGAGTAGGATCATGCTTGCCCACTGGCAGAGCTTCTAAGGGGTCAAGGTGGGCCATGACCCCCTCTTCAATTAGAAAATATGTATTGAATATGTTTGTTCGGTCAAAAGAAATGGCCTCCTCTGGCCTTTCAGTCTCTCTTTCATTTCACTCAATTAAACTCATTTGTACAAAAAAAATGACCGCTTCTTTAAAAGTTATTGAAATGGTCTCAATTAGCCCATTTGTGACCTATTCAAAAGTTCCATCTATTACTACATATAGGCCCATATAAAAAAAAATCTAAGGAAAGAATTAAAAACAATTTCTACTTCTCAAGTCTATATGCATTGATAATCCATTTGATCTTTCTACAACGATACTAGACAATCCCATTTACCACTATATCATGAGGATCATTAATGCATTTATGTAGTACTGAACGAAACTTTATGTACTATTTTTAGAAATTAAAAGGTATAAATCTGAAAAGGAAACCTATATATTTTCAAATCTGTTTTAGATAATATAAAAAATGTTCAAAATATCGAAATTCTCAAATATTTTAATTTGAATATTAAGTATAGAAATTTTATGTATCTTTAATTGGCCATCTCTTTAAAAGCTCATCAAAATTCTCTGCCATTGTGCTCGTCTGATTTGAAAGCTCATCAAATGGTTCATATCGCAAAACGATAATTTTGCCTCCGTGTCCGTCGGCAATTCAGCGGACACGGCATCGTAGCCGTTCATACCATGTCGCTACCGTTCGTTCACCGTTCGATCATCATTTTCTCTAGGCACCATGTCGCTGTCGTGTAGAGGGTTATTTTTTCTCTTCTTCTCTTCGCAACCCGTTGCCACACCTCTCTTCGCCCCAGCATCGCCACACCTCTCTTTGCCCCAGCATCTCCACAGCCTCTGATAACTCCTCTCTTTCGATTGCTCTCCCATAACTCCTCCTCCACAGCATCGATTGATCTCCCATAATTCTTCTCTCCCATAACGCTTCCCCGTCTTCATTCCTTTAACCCTTTATCTCTCATAACTCCTCTTTGCCACTACGTATACATATGACTTTCATTTACCGTTTCATTTCTGTTACAAGGTATCATCTAACTCTCTCCTCATTTTTAGGTACTGGCAATTCATTTCGTTAGTTACATTTTTGTTTAATTTTTCTATCAATTAGTTAATTTCTGTGGAGACACAAATTGTTTTTCATTCCAGTTAAGACTTAGTGAATTCACTTTAATTTAATTTGTCTACCGTAGTACATGTCTAGAGATGACGCAAAAGTGTGGTTTGACGAGGTTGTCCCAGGTCTGGCAGCACTGTTACTGCGACTACCATCTTTATTAGAATCCCATTATAAGAAATCCAATGAATTAATTGGTACCAACAAATGTGAGCTCCAGATTCTGAGTTCCCAAGATGCTGGCATCATGATTCTGAATCAGGTAAATTTTCATTTCTTGTTGTAATTTCTCTGAATTATGTAACTTAGAGGTGACAATTTTGTAAAAAAGTTCAGGACTTATCAGTAATAAACCTATATACATAATTTCAAATTTGCCATAGAAACTATTACTTTGGTGCTGCAATATTAATAGCGACATGAAATAAAAAGAACCCACAACAAACCTTATGTTTGTGGTTTGGGGTATTTTGCTAATTAATGGTGCTAATAATCTTCTAATTTTTGTATTAGGAATCGATAGCTGCTTTGCTTGCTTGTGCATTTCTCTGCCTCTTTCCTACCAAAGATAGGGTTCCAAAACATTTGCCAATCATTAATTTCAACAAATTGTTTGCGTAAGCTACCTTTTCAAATCAATTTTTCTAGAAACTAATTGTCTAAATGTAGAATCGCTATTACAATATAGAAGGTGCTTATGCATGCTAACTATTTGGTAGTCTAACTATATGTAGAAAGAAACAAGATGAATAGAAAGCCTAATAAAATGTTCATTTATATTGGTTTGTTTATGTCATAACAAAAATTAAAAAAAATGCTACTCTGAAAAAGCTAATCACCCAACACCAAACCAAGCAAAAAAAAAATACATATCTTCAACTGTGCATAAAAGTGTTTCTTAATCGAATGCAATTCTAATGTAAGTTAACATATATTTGATATAATCAGGACCTTAGTTGATGGATGGAGACAATGCCAACAGCAAAAGGTAAAGTGCTTTGTGCATTATTTTGAGAGGATTTGCGAAGTTATGCCAAATGGTGTCATATCCTTTGAGCGGAAGGTTCTTCTGTCATACCATGACGATCTCTTTTGGAAGAATTCTAACAACCCTCTTTGTCCGATTAAGGTACACTTGTGAAGAAATTTAGTGTTACAATGATTTTGATATTCTTACTTGTGTACCTTTTAAGATTGTAAGAATGGGAAACAATAATATAATTCAATATATTTAGATCTACAGGTTTCATTGAATTTCCTATTCTTTTGTATCTTTGAATGAATAGATATTTACTTCAGGCTCAATCGAAGATCAGCCATATGAAGCTCTCGAAGTTGTCTTTTCAAATGAATATTTTGGAGGCAATTCACTTTATATGGGTTGTGTTCAGGTACTTAAAGTTGTTAATTCTAAACATATTTTTTACTATATACATCCCTAAAGCTTGGCCTATCTCGAATAAATAAATGAGTAACTAAGTTTGGGCATTTTTGCATATTCAACCTCCAATAGAGGAGGTTTCTGGATTAATTACATTTTCAATTACTTTCCCATTTTAAGTAATTTAGGTGAAGACAACAAATTTCTGAGTTTCATTTTCTTACTTAGCTTATGTTTTCGATTTCTTTTTTTCGTAATGTTATTTCACAACAGGAGCTGATCGGGTTCATGATCAATCCAGAACTGGTTGTAGGGATGTTGTTTATGGCATCAATGGATGATAATGAGGCCATGGAAGTTGTTGGAGTTCAAAGATATACACAGTACATAGGGTCAGCTTCATGTTCTCTGTTTCTCCCTATTTCTATAATCTTTTGATTTCTTAGGGAAGTATATCAATAGGCGTGGTATAGTGGATGCACTGAAGAAAGTTGTATACAGTTGTTCTACTAGGTTGAAACTGGACATACTATGATATCAGAAAAAAGGTATACCTTTTGCCTAAGTGCTGCTATATGCCATAACAAAAGCTGGTTGAATCAAGCAATTTTATACCAAGGTTAAAAATGGTACTTTGAGACTGTTGTGAGGGTTTTGTCCTTCTAAATTTAAAAAAATATTATAAAAACATTTCTCTTCAAAAATGCCAAGTTCTGAACTGATTGCTTTTGCAGGTATGGTTCATCATTTTGCTTTAGTGGTGAATACTCGAATAAGAAGCCAGTTGATTTATTATTTTGTCTATTTCGTTTTTCTATTTGCTTATCAATTGACCTTATATTTGTTATTTCTTGGATAAATACTGCTGATAGTTTCTGAAGGTGATGCTGGTATCGTTAGAGGTTACTTGTGCTTATAAAATGAGACGAAAATGAAAATATTCATTTAGTTTGTGAGTTTAGAGGCCTGGCAATGAAACTTAATAAAGTAATTAATTTTATCTAATGATTAATTTCCTTTTTATTTAGTGGAAACAAATTATTTGCATCGATTCTCTTTTCGTCACTAATAATTTAACAGCTCGATTCCTTTTATTTTCTTTTTTGCTTCTGTTTCTTTTGGTCATGACAAAGGCTACTTCTGAAGTAATTGTTATGTGAGGATCATATGAGTTATTCTAAGCAACTTATTTGATAAGGTGCGCTACCATTTGTGATTTAATTATTATCTGTTATGAACTTAAGAGTTAGAATGGTGTTTTATTTGTATCTAATATTAATTTTAGTTGTCTGCCAAAAAAGGAGTTGCTAATGAGTTTGAGGCCCATTTCTTAATGGTTGAAACAATTTGTGTTTATTGTTTTATTTCAACTATCCAGCAAATTGGAGCATTTCATTAATGAATAATTAGGTTTGCCTCAATATTTGAAGTCTCATGATAAAGTCATGGTAATCAATTGTCTTTAACGTGCAACAGCTACAGTGAGATTTTTGAGGTTTCTATTTTTCTCTTTTTTATACTTAATTGATAATTGATGTTTAAAAAGGAGTAATTGATTATAAATAAATTATTGAAGACTATAGTTTTTTTATCAATGTCAAGACTATAGTCGTAGGATTTCAGAAGACTATAGTTTTTATTTTACTTCATTTTCTCATGTGACATTTTTTTAATCAATGACAAAATATATTCAAGTTAATATTATAGACACATTTAAAACTATTAACACTAATATTTATGTAATATCAATTTATTCCAAAAATATATATAATAAACAGTTATTAATGCATAACTGTAATTTTATCAATTTATATGATACATGCATGTTTTTTATGCGAGATTACACATCATTTAACACATAAAAGAATATCTTTCAGGACGCGGCGTAGCCGCGCTGCGTTTTCTAGTATATTATAATATTGCTCCTGCATCAAAACACATATATGTCTAAATCAGACGGTCGAATTGAAACAAGAGGATCATGCTGGCGAGTACCAAATTCGGAGCCGGCTCCAACATGGAATCTGATTCTCTGTCGCGTAGCACAAGTCCTGCACACAGATGAACGATGAGGTCATTCAGGAGGGGCTTTCAGATTAGAGGGACAAGAATTTCGAAACGACACAGACGATTCAGATCGCGTCCAGCGCGATGCCGCGCAACACTAGATCTCTTTTGCCCCAACCTAGTCGATCGAGTTCAACTCTTTACTCTTTCTCACATAGTCACAGTTGTTCTTATCTTGTTATCCATCGTCAATGACTCAATCCTCGGCAAACAGGGCTGCTAATGGACGAATTTTTGTCCATGTCCAGTCCAAGTCCATTAAATAGCAGAAGTTCAATTCAATGTTCAGTCCAGATAAATATATGTGTGTCCAATTCATATCCAACCCATTCAAAACTCAATTCAAGTCCATAAATGTTCATAATTTGTCCATTCGGGTATGCTTTTGGACGAAATCCATCAACTGATGTAATAAAAGCTACTTGTTTTTTCTTCCAAAAAGATATGAATTTAACCATAAAAATGAAGAAAAATATAAAATCAAATAAATGAGAAACAACATTCACTTAATAAGTGAGTGAGCATCTCAAGTTTTCTAAACAAATTGTTAACTAATCTCTTGATAAATGAGAAACAAGACACCATCAGACACCACAGATTTCATAATGTCAAAACATGAGTTCAAAGATAAAAATAAAAAGAAATGAAAATCCTTTCCCCTTTTCATCTATACCATATTTTTTATGTCTTCTGTGTTTATACCAGTGCCCTGCATCTAACCGTAGTGCTGAAACTTGATTGCCAGTTTGCCACTAAAGACATTACGAGTTCTTGACGAGCCCCGCAATCCTTTCCTACAAGTTGTTCAAAAGAAAATAAATAAGATAAAACTAATTGCAACTACTTAAAAGTGCCACCCAAACAATTCCAGCCGGTACTAGATCTTATTTTTTCTTGAATTTCACTGCATAATCAACATTTGTTTTGCTTTATTTTCTTACTTCACTATTTAACTTTTTACACCTTAAAAATCACAACAAGATATTACATAGGGCTAGGTACCTCTTGTCGACTCTGCTTTCTGTTCGTATCACTCTGATCTCTGTTGCGAGAGAAATCTTTCCATCCCATTACCTGGATACTCTCTCTTTCTCTCTTTCCCGCCAGATACCTCCCTCTTGTACTCGAGCTTGAAAACATAAAATGTGCCAAGATTTAGATAAATTGGCGCTGGAATTAAATTGTTGTTGTGATCTTGCTTGTTTGCTCTCTAGCTATTTCTTCTGACACATGAGCAAATTGCAAACTGGCAATTTAAGATATAAAATAAAATATTGTTTGTTTACTTGTCTTTCAATTGGTTGTATATACTTTATTGTTGTTACCACTTACCATTTCCAAAACAACAAATCTGGTTGAAGTTAGAAATGAAGTTAGAAACATACACTAATTTTGATTGAAATTGGAAACAGACACTAGGTGGTGAAGTTAAAAACATACACTAGATTTGGTGAAGTTAGAAACATACACTAGTTTTATTTGAATGTACATTGCCCTCCTATATCTATATACTTGCTTGTCATCACATGCTTATCATTCTTTAATTTGAAAGTAATTAAAGGATGAAAACCTAATAGTGAAAGACTTCAGATATAAACAGTTGGAGGTGTCTGACATAGAGTTCGAGGCAGTCAATCAGTAAAAGCAATTTATTAACATATTATAAGACATTCTTATCTCCAAGCTATGCACAAGATTTTACTAATGTGAAAGTCTGATTCTTTTTCTATCTACTGTGCACAATCAAAAGGTAGAATTTACAACCGCCTGGTTTATTGCAAAAACTTATGTACCAAGCAAGAAAAACACATAAAAGAATTAATATACCAACATGAGAATGAGAGCAAACCTCTAGAAAAGACCAGTGACAGATCCTTGGTAAAATTCTCAGTATTTTTCTTAATTTTCTCAGTATGTTTGCATGCATGTTCTTCTAATTTTCTTAAAGACCAGTGACAGATCCTTGAACTAAAAATCTCTCATATCATTGTTGCTAATTTCTAATGTGATTCCTCATCCCAGTGGGTAAACAATAATACTTACTCATATGCCTGCTACTCTCTGAAGATTTAAGAAACTTATTCACAGATTTGTCAGAATAATGATTTAGAACAATCGTTGAAAAAAACAAATTCAAAATTAATTTCCAACGTAAATGGTATACAACCCCTCAAACTAATACCCGTACCAATTACATGCACCATAATCAAATAACATAACATTCAATTAGAAAATACCCAACATGCCAAATTTGCTACAAATAAATTTTTATATTGTAACGAAAAAGATAGTACCAAGTTTTTTTTTTTTTTTTGACCATAGTACCAAGTTGACGTTGACAAGAATCAATGTTGTGTTAAGTCCAAATGTATTGCCGGGAGAGGTGCGACGACACGAGAAAGGTTGCGGAGGAAGAGTTGAAATATCGGCGGAGTTTGATGGGAGAGGCGCGACGCAGGGGGGAGAGCCCGAGCGAGAGAGAGAGATGCACGACGGCTAACCAAAATTCTCTGTGTGAATAAGTTTGTGGAAGAAAGTAGAACTGGGTTAATCAATTGGGTTGTTTCAACATTTTGCACTTAAGCCCATTTTAAGCCCGTAATTCGTCCATACTTTATCCACTCTCGTAACTCGTTCATAATTTATCCACAATTCGTCAGTTTAATTTTGACAACAAAGGTGATATGACATGTATACAGTATTACAGTATACGGATCCAAATCCTCTGGACTCATTTTTAACTGGGCATTGTCTGCACTCAATTAATGTCATCCGTCCGATCAGATTCAAGGGCTCAGATGAAAAGCGTATGCAGAAATAAAATAAACAACTTCTGCCCCGATTTTCATTCCTTTGCCCGATCGGGTCCATTAAAGACATCCATCTCTCATCGAGCTTCATCCATCTCTGAAGTAGAATTTGCATTAAAGATATCTAATTATTCTAATTTTTTTTTCTGTATACAAGTTATTTCTATTTAATATGGCTTCAATTTCGTTGCCAACCATTTTATAATATCCAAAAGTGAAATTTGCACAAATCCCCATTTTTGGTTACTTGATCAGAATAACTCCCCAAAATTCTAATTATGCCTTCGTAGCCGGGTAGTCCTCAAAATATCAATGAAAATACAATATATTTAGCCTCTAAAAGTTTGGTATCAGATCACAAGATGGAATCTGTTATGGAGCGAGAAGTAGAAGAGGAATTTCAGTATAGATTCTTGTCTGAAAATGGTGGTGCAGTGAAGGTATCCATACTTGACCACAACAGAATTATAGTGTCCGAATCGAAGTTTTCAATTTGCCAAAGGATGTAGCTGGAGCTGGTTTAGTTCTTGATTGGAACATGTACATTTCTGATTCGTCTCAAATCTCAATTGAGAGTGCCAGATGGAGCTGAAACTGTTAAGGTACCGCTCATGGCAAACTCCTTGGGCGAACATGCTACGGAACTTGAATTTTTTGCCTCTCAAACTCTATTTTACCTCTCATTTGTGATACTGAACTCAGATGGGTCCGAGATAAAGAACTATAGGGGTACCAACTTCTGTGTACCAATTGGTATTGGATCGGGAAACCCTATGTCCTTGGGTTTTCATTTTCTAATGATGGCAAAGCAAATTTTTCTCTATTTCTAGAAAATGCTGAAACTGTGATTCTACGTTTGTTTAAAAATGGAAGTGAAGAATCAGATTTAGAGCTCAATGAGAGAGATGGGATGTCTTTAATGATCCGGTCGGGCAAAGGAATGAGAATCGGGGCAGCAGTTTTTTATTTTATTTCTGCAGACGTTTTCCATCTGAATTCTTGAATCTGATCAGACGGATCATATTAGTTGGGTGCAGACAGCGCACAGTTAAAAATGAGTCCATAAGATTTGGATTCTACAGTATACCCCTTCTCTCTCTCCAATAGTCACATTTCCATTTCATTTTTCTTCTTTGAACTTTTTTTCCTCCAAATTATAGTAAAGGATAAGGATAATACCATTCCCAAATTCGCAACCGCACTCTCCAGTGAATAGAGATCGCCAAAACTCCCACTCCAAACCCTAACCCGACGGCAGGCACACACATCGCAGATGGTCGGTGCCGTGAGCGGCGGAGAAAGGGACGGCGAGGGCTCTGAGGAACAGCAAAAGCGATCGGAGATCTACACTTACGAAGCCCCATGGCACATCTACGCCATGAACTGGAGCGTGCGGCGCGACAAGAAGTACCGCCTAGCTATCGCCAGTCTCTTGGAGCAGCTTCCCAACCGTGTAGAGATCGTCCAGCTGGATGATTCCACTGGAGAGATCCGGTCCGACCCCAACCTCTCCTTCGAGCATCCCTACCCTCCTACTAAAGCTATGTTTGTGCCCGACCGAGAATGTCTCCAGCCTGACCTCCTCGCCACCTCAGCAGATTTTCTTCACATCTGGCGCATCAATGACGACTCCACCGGCGTCAAGCAGAGGGCTCTCTTGAATGGCAACCGCAATTCCGAGTTCTGCGGGCCCCTTACCTCGTTCGATTGGAATGAGGCCGAGCCGCGCCGTCTCGGTACCTCCTCGATTGATACCACCTGCACCATATGGGACATTGAAAGAGAGGCAGTTGATACCCAGCTGATTGCACATGACAAGGAAGTGTATGACATTGCATGGGGTGGGGTGGGTGTCTTTGCATCAGTCTCTGCTGATGGGTCGGTACGAGTGTTTGATCTCAGGGATAAGGAGCACTCTACTATTATTTATGAGTCCTCTGATCCTCCCGACACACCACTGGTACGGTTAGGTTGGAACAAGCAGGATCCCCGGTACATGGCAACCATCATAATGGATAGTCCAAAGGTGGTTGTGCTGGACATTCGTTTTCCAACATTACCTGTAGTAGAGTTGCAACGGCACCAAGCCAGTGTCAATGCCGTTGCATGGGCACCACACAGCTCTTGCCACATCTGTACTGCAGGAGATGACTCTCAAGCGCTTATTTGGGACCTCTCATCTATGGGCGGGGGAGCAGGAGGATCAGCTGCGGTACAGCAGGCTGCGGCTGCTGCTGCTGCAGAAGGTGGGTTAGACCCGATACTGGCGTACACTGCCGGAGCAGAGATAGAACAGCTGCAGTGGTCATCTACACAGCCCGATTGGGTTGCTATTGCCTTCTCCTCCAAGCTCCAAATTCTTCGGGTCTGAGATTAATTTACTTCTATTGAGGAATGGGTTTTATAGAGAAGAAAAAAAACACTTTAGTTCAGTAGTTCTCTTTTAGTTAGTCCTTTAGTTTGAGATTGATCTCTGCAATTAGCTGTACTTTGTACATGGTCATTTGATCAGATTGTCCAACAGAACAATAGAAGACTGCTCCTTAGTTCAGGATTTAATTTACTTCATTTTAGATAATATAATGCTGAATTCTTGTTTATTTTGGGGTGATGTTTAAAGAAGACTTGATTAGAGATGCTTCAAAGATGGATGAGTTTTATTGCTAAGGTTCTGATTAGAATTTTTGTAAACCTTCTGTTTAAAGAATTTATTTCTTTAAGCCATTAATAAAAAAAATATTGTTCACCGAGGGCATACTTCCCTGAGTACTGCCATATAAGTTTGGACATGCATCTTTAAGCCATATAAGTTTTATGGGTGCTCTCTGCACCTACTAATTTGGACTATCCGATTAGATCTGAACGCTTGACCGCCAATTATATGATTCAGGAGAGCTTTTGTATTATAAAATCACATCTGTTCAAATCTAATTGGACGATCCAGATTAGTGGATGCCGAGAGCACCCATTTTTTTTTAGTACAGAGAATATCGTTTCTATAAGTTTGCACATTTGCTTATGTTTCACTGTCAGGGATGTTCGTATTACTATTTAAGGATGTGCATAAACACTGTATTCAATGGAAGATTCACTTAGACTCGGTGCACAAAATATCAGTACTGGTGGAATTTTCTGTTAGACTGGTGTCCATGACCATGAATATTAACTAGTGTAAGTCTTTGCACCTTGACTTTGGTTACCGAGGATAAAAAAATTACCATTACAACCTAGTTGGCCACAGAAACAGCACGTACTTGATGAACCTGGGAACAAACAAGTACTCTGGAGGAAACTTATCAACTCAAACTGATATCCTGGTGATGTCTAGCCAATTTGTATTAACTAATTCATACTGCGATAAATGTTTACTTGTGCTATTTTATTGTTAGAGGTCCAGCTTTTTTAGGTTAAACTGCAGTTCATTTTTTTGGGGGTTATGGTATGCGATACAACTGGCAAGCATTTCTAAATAAAGCACAACTAAAGCAGATGATTCCTCGTAGGAAATTACCTGATTAACATAATTAATTGTATTCTGGACGAAATTTTTTGGCTTCAAACCACATGAATAACAAATTACAGCATCTTCTTATGGGATACATTAAATAAACAATGAATGGTAAACTGGTAACTCCTATTTACATCTGTTGGATATACAGCTACAAATAATAATTACAAAACAAGCACACACTAATCATGAGAAGAAGAAACCTGGCCCCAGAGCATTTCAGCATATATGCGCTCGTCTGCTCCCTCTTCAGAAACCTCAGTTATTTCCTCATCCTCGTAGGCATCATCTTCACTAATCTCATCCATTTCTTCTAGAGGAGGATCAACTGCCAGAGACCGAGCCTCAGCTAAGGCCTCACGCATTGCTTGTGCAGTTGCTGGCCTGTCTTCAGGTTTATATTTGGGTGCTGGTGTTTCAAATGGCAACTTGACATCATCTATATTAATCACTGTTTCACCAGTCGAACTGTGATCTGGATGAAGAAAAATTATGCCCAGCTCATAATTGCAAATATGCAATTTTGAACCTAATGGTAATGAAGAGGGGCGGAGAATTTGACCCCAAGCAGATGGACTGAAATTATGGGACCCGCAGTATATCCATCCAAATGACTTTCCATCTACTTTGGATTGGAAGCGCCTACGTGCGACCTTATTTGCATGAAAAACAGAAGCATGTATTGTGTATATCAAGAAAGCATTTGATGACCTAATATGATTGCACAGGCAACTTCTGATACTGTTACTTGGGATTTGTACAACTTGCATTTCTGGCCACAAATAGGTCAAATTGAGACTATGCATACTTGAACATTGAAGCAATTGGAGGCTAAATATAGCGGAAATTTGCAAATTTCAGCAAGCAACCGGTACTCACCATACCAGTATTGTTTCCATTATGAAAAGGGCAAGTACATCGTATAAGGGAATACTTCGCTGAAATTGCAAAAAGATAAGAAACCAACATCTTTGGTAAGGCTAGATAATTCATAGTTTATAGTTTATACCTTAACATGCATAGGATATCCAATTCTATCAAATGGATATGGAATTGCATCATGGAATATACCCACAGGTCTGAGTCTTTGCCATGTTTTCTGTTTAAAAAATGAATAAAAAGGACACAAGTTCCTATAAATACTGACAAAAAAATCATCTATGATTTGCACTAAAAATAGTTTAGTCAGGTTAAGTTGGCTAGAAGGTATTATTAGTTAGCTACTCAAAGCAACTCTAATTCTTTTCATCGCCGCATTACATCTTCGAAAAATTCATCCCCTAAATGTTTCCTTGAAACAGAAGTCCACTACAATTTCAAGCATGCAAGACAAAGCATTTGCCTCTGACAGGGAATCCAGAAAAATGTCTTTGAATTAGCTTGGATGAAGTAATTTTCTTGTTTCTACTTTGGATGCACTTTAGATTGTTATTATTCACAACAGATATTTCTAGTTCTCCTATTTGGCAATATTGACCTCTTACAACAAAATTCAATCTGACAACTGAAAAAAGAGTTCTCTGATAGTTAAAATAGGTTTTTTTACTCATTTAGATAAAATAAATCAAGCCATCATCTTCTGTACTTTATTACATTTATCTGCCCTTTGATTATAGAAGATCTTTTTTACTCTGACAAAATCCACCCTTTTAAGTTTTAACAACTACCTACACCAATAAAAGTTGCCTAGAATTTTCAGCTAGTGACATAAAGTTCACCTCTGACAAGCAAAGCAGATGTCTGGATAGATGGACTCCACAAACTCCAGTTCTGACTCGATCAATAGTGGGAAACAAAAATTTTATTGATGGCTTTGTTAGCTCATGCTCAACCCTCCAGCAGCCCCACTGACACAAAATATTTGGTAAAAATAAAATAATGAACTGCCCTGTTAAAGAAGACAGCTAACTAATTCTTTTTTAAATATCCAAAAGGTAAGGTAGACCAAGCCATACTTCGAGTTTGGCCCTTGTAAGAATACAACTCAAGAGTAAATGGCAACACATATCTCATGAAGCATCATTTTGATCAATTATCAGAATAGCTAAATGAAATAAACTTACAAAGGGATAAGATGAACAAATTTGAATTAGAAAGTGGTAGTACCTCAGGGTCAGACTCTTGGGAGTCTGAGTAGTTATACGATCTTTTACAAGCAGCTGTAGAGAAGCCTGGGACGAAATCTGGACTAACTGAAGTACCTACTGAAGAAGACCCTTTGTACATGAAAAAAGAGGAATATGATATATGTTTGATATAAATATTGACAACAAAGTACATGTTTTAGGAAAGAGAAACTACTATCAGCATATTCCTACCATATATAAAATCTGTCTCTAATGGCTCGGGCCACTTGTGTTGAGACAAGACCTGCAACAAAATCATAGGAAAATAGAAGTAACTGCAAGTTGCAGGTCAAATCGTGCTGATTTCTTTTAGTAAAATAATTATCATGATCAATTAGCTTCAGAAATATAAAAGAATCATCGTACAGATGACTCTGTTAATTTTGTTACGCAGTAGAAAATATAAAATATTATTGTCCATGAAACAAACAGCAGCAGAAAAGCTGAGGTGCATTGGGAATCAAAATTACAGGACCCTAGACAGGTACCTCTTGTAAGCGCCAAAGACCAAAGGACCTTTTCAACGATGCTAAAAGGGAGCATAATGAAGCAAGGAGCAAACCCTCATGAATCAACTCTGACATTCTATCAAAATTGGGTCCCTATATACAAATAAGTACCATAACTAAATAAGACAGCTACAAACATTAAAATGTGAAGAAATGAAAAGAATATAATAAGCATAATAACTAAGACAAACACTAAAATGTGAAGTTTGAAATAAAAATAATGTAAATTAATAAGATTAGCATATAACGTGCCTTTGATAAATAAAGAAACAGCTGTACTCTAGTGTTGGCTCCAGCATATGCAGCTTCCAGTGTTTCTTTAGGATATATGAATGCGGAAAAAGAAAGGAGAGAGGAATCACTGAGAGGAGATACCCACTTTGCTATCTCCCTTGGCAAAAAACCAAGCAGGATTTGATCTACAAATGTGTTACTTCTTCACTTAATCTATAACAAACTGATTTAAGAACCTCATCTAACAAGAAGGGCATTGGAGAGATATTAAGTGACCCAAAGAAGAAGAAGCATTCATACCTCCCTCAGGATAGCCATCTATATCTTTCATAATCACACTAACAGCATTGGCATCAGCAGGTATATTTGTATTTCGTTTAAGGATAACTTCAACAGTTCCACTACTGTTCACTGTGCACCTTCCTAGTATTCTGGTCAGCATTTTAAATTGACCTCCGTTTGAATCAACTGAAGCACCAAACCGATGACTTAAACCAACTACAGATGTATGGACACAGCCTAGACAACTCCCAGGAACAGACTCCATGTGGAATACCTGCTTAGCCTGTCACAAACTTTTAGAAGCCAACTCAAGATTTTTTTTTTCTTTGCACTTAGTGGCAATAGTATTTCTTTAAATCCCACTTACAGGAAACACAGGGAGATGAACCTTGCCTCTTTACGGAGAGACGCAGTTTCAGGTCCCGCAAGAGACTTTATAAAGTAAAAATGTTGGGGTTAACAGGAGCTCTTATATCCAAAACAAAAATCCCACTTACAGAAAGACTATAATCAGACCGCAAATAAGAAGGAATTTGAGCATGTATTCCAGGTACAGAAGCAATAAGATGACAAGCAGCTTCTCTAAAGTCGTAGTTGGCTAATAAACCGACCCAATGCGCTTGACTAGGGACTTCACTAATAAGTGATGATATGAAACCAGCAAGATGAGCACCAAAATCTGATTTGTCCTCTTCTGCTGGACCAAAAAGAGATGAATAATGTGCAGATTTCCTGCGAGGGAAGTCTTGCCACCACACTGTGTTTGTTATGTGATTCCACTGTTTTGTAAGGAGAAGTGGAAAAGAAATTGTACAGTTTTGAACAAAAAGCAATTAAATGAAAGGTAAAATGCAAACATTGTAATGGAAATACAAAATAAAGATTACGACCTGTCTGGATACTAAGTTAGCAGAAGTGATCACAACTCGCATAGTGTCCTCCCTATGTAATAGGAACAATTTTGGGTGATGGCAGGCCACACCATGCTTCTTGCGATCTTTTCCAAAGGCTATTTCTTCGGGAAATCGAGGATAGCTTCACAATAAAAGAAAGCATATCACATCCTAGTTCCTCTGCATTATTTCTATATATACAGCAACTGAGAATCACCATGTCGCTTCCTGATTGCATATGCTGTGGGATATGCTTTTTTTTACTATTGCGTGCTTTAGTTTGCCTGCCGAATAAAGAGTCTATACTATACTAAACTATAAAGCACTAAGCAATTAACACATTGATTTATTTCAATTCCTCACCCTTTTTTATAATACCCAAATGAAACCCTGATAGGATGGAGCAGCTTCTGTTATATGAAACATAAAGGGTCCAGACAAAATCTGTCTTCTTTCATTATCTTATCGTATAAACTAATTTGAAATACATAGCAAGACTGTTACTCTTATTTTCCTTGATTAGTTCAAATTGTTGCGTTATTCAGTGCAAACTGTTACTCTTCTTTTCCTTGATCTTACGAACTAATCTGAAATATATAACAAGAAAACAATATACAAGAGAAAATATAAACAGAGTACTGTTATTAAGGGTCTGCTCCATGCAGAAAAAAAGGACGGAAAGGAAAGCAAGATATGAGAAGGGAAGGAAAGATTCACACTCCAATTTGAAGGGTAACAAAATTCATGGTTTCGGTGGAAAGATTTGATCTCGAAGACATCTTCCTTCCTTCCGTCAGCATTTTTGGAGCAAGTAACACCTATTATTTAACCTAACTTCCCCTTCCCTCCCTTTCCAAATTGAGTCCTGGAGCAGACGCTAATTGAAAACAAAGCTACTTGATATCTCTGATCTAAGTATGTTGTCATCTCGTAGCTTTGGCATAGGTATATATCTACTTTAGTATTAACTAAGACCAACAAAAATAAAATTGGATTTAGTTAAAGCTTCCATAAATGATAAGTCCTACTGATTAATCACATAATTTCTTTAGTTATGGGCAATTCAGTGAAATAAGCAAATTTATCTAGGCCCGTGATTGTAGTGGTAATTATATGGCACCAATAGGTGATTGTAAATTTGTAATGGTAATTATGATTAGATATGTAGAGACTGAAATGCACAAATCAACTAAACCAATGCATGGACATCTAACGACAGGTTTATGTACCTGTCAAGAAAACTTTTACAAAGTTGACAAGCCCTTATGTAGCCTCAATCACCAGAACAGAAATGTAAAGTACCAATGAATATCATCATTCATTCCCTTGCTGGTATACAACCAGCAAAAACCAGTGGATATCACAGAATGGTAACAAAGCTAAATGTTGAACATGTATTCACTACATTCCTGTGACTAGAATATCAGAGTGGCACTAGTACTTACACTAAAAGCAAATTAGGATAGTTTGCAAATGGCGTAACTGTTCTGCTGTCGTGGCTCGCACTCCAGCATCTCTTGCCATTATGGCATGCTATTGTAATAGGCAATTGGTTCGGAATTTTACAATAATCCAGAAACCTGGAAGAACTACTCGGGTTACGCATACAATTAATCATGTCCCGTCAAAAAACTATTGATAAATGACAACAGCATACCAAGAAACGTCGCAAGTAAAGGTTGCAATAAAAACTTGAGTAAGGCTAACAATGGGGTGAAGAAGTTGGTGCAAAGTAACCCCGGAAGATTGATCTGGTGCACAATGATCAATGCTTGTCAGTCGGTTGAGAAAAAATGTCTTGCCATCTGAATAGCAACCCAAATCAAGTTCATTGTTTCTGGTAGGATTGGAAATTCTCTCCTTGTCAGCAATATCTTTATTTAAAAGTTGCTTTGAATTTGAACCTTTTTTTGTGCGATCATCATTTTGCAAGGTTCTCAAGTAAGATACGGGATCATGACTGTGTAATATGCTCCTCAATTGTCCCAATAGAAACTCAGCTCTTGGAGAAACAACATCTGACAACACATTTGCACTGACCTCAGTGAAAACAATTTTCTCTACAACAAAACCATAACTTCTCTTCATACATAGCAAGATCAAATCCCCGGTATTCAACTCAGCAACAACACCGCGGTGAAGCCGGCGTCCATTGACAAACACTCCATTTGAAGAAACCCTACCGACTTTGAATTTGGATCCGATACGTGACGGATCAGAGCAAGCAGAGCCAAAGGAACCGTCGATCAGTCTGAGCTTACAATCCGATCTGCTGAGAAGAATTTGACAGTGTCGACGGCTGATGGCAGGGGAATCAAGAACAATTTTGCAATGTTTCGGATTTCTCCCAATGGTATAGAGTCGATCAGATCTTAGACACAGAAGTTTGTTTGAAGGATCGCCAATGAGTCGGAGGTAAACAAAACCTACATTTAACGGTGTTAATCTTTTTTCTTCTCTTTCCGATTCTCTTTCTCGCTTTCTCAAAAGCGCCTCTTCCATGAGAGATAATTCTTAGATGAACAAACTTAAATGCTTGAAGAATGATGGAATTGAAGAAGGCGAGATGGAAGGTTGACGAAAGGTAAAACCCTAGCTTTCCCGCCATTTCTCTAGATTTTGTGGAGATCCAGTCGTACAGAGGAAGGAAACGAAACGGTTGGGCCCCCAGAAGATATATGGGCTCACAAAAGCTTCAGTTGAAATTGAGGCTCAAACTTTTTACTGTTTTGAATTTTATTCTCTTCAGCTTGTATAAATTATTATTAAATAAGAAAATAAAACTATATAAATATGCTATCACTAAGATTGTTTGTATTAAATTTATATTAATTTGAAAAACAATTAGCATTTCGTTAAATAATTTAAAGTCTTTAATGAAGTTTTGATGATTTTATTGATGGATCAACGAAATTTCAAATTGACTGAAATTTGATACGCGTCTCATCAAAAATTAAAAATGCATCTACAATTTTATTTTTAATTTAAAATATTTTCTTTAACCGTCTAGCACAGATGAAATGGGTCTCTCGGTCTCTTGCAAGAAGTATTTCAAAAAATAATCAGTGTCATAGCTAATTGAACCTCTTATATAAAAAATGAATGTTTTTTTTC
The DNA here is from genome assembly GCA_964058865.1 of Eleocharis quinqueflora. NCBI lineage: Eukaryota > Viridiplantae > Streptophyta > Magnoliopsida > Poales > Cyperaceae > Eleocharis > Eleocharis quinqueflora. The sequence goes on along the minus strand of CAXKVX010000999.1, from coordinate 178,693 downwards.
AGATATACGTTTCAGAGGTGGATTTATGTGAAGTAACTGGAGGTCAATTGACCCAATTGTATCTAAAACATTCAATTAATTTTTCAATGTTTTTCGTTAAAGTTACAAGATTTGTGCTATTTGGCCCTCCCATATTTTGTAACATACGGTCTTAAAACTCGTACCAAGGAAAGCGAGATCACAAAATCGTGGCTACTCATAACTGCTTTCCCATTGGTCATGCCCATTCCTCGATCAAAAAGCAATTGTTACAACAGAAACTCTAAACCAGAAAAATATACAATAATAACTCTATACGATAATAAACTAATAACAAGATACTGCCATTCTGATCTGGAAAATCTGAACTAACCACCACCAGAAATCTCAGGCCCAAATTCAAAGCCCAAGCCCAAAATCTGAAACCATGCACTAACACTGTCCACCTGGAACCGTATTCTCTGCGGATTTTTTTTCGCCGCCTCTGCGAAACTCGATCTGAATCGTCAGATTAAAGATCAACGCTCGATCGCCTCTCTCATATGATTCAGGAAGAGTTTGATATTATTAATTTGAAATCCAACGATTCTCATATGATTCTATTGTTAATTTGGAATCCAACGATTCATATAAAAATTAGTTCTCCTCTCAGAAGTTCCGCAGAGGATTTCCATTCCTGTCCACCTGGGACACAACGATAGATGACGAGAGTGGCGCCAACCATTCGTTGATGGCCACGCTATCCAAAATCTGATCCCTTTGTGCCACACTTTTCAATCCTCTCCTCTCAATTCTCTAGCTCTTTCACAACCACAACTTCACCTTTCTGATTAAACAATTTTAAATTTAATACGTACCTTATTGTCTACAATAGGTATAAACTAGACAACAAGGCAACATATCCATTTGTTGCTGCCAATCCTTGGATAACATGGCTTCGGCTGCTCTTTCAGTAGCCAACGGCTCCCTTCAGGTACAGTACTGTGCTAACATTGGTACCTGTTAGCTAGGTTTATTTTTCTGATGTTGATATATCATGTATGTTATAACATGAGTAGGATTGGTGTTGAATGTGTGCGAATGTAGGCTAAGGGGTTTCAAGGATCCTTCGAACACTCAGGATCAAAGAGCTCATCTGTTCCGTTCAGACGGCTCCACTTCTCTGACGAGTTCTACCCGTTGGTTGCTTACAGATCATCTCATGTATGCTTGATCTCTCCCCTAATTTACATTTTTTAATGATGATGTCTCTAGTAGATGCATGGGGAGTGATTTGGATTATGATTCAATGATTTCTTCAAACTAAGCAGCAATGCTTACAATGTACCAACTCACTCAGTGATGCACAATAGATAGTTACTAGGTGAAGAACAGTTTGAACTGATACATCAACTATCATGCTACATTAACATCTACAATTTTATTTATTTTTTTCTTCAGCACCTTGATTAAAAATTTAAAATCACTAGTTATCTCTAATGGTCCAGTTCTTTTTAGAAGTTATCAGCTGTGTATCAGTGTATTAGGTCCATTTCGTTAGGTGACCGTAGAACAAAAGAAGACCAAACCGTTAGTGATCACTTCACCACTATATATAAGCATGAGTTGTACCCAAACACCAATTAGTGTCAGGCTATTTTTTCACGTTCTCGAAAAATAGTCGTTAGCTGTGCATAGAAAACGACTAATTTTTCCATACCGATAATTATGTATTTTCAGTTGGTGGATATCTCATTGTTGAGAAATAAATCTTTTTAATTAGAGCTACAACGACAGTGGGACACTAAAAAATTTACAAATATATATATATATATATATATATATATATATATATATATATATATTAAACAATTTGTACCAACATATATTCTAAACTTCCATGCAACATTAAAAATGGCTAGCTTGAAACCAAACATGTGATGAACCAGGTCGGAACAAGCGGTGCCACTAGCCGGAGAGTTCAACCAGTGGAGGCAAAATTAAAGGTGGCCATCAATGGCTTCGGAAGGATTGGCCGCAACTTTCTCCGGTGCTGGCACGGGCGTGAGGACTCTCCTCTTGACGTTATCGCCATCAACGATACTGGTGGTGTCAAACAAGCCTCTCACCTCCTCAAGTACGATTCCACCCTCGGCATCTTTGATGCCGTTGTCAAGCCCGAGGGTGACGCAGCCATCTCGGTCGATGGCAAGGTTATCAAGGTCGTCTCTAGCCGTAACCCAAGCCTTCTTCCATGGAAGGAATTGGGCATTGACTTGGTTATCGAGGGCACTGGTGTATTTGTGGATAGAGAGGGTGCCGGGAAGCATATCGAGGCCGGTGCAAAGAAGGTTTTGATTACTGCTCCCGGAAAGGGAGATATACCAACATACGTGGTCGGTGTGAACGCTGAGCTGTACAGCCACGATGAACCCATCATTAGCAACGCATCATGCACGACCAACTGCCTTGCTCCTTTCGTTAAGGTCCTCGACAACAAGTTTGGTATGTACATATTTACGTGCATATATAATTGACTTGTACTAAAAAAAAATTTCCTCAAAAAAAAAAATAATCGACTTGTACTAGCATTTTGTTTTCTTCCATTTATTTTATAATATCTATCTATTAACTAAATTTATGAAACAACTTACAGGCATCATCAAGGGAACAATGACAACAACTCACTCATACACTGGTGACCAAAGACTGTTGGATGCGAGCCACCGTGACCTTCGCCGTGCTCGTGCTGCTGCATTGAACATTGTACCAACCTCCACTGGTGCCGCCAAGGCCGTGGCCCTTGTCCTCCCCAACCTCAAGGGCAAGCTCAATGGTATCGCTCTCCGTGTACCAACTCCCAATGTCTCTGTTGTCGACCTTGTCGTTCAGGTACTGTTAACCTTCATTTAAAGAATTGATGTGCACTGCTGTTATATGTACACTTCACACAAACTCCAAAATTGATTTAAAATTAATGTTCCCTCTTATTCAAATTGAACAACAGGTCTCAAAGAAGACATTTGCCGAGGAGGTAAATGCTGCATTCAGAGAGAGTGCTGACAATGAACTCAAAGGTATCTTGTCTGTGTGCGACGAGCCACTCGTGTCCGTTGATTTCCGCTGTAGTGATGTCTCATCCACCGTAGATGCTTCCCTCACCATGGTGATGGGTGACGATATGGTTAAGGTTATCGCCTGGTACGACAATGAGTGGGGCTACTCACAGAGGGTGGTCGATCTTGCTGACATCGTTGCTGCCAACTGGAAGTGAATTTGTTAATTTTCTCATTTTTATTTTTATTTTTACAATGCGCTTCCGTTTAGAGAGAACCATTGAATGAGCATATTGGAGTACAAGAGCTTTTGTTCTTCCGGTTTTCCATTTATGTGTTGCTATATACGTCAAGACATGTCTCATATATAGGAAATGTGTACATTTGTTTCAATGGACTATAATTGTTGCCAGCTGCCTGATTTGAGTTTATATGATAGCATGCATTCCTCTTGAAAAAAATGAAACTATTGATCTTTTTTTATCATGTGGATCTATATTGCGCTAAGTTCACATTCTGAGGACTTGATCCTCATCTTTCCATAAAAAAAAGTTTCTATTTCACATTAGGAAATGTATTAAGTAAATGGTTTGCAAATATGAGCACAGTATTAAATAGCAACTATAGAGAGATTCTTTGTAGTAAATAGTTACTATAGAGAGATCCGAACGGGTTCTGTTTTCTAGAATCTCAAGTATAGACAATCTCAAATTTACTACAGAAAATACTATCCGTCTGATTCCCTCTGTAGTAAGAGGATACAGATTCTAAGTACAGATGATACGAATTCAACTATGTGTTAGTGCTGGTACAGTTCTGAATTCTGTCAGAAAATTAAATGCCTGTTAGTGCTTAACATAGTAACTTGTATCAGGTTTCTGGTGACTGGTTATTATTACTTTACCGAACTGTAAACAAAACAGATAAATGAAATTGTATAGAATGCATTTATGTTAAACCCAAAACATTGAAGATCATAATCAGAAAAAGGAGGCTTCCTCTTATATTGATGTTAAGTAAGCTTGAATTGAGAACCTCAGAATCCATCAAGTATGTGGGTTCTATGAAAAGGGCTTAATCGAATCAGGTTTGCTCATCTTTATTACAAATAGACAACACTTTGTAAGTCAGAAAGATTAGCAAGCCTGCTTTGATAAAAACCAGTCAGCTCATTTCTGTTGAAAAAGTATCAGAGCATTTATTGCATATATCACATATTGGGCCTACAAATTGTAATTTGATCCAACTTTTGATTAGGCCTTTTGTAGTTCTATTAAAAGAACGTAGCAATATTATTTGAATATTTTTGGGCCCAAATCCGAAGGCGAGTTGTATAACTTATAGGTGAGTTCTGGGGAAAAAATTTATAACAATATCAAAAGTAATGATATTGATAATTATATCATCAATAATGATGAAAATATTAGTAAGACGTTTTGCACCAGAATAGTTTTCTGTATTTTTTTAAGTATGTTATAACAAAATTATACTTTTCTGTTTTAACCTTATTTTTCTTTTGTTCAAGTAAGATATACACTACAACACAAGGAGACATAAAACAAAACTAAGATTTGTTTTAATCTAGAAAGAACTAAAATTATCTCAAAACATTTTTATTAGCAATCCCTTTGATTACACCACTGATGTATCAAGTGTCGCTCAGAACTGGGCCCACTCCGTACCAAATTCGAAAGGATATCAGAACCCAACTATCGTAGGATCTCTTGATTTGAAGGTAGCTAGCTTTAGGAGATAATTAAGCTAGATTAGGTGTACACACGTTTCAAAAAGGTGCAATAAATGAAAGTGAAAGTTAGATCCAACGGCACATTTCCCACTAGTGATATGTCATGCAGTATTTTTGTTTCTTTTTTTCTTTGTTTGGATTCGTAGGCATCACTCGTGATTGGGCTATTTTTTAAGATGCGAGATGCCACGTTTCCACTTGCTGTATGATAATGTCTGCTGTCTCTGGGCCTATAAAGAAGTACTGGTAAAGCGATTGAAACGAATTACTGAATTACACTGCACTTGCACTAACACTAGCACTTTGCATATATTTGTACTAATGCAATTGCATCTTTATAATTTTTTTTATTGCAAAGAGAGGACCAGAGTCCTCTGGTTTCATTAAAATAAAACTCACCAAAGTAGTGAGGCATTTACGGAGTAATATTTACAAAAAGAACGAAACTCTTAACAAAAAAAATTAAGGGTGTGTTTTGATCATATCATGGTTAGTGCAAAAAATAGTGCTATCTAGATTAGTGGTTATTTTTTGCTATCTAAGTTAGTGCAAAAATAATGTTAATTTTGTGCTATCTAGATTAGTGATGATGTTGTTTGGATTGCACATTTGGAGTAATGATAATGATAATTAGTAAAATAATAAATTATTTTAGTTTTTTAACGAATAATAATAACAATAATAATAATAATAATAAAATGATAAAAATATAATAATAATAACAAAAATGACAATAATACAAAAGATTAAAGTAAATAATATAAAGAAATAAAAACAATAATAATAATAATAATAATAATAATAATAATAAAATAATGACAATAATAAAATAATAATGACAATTACAATAATAATAATAATAACAATAACAACAACAACAATAATAATAATAATAAAATAATGACAATTACAATAATAATAAATAATAATAATAATGACAATTATAATAATAATAATAATAATAATATCAAGATGATGATTACAATGTAATAAAATAATAATTTTGCTAACTATGACATGTGCTAATTTGTTAATCCTATCATTTTGTTGGGTTAGCAAAATAGCACTAACCAACACTACTCATAACTTAAAAATTCATGTTTGGATCACAATTTTTTGTGGATAGCAACACTAATCCATGGTTAGTGCTATTTTTTGTAATCTATACACACCCTAAACAAAAATGAAGGAGAATAATCAGCAATGTGTCAGGATCTAAAAAGGACCATCTTCAGATAGTCGTTGGATTTGTATCAGAGAAGAACCAAGTGACTGAGAAATGGGACCCAAGCGATGAAAACAGGAGAGTTCAGTGTGTAAGAACTGGAGAAGAACTTTGGCTGAGTTAGTTGGTGATTTTCAGTTTGTTAGGCAATTTTACCAATCTACCTACTTTGATTTTTAATTACAAAATGTCAATTTTACCAATCTCTATCGTCTTATGACTGTCTTTTAGACTCTTACTGGTAATAAACCCTTGATGCGCTTTTCGGTTTGCTGCTTGCTTTGTTGTGTTGGTTTGTGGTGATTCTTGACTTGTTGTTTGATGCACTTTGATGGCAGTGGCCATCGAGTCACTGTCGTGCTTGAGAAATTCGTCTCTATGATCTCTGGCTTGAAATATTCTTTTCTTTTTGCCAGTTTGATTTGTTGTTGGGTTTGAGAATTTTGAATCCTTTTGGGACGAAGGAATTGTACTGTACTGATAATAGCTGGTTGGGATCTGTCCTAGAGTATTGTTTGACCCTAGTACCAGTCTTGTTGTCAACTGGTACCTTGGTACTCTAGGCTAAGTACATTCCTAATTGATAATGATTTCTAAAGAGGTTTGCAAGACACAACCCTTTTCACAAAAAGAAATGTCAAGTATATTCTTTTAGTTCAAATATATATTGATGACATTATCTTTGGCTCTACTAACTCCCTTCTTGCGAAGGATTTTTCTAATCTTATGAGCAAGGAATTTGAGATGTCAGTGATGGGAGAGCTCACCTTCTTTTTTGGACTACAAATCAAACAAAGTGAAGAAGGGATCTTCATCAACCAATACAAGTATGCAAAAGAATTAGTCAAACGCTTTGGTGTAGAAGAAAGCAAGCCAATGAAAACTCCCATGGCCACAAATCTTCGACTTGGAGTTGATGAATGTGGAAAATCGGTACATATCTCACTCTATCGAGCAATCATCGGAAGCCTTCTTAACTTAACCGCAAGTAGACCTGACATCATGTTTTTCGTATGTCTTTGTGCACGGTTCCAAGCATCTCCAAAATAATCACACATGATAGCCATTAAGAGGATCCTACGATATATCAAAGGTACAATTAACTTGGGAATATGGTATGGTAGAACCACCAAATTTGACTTGATAGGATACACCGATGAGGACTTCGTCGGTTACCGAGTGGATAGGAAGAGTACTAGTGGAACTTGTCAATTCTTAGGTGAGTCATTATATCATGGTCTAGTAAAAAGGAAACCTTAGTTGCCCTTTCCACGGCCGAAGTGGAGTATATAGCCGTCGGTAATTGTTGCACCCAAATTCTATGGATGGTGCAAACTCTTAAGGATTATGATTTGAATTTCACCAATGTACCAATTATGTGTGATAACACTAGCACCATTATGATGTCTAATAACCCTATTGCTCATGCTAGAACCAAGCATATTGACATTAGGCACCAATTTCTTAAAGACCACGTGGAAAATGGTAGTATAGAACTTGTTTTTTATTGACACTAAAAATCAAATTGTGGATATTTTCACAAAACCTCTTGATGTTAACCAACATATTGAGCTAAGATTTAAATTAGGAATGATTGAGATAGCAAATTAAGATGTCTTGTGATGTTTATTACTCTCATTGCTATTTTATGTTATGACTTCTATTCCTCTATGCTTAATTGGTAAATCATATGATTTGTACTATATTTGCAAATATTATTTTATTAAGGGGAGTAAATTGCTTGAATTGTATAATTGAATATGTGCTAAAATTCAGGGGGAGAAAATTTGTTTGAGCCTTTTGCCCTAATTTGCAAAAAGGGAGAGAAAGGAAACATGTGCATCATTTGATATGCACATCTCAATTGGTTTTGTAAATTGCCAAAAGGGATAGTTTGTTGGATTAAATTCATCAACTCATCTCTTGTTTGACAATTTGCAAAACACATAAAGTACTAACCTTGCACATTAAGTTTTGGTGAAGATGCAGGTTAAAACAGGCACAACTCAATGTCAAACATGCTCAAACATTCTCTGGACGAGTCAAGACATGGTCTAAGCATCAAGGAAAGGCTTCAAGGTACAAGACAGAGTACAACGTTATCATAACGCTAGGCAACTCGTTATAACGAGTCAGAGAGGCGTTATAACGAGTCAGAGAGCGTTATAACGAGTTACCAAAGCGTCATAATGCCTCAGGAGGAGAGAGAAGGACAATATGCTGGATTTTCCCGAGACAAGCTTTACTGTAACGCTCCAGCAAGGAGTCACAATGGGTTGCAACCCGTTATAACGAGTCAGCCAAGCGTTATAACAAGTTCCTGAAGATTTGGCCCACAAATCAACTGCAGAAGGGCAAAAGAGGAAGATGCCCAAGGCGTTATAACGCCTTGCGACCCATTATGGAGGATCATATAACGCTAGGTGTTATTTTCAAAGATCCAAGATCCCAAGAAGTGCTCAGCCTATAAAAAGATTGTAGATACGAACCAAAAGGTCATCAAAACATTCAGACATGTTTCCCATCTGCAATTGAGCACTAAAGAGAGCATTTTTCAAGTCTCCTCAAGCTACCTAAACCTGAGAGCACTTAGGATAGCTATAATTCTCTACTTGTCTATTCGAGAACATTCTTTTGTTATTTGATTAGCCTTTGGTGCATCACATTTGTATTGTCAAGTGGTGCATCTCTGTTCTTAATTGCGTAGTCAATTGGACCTTGTAGCGGTGTATTGTGGTGTTGTCTCGTGCATCGAGTTAGGAGAAGAAGATTGGCTTTCTTGTGTTGGAAGAAGTCAAAGATCATCTATGTCCCTTTGTAAAATATACTTGAGTATAGTGAAACAACCCGAAAGACGTTTTATTTCGGGAGATCCGTGGACGTAGGCCTAAGTTTATTTTGATAGACCGAACCACGTTACATAGCGTGTCACTTGTGCTTGATTGCTCTCTCTCTCTTCACTCTCTCTCTCTCTTTTAGCTCTTTGATCTCTATTTTGTGATTTGCTCTTAGAATTGTTTGCTAAATTGATTGACTAGGTGATTAAGGTATAAAAGATTTAAATTGAATTGAAATCGTTTCCGCACAACTACTTGACCTTAGTCTTGCGTTTTTTAATCACACATTCTAAGAAACATTATCAGTGAAATTATTTTGTATATCATACATGTTTCAAGTGCACAACATATTTGAAACAACTAGTATGAACATTTTTCAACTAATCTGAACACATGTTTTACACCTCATTTTGTGATGAACATTATTTGTGAAATTATTTTGTATATCATACATGTTTCAAATGCACAACTTATTTGAAACAGCTAGTATGAACACTTGTTTCAACTAATTTGAACATTTGTTTTATTTAGTTTACGTACGAGATGCGAGTTATAAAAATGTTCAGAATAGTGTGCTGGACGAAAACATTCACAAGAGTATGTGTGGTCCAACTTTTTATTTTTATTCATTTTTTTACTTTTTGGCTCTCTCTTTTCAACAACACTAATTAGATAGAAGAAAGTGAAGAATGAAGATTAGAAGGCTATTAGTCTAGTCGGAGCCTTTAAAAAAATAGGTGTTCGCCATTAGTACTAGAATATATCTCTTCATTTCACATCTAACTTAATCCATGATACATACTTTACAAATTAAAATAAATAAATAAATAAATAACTATATCCCAACAATCTTCCAACCGGCCCATGAAAGCACTGATCACCTCCATCCAATCTTTTTTTCCATTAAATGTAATTATCAGTGCAGAGAATGGTGCCTCCAAAACCACCTCATGAGTCATGACAAAAGCACGGATGGTCTAAAACAACCGCCTACAAATATTTAATATGTTCAAAAGTCACGATCAGATTCGATCGTGACCATGAATTGGATTAGATGCGCTAATTATATGCTCGAAATAATGAAATTCAATCGGGAGACCGTGGCCAAGTTGGAATTGATATGATTATTATATAATATATATACAACCAGCTGGCAGCTGGTGCTTTCTTTGTGGCTTTGCATCCCGGAATTCATTTCATTCACATGTCGACATTTTGTTTTGTTTTGTTTTGTTTCTTTACTTTTTGGCCAAGTTCTACTGTACTAGTACTATTTCTTGCCATTTTAGATTAAGACAACCACCCAAATGGGAGACAATTTCATTGACTCGCTTTATTCAAACCTACCTTACCATTTAGAACAGTGTTTTGAGCTAGTTTACTTTTTATGTGGTTGTGGGCCCCACCAATTATAAAGGGTTCTCTTTGATAAGGTTTGTTTATTAATCATACCATGCTTTATAATTAATTTGTTATTTGTTAGTGTGTGCTTGCACATTGACCAAGATACTTTAATTGGCTTATTTAACACAAACTTGAAAAGAAAAAAAAAGATAGTACCAAAGGTATGGTCATGGTGTAGAATATTTTTATATTTGTATTGATGTAGAAAAATACTAGAATCAGTTGTAAAGACTAAAATAATAATGAAACAAAATAGTATAGCTGTACACCGGAGTATCATGCACGCCGTGGCACATGGATGAGACTTGAATTGAATGAGTATCAGTTGTAAAGACTTTAATATGGCGCTGCAAACTGTATAAACACTAAAACGCATGGATGTGCATGTTTAAACCTGAAAAAATTAAAGATAAATATATATTAGTTAAGTATAGAATGTATATAAATTAAGTATATAAATTAAATAACATCATGTTATTCCTCTATTTTTCTCTGATTTTATCCGGAGGGACATGATGAACTGTCAGGACATTGTTATAATAAATCTAAACTATTCGATGAATATTAGATGGTTCAGAGACCAGAGGAAAAAAGAGAGTAACGAAAAATCAGCAGATACGAATTCCTAATAATAGCATGTGCATGTTTAAATGTTAGATGGATTGAGTTTAATTGTGCTAATATATATAATTTAGATATCGGAACCGAACTTACATAAGTGGAGAGAGAGAGAGGATGACGCGATGAACACTAGAGTTCTCTTACCACAACTTTCGCAATGGAACTTCCTAGCATTGTTTTAGAAAACAGAATTCGATCGATGATACGATCATACGAGGGATGGTCAAATATGTAAGATTGAACTCATTTTGTTTTGATAATTTGTAAGATCATTTAAGAACTAATATTTGCACAAATTTAATTTGTGTTGTGCACCTTTAAACATATTCAATTAGAGCCGTTGATTTCTTACATATTGACACACATCAGACACACGGATAGTTACATGTCACAAAAGATCATATTTTGTCATAGAAGATCCAATTTAGTTAGTTAGAATAATTACTTGTTTAGCAATCCTGTTAAGGCTATCTATATATAGGATAGATCTCTCTGTAAATCACTATGCTTATTCAATAAAGAGATTATTCATTTTCTATTAGTCTTTATGGTATCAGAGTCATTTCAATTCAAGAATTTCTCTTCCTCCTCATTCGTCTTTAATTCATCTCTTCTGTCTCAAGAATTCTCGCAAGAACTCTACCTTCTTCTTTGTCTCTAATCCATCTTTTTTGTCTCAAGAACTCAGCATATGTCAATGGAATCTCTTCACACAGCACCGAGCCCCATCTCATCTTCCTTTCATTCAATCGCCACTGAAGACAATTCATCAATTCAACCTCCGATGAACTCAATCGTCTCCCTAACACTTCCAATTGCCATTAAGCTCAATGAAACCAATTTTCTCACCTGGAAATCACAGGTCCTTCCGATAATTCATGGGTACGACCTCACGAGATTCATCGACAGTCCCCCCTCTAGAGACAACAATTCAAACTGTTGGAGGCCAATTCGAGCTAAATCGAGCTTATTTGTCCTGGCACAAACATGATCAGCTCCTCCTTGGTTGGCTTCGCTCATCACTGACCGAATCTCTTCTAGCTCAGGTTATCTCAAGCTCAACGACTCGGCAATTTTGGGCATCCCTTGAAGACTACTTCTCCTCTACCTCTCGTGCAAGACTAAACAATTTGAAAAGACAGCTTCAAACTACCCAGAAAGGATAACTCAGCTGCTCTGACTACTTGCTTCACCTCAGACGAATTTTCGATGAACTTGCCTTTATTGGCTCACATATCCCTGAAGAGGACCTCGTCACTACCACAATCAACGGATTAGGCACATAGTACAACTCAATAGTTGTTGCACTCGCCACTGCTAAATGCCACGGCGCGTTCTCTTTCTCCGATCTCAGGGGGTTATTACTCGGGAATGAGGCAATGCTCCGAAGCCAGTCGACACAGTAAGCTCAAGTCATTTACACTGCTCGTGGAGAAAGGGGAGGGAGCACTCGGTTTCGCAACTCTACATCGACAATCCAAAACCGACCCAATGAAATCCAAAACAGGCCCTACAACTGTTCTTTTATGGGCCAATCTTCATCTAATTCTATTTTGGGCCCAAATCCAGTAAACAGCTCCAATGGGGCTGACCAACGGTTTATTTGCCAAATTTGCTCAAATTTTGGTCACAATGCAAAATTATGTTATAGGAGATATGACAAAGACCAAGAATGGAAACCAAACCCTCATTTTAAAGCATATAATGTGCAAGTCCTTTCCACAACAAATGAATCAACAAATTGGGTTATCGACTCGGGTGCAAATAATCATGTCACAAGTGACCTTAATAATCTTTCTTCCTTTTTTACGTACAATGGACCCGATAAGCTTCAAATAGGCAATGGTATTGGTCTCTTCATTTCTCACATTGGTGCAACTTCCTTTTCACTTTCTAATCATTCTATTTCTTTAACCAATATACTTTATGTTCCCCAATTTTCAACTAATCTTATTAGCTTATCAAAATTATTACTTGATATTCCTTCTATTTCCATTAACTTTACCTCTTCTTTTTGCACAATTAAGGACCTCCACACCAAGACAATTCTTCTTGAATTATCTAGTTCCAATGGACTCTACTCTTTCAAGATGAAGCCCCTATTCAATCATTTTTTTCTCGTCAAGCTCTTCTTGGCACTCGAACTACTACTTCTACTTGGCATGCAAGACTTAGCCATCCCTCCAATTCTATTACTTCTAAAATCATCAATTCTTACAATCTACCATGTACTAAAGAAATTTTTTCTTCCTGTCATGATTATATGCAAGCTAAAGCACATACTTTACCCTTTTCTTCTTCAACATCTTCTTCTTCTTTTCCTTTACAATTAGTTCATTCTGATATTTGGGGTCCATCTCCCATAGTATCTTCTTATGGATATAGATATTATATTACATTTGTTGATGATTTTTCTAGATTCACTTGGATTTATTTTATGAAACACAAAAGTGAAGTTTGTGATATATTTTCTCGTTTTAAACTTCAAATTGAAAATCTTTTAAATACTTCTATCAAAATTCTAAGAACCGATGGAGGGACTGAATACAAGCCTATAACTACGTGTCTCATGGTTCTATACCTCCCCAAAAGAACAGAATAGCCGAACGTAAACATCGTCATATTGTTGAACTTTCACTTGTTACCATGTCTCATGGTTCTATACCTCCCAAATTTTGGGATGAAATTTTCTCAAGCATAATTTATCTAATTAATAGATTACCATCTCAAGAATTTATTCCTTACAAAACACTTTTTCACAAAGAACCTGATTATACCAATTTAAGAACTTTAGGTTGCCTTTGTTTCCCACTAACCCGACCATATAATCAACATAAACTAGAACTAAGAGCTAAACCATGTGTATTCATTGGCTATGGTATTACCCAAAAAGGATATCGATGTTTACATCTACCTACCAATAAAAATTTTGTATCAAGAAATGTCCAATTCGATGAACTAACTTTTCCCTTCAAGATTTTTTCTTCTCGATCACAGATATCTCAAGATGAATGGACTTCTTCTCAGCTTAGCTTGCTGCAACCTTATTTACATCAGCTGCCCTCACAGATAGTCAATTCATCTCTTCACATGTCTTTCGCGAGCCCAACAGTCTCCAGACAATCTCGGCCCAGTGAACCTGCTTCTATCGCTATTGATGCAGCCACTGCAGCGCCGACCTTACCATCTCATTTAAACAGAAGCCTAGTTATTCTGCAGTCCACTGGCCCGTCTGCTTCTCTGCACTCTCCATCTCTCAAAAACACTGGCCCAGCGACAACTAATGGCCAGCCTTCTCCCTTGTATTCTTCACTTCTGAACAACACAGGCACAACAAACTCTCTTGGCCCGTCATTTCCTTTAAATTCTCCTCACAACACAAACTTTTCTCTCTCAGCCGACTCTACAAGCCCATCTCAAAATCCTGATACCTCTTCTTCTTCCTCGCAGCCAACTCTCAACGATCTACAAACTCTCTCTTCTCTACCATTTTCACAAACGCCTACTGATTACTCTCTCTGCTCTAGGTTCTACTGCGAAACAGATCAACTCTCATCCAATGGTAACCAGGACCAAAGATAATACTCAGGCAATCAAACAATTTCCAGACTTCGTCGCTCACCTCATTGTTACAGCAGCCGATCCAATTACATTTACTCAAGCCAACAAATTCGACCACTGCAGGAAAGCCATGGCTGAGGAAATCTCAGCTCTTGCTCATAATTCAACATGGACTCTAGTTCCACCACCATCTAATCAACGGGTTATAGGATCCAAATGGGTTTACAAAACCAAACGTCTTGCCGATGGGACTATTGACCGCTACAAGGCACGTTTGGTAGCCAAGGGATTCAATCAAGAAGCGGGAGTTGATTACGAAGAAACCTATAGCTCGGTTGTTCGTGCAACTTCAATTCGAGTTACAATTTCTTTGGTTGTTTCAAGCAATTGGGAGATACGGCAACTTGATGTTTCAAATGCATTTTTAAATGGAAAACTCAATGAGCTAGTATACATGGACCAACCAAAAGGCTTCGAAGACCCTTCCCATCCCGATTATGTATGTCTTCTCAAGAAATCCATATATGGTTTGAAACAGGCACCAAGGGCCTGGTTTGCTAAATTGAGCTCCACTCTTCTCTCTCTCGGCTTCAAAGCTTCTCATTATGACCCTTCCTTGTTTGTATCCCACCAACAGGGCAATACTTTGGTTATTTTGGTATACGTCGATGATATCATTGTCACCGGTAGCTCTTCTTCTCTCATTGAACATTGTATTTCTCAGTTACACCAAAAAATCGCAATCCGAGACTTGGGGCATATTCATTACTTCTTGGGTATTGAAGCTACAACCTCTAATGATGGATTACTTCTAACTCAAACTAAATACCTAACTGACCTTCTACACCGAGCCAATATGACCAATTATAAGCCATGTTCATCTCTTATGGCTTCAAACACATCACTTACTCAACAGGGACAAAATTGTGCCGATCCTCATCTTTACAGAAGCATTGTTGGTGGATTACAGTATGCCACCTTAACTCGCCCCGATATTGCTTTCTCAGTCAATAAAGTTTCACAATTCATGCACAAACCGACTGAAGAACATTGGTGTGCTGTGAAACGAATTCTACGATATATTTCAGGGACTCTTGACCTCGGGCTACATTTCTACAAAAAGTCTACAAACCAAATTCATGGTTATAGCGATGCTGATTGGGCTGGTAACATTGACGATAGACGTTCTACTTCAGGATTTTGTATTTATCTTGGCTGCAATCTTATCTCTTGGTGCGCCAAGAAACAACCTACTGTATCTCGATCTAGCACTGAATCTGAATATCGAAGTTTAGCTTTGGCTTGTCAAGAAATCATGTGGCTTCAGTTTCTTCTTAAGGAATTTCACATCTGCTTCAATTTAATCCCTGTGCTCTAGTGTGATAATATTGGGGCTACCTTCTTGGCCTCCAATCCCATATTCCATGCTCGTACCAAGCACATCGATATTGATTATCATTTTGTTCGTGAGAGGGTTGCTTCCAACAAGCTCAAAGTTCACTTCATTTGCTCAAAGGACCAACTAGCCGATATAATGACGAAACCACTACCTTTACCACAATTTCTTCATCTTCGGAACAAGCTCAATGTCATTCACCTTCCATTGGCTTGAGGGGGGTGTATTGACACACATCAGACACACAGATAGTTACATGTCACAAAAGATCATATTCTGTCATAGATGATCCAATTTAGTTAGTTAGGATAATTACTTGTTTAGCAATCCTGTTAAGGCTATCTATATATAGGATAGATCTCTCTATAAATCACTATGCTTATTCAATAAAGAGATTATTCATTTTCTATTAGTCTTTATTACAGCCAAAAGAATTCATAAAAATGAAAAAGATATTTTTTCTTGATGTTTTATAAAACGTCAGTGATTCTAAATCTAGAAACAGCCGGTAAGGTGGTAATTCAATTTGGAAAACTTAATTGATTAAAAATGTCACTAGCGATTTACAAACGTTTTGCACTCAAAACAAACATTATCAGCAAATTTTCATAAACTGTCGGTGATGATTGTAAATCGCCGGTGACCTATATTGTTGAACGAGATTTCTAAGTTCTAACTTAAGCCAAAATATATCAATTAGGCATTATTAGGAACAACAGAAGCAACTCGTTATAACGATTCAGTGAGATTTTTGCACAAATTGGAAGCTGGTCTATGCATAGACGTAAATACCTTCAATGCTAAGATTGAAAAACACCCTCTTAAGCATTCAATCGTTCAAAGAGCATAAAGATCATCTTCCTCAAGCAACTCGACCTCAAATATAGATGTTGTTGAGAGCTTTTGAGAGTTAGAATTAACTAATTGTCTATTCTATTTAAGTGAATGATCTGTGTGTGATCTAGTTTCTTATTTTAGTTTGATTTGTGGAGGACCTCGTTGTATACTCTTGCATTGGTCCTAGTTAGGTATTACAAAAGATTTGGCTTGTTGATAAGCCTTTGTAAACACTTGTGTTATAGTATATTCGACACCGGAGTGATACCGGATATTCCCGTGGATATATGCAATTCAACAGTCGAACCACGTTATATATTGTTTTGTGTTCACTATCTCTTACTTTCTCTCCATTTCTTCCTTTCTCTTTCTTAGTTTAATTATTTTAATTTTGCTTATTCCTGTACTAGAATTGTGTGAATGACTTAGTACAAATTAACTTCTTGATAGATTCTTGATTTAAAATCGAATACATGCTTCTGCATTGATTTGAATATATTGTGGCCCCAAATTCTGCAAAACGATCAGTGGTTATGCAGTCACTTCATTGAATTTTGACTTGGTGTACATATTTAATATATAAAATATTAGTATTCAATAAAAATATTTACTTGCATTTCTAAGAATATTATATTATAATTTATTTTAAAATAATAAATAAAAATTTAAATGTATGAATTCGCATAATTATATAACTTGCTATTAATTTTATAGCGGACCATATCGACGATAGAAAAAAAAAACTTCATTTGTTAATCTAATAATGCCATAAAATAGCCTTCACATTAATTTTCAACCTCAAAATAAATAAATAATAAATAAAGGAACATGAGCTGCAAAAAAAATTTGTTAACATGTCCTTTAATTTCATTAAATAATATTTATTTAAACACAATCTCTTTTGGAGACGTAAATCTTTAGTGGTGAAATCAAGATATTATCTCTATGAGATCAGTACATAATTTTGTTAAATAAAGCTATTCGTTGACTTGAACTCAACTTGTTTGACAATTTGCAAAGCAAATCATGTACTAATCTTTCACAAATTTAAGTTGTATTTGTGCAAGTTTAAACATGTATAATTAACATTCGTTATGGTCAGGATAAGACTTTTCAAGTCAACACAAAGAACATAGGTGCAAGGAGCAAGCAAAACAGAACAAAACAGTGCAAAAATGCATTATCCATTATAACAAGTGGAAGACTCGTTACAACGCATTAGAAAGTCGAAATTTTTTGTCTAAGGGTGCGTTATTGTAATGGAACATGAAGGCGTTAGAATAGAGTCCAAATGTCAAGTGCTAGTATAGAAGCGTTTTTGACAATTACAATTCAAACTTTTGGACCTTAATCACTTAGCTAAAATCACAAGCAAGCAAGTACTAATAGAAATTGAGCAAATTAAACAATAAAGTGCAAATGTAGTAAAAAGAGAGAGTAAAGAGCAAGAGACATCAAGAGAACACACAATATAACGTGGTTCGGCCTACAAACAAAGGAGGTCAACGTCCACGAGACTCCCGAAACAAAAATTTCCTTTCGAAATCGATTTCACTAGATCACAAGTGTTCTTACAATTGCAAAACCTATATTTTGTTTCTTCTCAACAAGACAACCAATCTTAGACTCCTAAATATATGCAAGAGACTACACTGCCCTACAAGGTAAACATGTCCGATTGACAATACAATCAAGGACATGGATGAAACTACTTGACTACACAATGTAGTTCATCAAACAAAATTAAAAACTAAGTGTTCTCGGATCGACAATTAGACAATTTGGCTATCATATAACTCTCTAGATGAGGATGCTGAAGCAGAAGGCTATTGTGCTCTTTTTTGTGCTCAATTATGTGCTTGGAAACTTGGGGAGAACTTTCTTGATCTTCTTGGTTTAAATCCCCAAAGTATATATTGACATGGCACATCTTGAAGTCTTGATCTGCAGCTTCTTGCATTACAAAATAGACAACTCATTACAGAACTCGTTGTAACGGGTTTCTGCCTTTCTAGTTTTGCCCTTCTCTGCTTGCCTCACTGACTTTTGGACCCTCCTAAACAGGAACTCGTTGTGACCGGTTGGCAACCCATTATAATGGGTGTGTGATGCGTTATGGTAACACATGTCTATGCCAATCTTGTAGAAATCCAATGTCTTCATCTATTCTCCTCTTCAATATGTTACAACAAATTGGGAACCCGTTGTGAATGGGTGGGAAACCCGTTATGACGGGTAGGGAACCTGTTGTGACAGGTGGACAATCTGTTGTGAGTGGTTGTCCAACTACTATGGTAATGCATGGCTCTGCTAGTGCCCTGTTTTGCACAAGTTGCTTGCTCTTGATATCAATGTGATTGTTATGACTTGTACATGAATATTTGAACCTTTTGCTTCATCATATTGTTCCTGTATAAATCTGCAACTCACCAAAACTCAATTGTGCAAGGTTAGTACTAATTTGTTTTGCAAATTGTCAAACAAGAGAACAATTTAATCGTCTCTAGAACATGGGCCCAGAAAGCCAATGAAGGAGGCATTATAGGGTATTTTGAAAGTTGAGAAGGCGTTATAACGAGTCACTAACTAGTTATAACGAAAGTAATGAATTTAGGCGGTGTTGAAGTTGTTGCCAATATATATTGAGTTGATTCTTCAAGGAAGATCAAGAAAATATTTCCCCAAATTTATAAGCAATCAAAGAGCACAGTGACCTTCTCCTTCAAGCACCCAAACCTCAATTAGTCATATTTAGAACTTTAAGTGTTCATAGGATAATAAGTTATCTAATTCACATTTTGTTTAGGCAAAGATTCTTGAAAGATCTTTGTTCGTGTTTGTTCCTATTATTTTGATAAAGGGGTAAAGACCTAAAATGATTGCGAAGCATTTAACAATTTCAAGTACTACTTTATGACCTTAATCACCTAGCTAAGTTAAACAAGCAAGTAATGCTGCAATTTAACAATTCAAGCAAAGACGTAAGGAGAGTAAGAGCAAGAGAGTTAGAGAACATGCTATATAACGTGGTTCGGCTTATCAAACAAGCCTACACCCACGAGACCCTCAGATTCAAAAACCTTTCGGAACCGAATACACTAAATCGCAAGTATTTTACAAAAATGGAGTCTATCTAAAAGGCTCCAAATCCTTGCAAAAGACAACATCATTTTACAAGGTAACGATCTTGATTGACAACACAATCCAAGACAAAGATGATCTATTTGACAACACAATGTAGATCACCAAACAAAATAACTAAAAAGAATTGGACTATATCTATAATAAACACCCTCATAGGTTTGGATGATGAAAGGAGAAGGCTTCAGTACTCTTTCTGGTGCTCTTTGAGTGATTGTAAAATTGGGGGTTGCTTTCTTGTTTTGTTGGAATGTAGTACCAAGTTTACATAGCCATATCACTTTTTTTACTTTTGGAATCTTGATCAGGGCTATTTTTGTTACAGAAAACTCCAACCCTTTGCGACGGATCTGCACCTTTCTAAAAATGCCCTTGTCTGCATTTCTTACTGACTTCTGGGTCATTTTCTTCAGTAACCCGTTGTGACGGATGAGGAACCCGTTGTGTCGAGTCTACTTGCATTACTGTAACGCAAGTCTCTGACAAACACCTCCTTTTGCACTGTCTTCTGACCTCTTCTCTTTATGCGCCTGTTACAACGCCATTAGGATCTGTTGTGATGGTTTGGGGACCCGTTATGACGGGTTTTCATGTGTTAATGTAATGCAAGCTTCTAGGAGGCTCTGTTTCGGTTGTTGCACATGCCATCATGTTCCTCTTGACTTGTACATGCTATGTGAAGCATTTGTAATGCTTAATTATACATGTATAAACTTGGAGCTCACCAAAACTTAATTGTGTAAAGTTAATACTTATTTGTTTTGCAAATTGTCAAACCAAAGAAGAGTTTAAGCTAACAGATCCGTGTTGGATCCTTATTTTGTTATACTCTTGCGAGTCCCTAATGATGATTGTAGGAGCTTTGGCTTTTTGGATAATCCTTGTGCAAACACTTTTGGTATAGTGTTCTGATTATTTTGATCCGAAGGTGGTACTAAGGTTCTATGGAGTAGGTATTGATGAACCGTGTTACATCTTGTGTCAACATTACTCTCTCTCTCACTCTCTTTTTTTGAAAATGGCTGGCAAAAGTTCCCATCTCTCTCTCTCTCTCACTCTCACTCTCCTTTTCTCTACTACTTCTTGAGCATTCTTGTAAGATAATTGACTTGTTTTTTTATTGAGAAATTAGATTGCTAAGCGATCAAGATCTTGATTTAAATTGTATATGCATTCGCATAAAACTTGGTAAATATTTAGGTCTCAAATTCTAACATAAACATCTTAAAGAAAATAATCAAGACTATATTATAACGTATTCCTCTTCAAATATAAATTTGTGTGGGGTCTATCAGGGAGGAATCCATTCATTGGCAAGTCGGAGCAAATGCTCGAGCTTGATTTTCAAAAAATGTAAAATTTAGTATATTTTTTTTTATTTTGTAGTGAAAAAATAAGCTTTTAAATAATTTTTAGTGGATTTTAGTTGATTTGAGTGCCGGATTTGATCTCAACGTCAGTGTCCCACTTAGTTATGTTTGTGCTTAAATGTGTTCTGAATTCGCCGTTGAATCTATGACATCACTCGGTGTACATCGGTTCCGTCACTGCACGTAATGTCTCTAAGCTAATTTATTTATTCAATTGTCATATTAAGGTTAAAGTTCAACCTCAAAATCAAAATGAAAGAAACATGACACATACACATATCAAGCTGACACGGTAAATTTCAACATATTGACATAAAATACGTGGGAAGATTAAAAAAAAAATTGACATGGACATTACAGTTTGCATACACTTTAGGCAAGAAGAATTCAAAAGTGAAAAGTCCACTACTAAAAGGGACAACTTAGGTGGAAATGGGAAAGCAGCCTAGTTGAAATGTCCCTGACTGATGCGTGGGATAAGAAAAATAGAAACACAACATGCCAATAAAGATTATTTGTTTTGAATATGACTAGAGATATATACATATATATAATTGTCCTTGCAAGAAATTTTTTCTTGTCTAGCACTAGTGCACTGCCACTCTCCAATATTTCCTCTTATTTTTCTTTCAACTGTGTCAACTACTCAACTTTAGGAGTTAGGAGTGGAGAACAGATTTAAATGATAGAATGCATAAATAATTGCACTAAATTAATTGGCACGGGAAAAGATTTAGGACCGATTATTGATCTTTTTTTAATAGAAATGAAAGTTTTTCACACGTATTTAATTAAATTTTAACATAATTTTTTTATTAATATTGTACTTTCGTCGGATTTCAAACATCTATCATACAAAAAATCCTAAATTGGAACTTTGCATGCAAAGCATCCTGTACTAGTTAGTAGTTGCCACACATTCACACAGAAAATGAGAAAAGCAAACCAATTTACCAATGTAAACAAAAACAGTACACTGTACTAAAGCCCAGGTCGCATCAATTCCCAATAAATGAACAAAAAGCTAGCGAAATTGAAAAGAACCACTGTCATATTATATTAGACCTTGCTTAGGTAGATCATAGATGGGCCCCACATATTACCACACCTCTGTACGGCCCACACTAGCAAAAGCCACTCTGGGCCCACCACCGCTTTATATATTGGGCCCACTGTTTCTGCCAGATCCGGTACCAGAAAACAAAACCTATGTTTCTTGGCCCAAATAACATTAACAAAATTTATTATATTTTTATGCAATGCAATGCATGCCGGGTAAATTTGTAACTATTTGTTTGTCACTATAGCTAGGCCTAGAAAAGATAACAATTATTATATATATAAATTTTACTTGAAGATTTTAACCAAAAAAAATATAGATGCAACTTTAATTTATGAATGGAATTACTTGTTAGGAATAAGTTACCGTTGATAATTTGCTTAAAATGGGGGCCACATGACCAGGGAACTTCTGTCAGGTTGCCATGTGATGTGCCCTTTTTGGCATTTTTCCCCCACAAAATTTGAAAAGGCACCGCTGATTTAGAAGCAAATTATATCACTTATTAAATATTAAATTGAAGATTGGTAACCGAAAAGGCCCTATTAGAATTAATAAATTATAATAATTTTAAATGATGGGAAAGATATGGGTACATTACATTAGGTACTCCAAATAGAGCTGTTAATGGACAGATTTCAGTCCATATTCATCTCACACAACTAATGAGAAGTTGAAGTACATGATCAAATCAAATTCATAATTATTTATTAATATGCATCTCATTTCCACTTCATCTTATAACCGAATAATGTTCATTATTTGTTCACAAGTTAACCATGCAAGCCTGGTTCTGAACACCACAATGCACGGTCCTCTTTAAATGAAAGTTATTTCATCACTATATCGAATAATTTAGATTTATGTGTGCGAATAACTTGGTCCTCTCTTTGTAAAAAAGAGAGTTAGAACTTAATTAATATATTGGAATGTTTGAACATATTTACATTTAATTGCAAATTGAGCTGGCAATTCATCCAAAATTAGTTCAATTCAGTCTTAGCAATTGAACATGAACTGAACTTCAAACAAGACCAAGAAATAGTTCATTCCATAAATGTTCAGTAATGTCCAATCTATTTTGCCAATGAACCGCCATGTTCAATAACAGTCCTAACTCCGAATTACTTGAGATCATTACATATATCAAAAGTCGCACAATAGACCAATATCGAACGATTTAGAGCACCTATCTTTGATGTACCTAACTTTTTTTCATTTAAATATACTATATTCTAGAAGATATTTCTAATGCCACCGATATTTGGTTTCAAATGTGAAATTTAAATTACCAATCTTAAATGTTGAAGAGAAATATTCATTTAAGTAATAGATGTCTTCATAAAGAAGTTCTATTTATTAAAGAAAATTTAATTGCTAAGGCTTTAATTGATGCTAAGAAAGTAAGAAATAAAACAAAAAAAATTATTCAACTCAAAACAAACAACTTAGTTATTGTAACTCACACACTGATCTTATGATGATAAATTAGTGTTCCTTAATAATTATTAAGATCGTAGACTTTAGGGTAATCATATTTATTTTATTGGTAGATTTTCTATAATTCAAGTCATCAACTCAAATGATCTAAAAATATAATAACTCAAGAAACAAAATGATGAAACCATTCATTGATGAACTAAATTTATCAAACATATGATCTGGATCTTGGACACGAATACTAACAAACAGGGGCAGATTTACCTTAGGGCAAGCCTGGGCAAGTGGCAGGACTTGATTTTCAAAAAACGCGAAATTTAGTGTATTTTTTGTTATTTTGTGGTGAAAATAGACTTTAAATGATATTTTAGTGGTTTTAGTGTATTTGTTTCCGAGTTTGATCTCAAACTCAGTGTCCGAACTTAGTTGTGTCTGAACTTAACTGGACCTCTGAATCCGCCATTGCTAACAAATAATTGATATTATTTTTTATGAGAGATGCATATACATGAAAATTTATATATTTATTATTTTAGTTTATTCAAGATCGAGTACTAAAAGAAACAGATGAATCTAGTTAACTATGCTGATTTATTTTAATGCATTCTTTTGATCGAGTAGTTAGAGAAACAAATCAATCTAGTTAACCATGTTGATTTATTTTAATGCAATCTTTTTTTTAGGCTTATTCTATAAAATGAACTGAATTTTTTTATAATATCTTTTTGTGTTATGCATCATTTTATAAATTTTATAAAATGAACTGAAAATGAACATAAGTTCAACAGTTCAGATACTCATAGCAATAGAAATTTCATCTATTTTTATGACTAAGACTTTTTTTTTAAAAAAACAGATATTTTTTAATGCTTAAGATAATAGTAAAAATATCACTTCAGTAACAAGTACTAATTTTCTAACTTATAAAAATTCTACGACGACAAATAACTAATCCAATTATACAATTAAATTCATTGTTATTAAAAAATAAAAAATAGGCATTGTACACAAATAGTATGTTATAGGCAGTACAAGCCTAGAAGACAATATACAGGTAGTGTGCATTTGGAGCAAAAATTGGTAGGACTTGTACAAATCAAATCTGGAGTTTACTTACTATTATGAAGTCGTCTGTCGTCGACAACGACACGTCGTATCTAATGAGCAGTGTGAAGTGTGAACCATCAACCATTGTTTGTATTTGGGTTTAAGTTCTGTAGATGTAATCAACCTTTTGTTGCTTCTTCATTAAACGTTATACAGTAGTAAAGTACCAGTGTACCAGTGTACCAGTACCACCCACATCTTCTAATGCAAGCAACTTTATACCATCTATGTTATTTTTTCTTTATAATTTTGCATCCTTTCATTTTCTTCAAATATTAAAAAAAGTTGGATTACGACATTTGATCTTAGCTTAAATGCTAACATATACGACTAGTGAACCACTTAGGGAGATCTGTACTAATCAACTACTCTGACAAACGCTCAAAAAATAAATCAATGAGGTAAAATATAAGACAATGACCTAATCTTTTCACATTGAAAAGCAACAAAACTTTCTATTCAATAAATAAGCAATAGTTGCGTGTCATTTTTTATTGGAAAATGGACATCCACATGGTACCAAATTGTCTGATCATTGATGGAAAAATAAAAATTTCATTACTTAAATAATAGAAAATAGAAGTGTCAGATCAGTTGTAGAAAATAAAATTTAGAACTCTTTCTCTTGAAGTTGAATACAACCTAGATTAAAAGTAGTTCTTAACAATAAGCCAGAAATTATTTTTGTTTTACAAGTTATCTCATTTGTTTTATCATGAAATATTTTTTGACAGACCAATATCTGATATACTATATGAATGATCTAAACATCATGCATGTAATGTTGAGAGTTGAAGCTGTATTTTATACCTCTTCGAAAAAAAAGGATAAAATAGAATAGAATAACATTCATATAAAAAGGTGAAAAACAGAAAGAAAAAAAACTAAGTGAAAATAAGTAGAATTATATACTAACATTCATACCTCTTTAATTGTTTATTATTTTATGATTGCATGACTTATCCGGCCCGTTCTCTTTCTGGTCAAACCAAAAACCAAAAAATAAATGCTAAATATATAATTTTATTCTTACAACCTCTGCTGGCGTGACTGATCTGCTTGTTGCTTGATTGCTTCATTGGTTTGTACTAATCGGCGAGATAATAAAATATATTTTTTGTTACAAAAAACAAAAAAAAAACAGTGCCATGACACGCCATGTGAGGTCAAATAGATCCAACTATTTAATAAGGGGCCATAATAGTGCTAGATCTATATTTATCTATATATCTTTCTTTCTTTCCATCATATATGCGTGCCGCACTAACCCATATCTCGTACGATCCATCTTAATTTAATTAATGAATTAATTAATTTTGTTTATTTAATTTATGGTGTCATCATCAATTAATTGCCACTCATTCATTCATCCATGATCCATCTCATATTCTGATATTCATGCCATCATCTATGTATGTAATAAATATAATATGTATAATTAATAGAGGTGGCAGAATCCAACCCAACTCGACAAATCCGTCCGATCCGGAGTAACACAATATGACTCGAAACCCGAAAATGACCCGACAAAAGAAAACCCGATACCCGACCCGACCTGATTTGATATGATCCGAAACCCGAATAGACCCGACAACAGATGACCCGATACCCGACCCGACCCGAAACTCGAAAAGCCCCGACAGCATATGACCTGATACCCGACTCGACCCGACCTGATTTTATATGACCCGAAACCCGAAAAGACCAGAGATCAGATGACTCGATACCCGACCCGATCCGGACCGACATGACCCGAAATCCGAAATGACCCAAGATCACATTACCCGCCAACCTGACATGACCCGCAATCTGAGATGAGCCGACTTGACCCGAACACAACAGATCAGAGACCCGAGATCAACTTAACAAACCAGAATAAACTCTGATTTGAATATTTGGCCTTATCAAACTGATATCAACCTATCAATTAAAATTGTACTAGTAAATGTCTTGACTAAAATAAACTCTTGACATCAACTTATCAAACCAGGTATTGTATTAGATATAATGCCGAATCAAAATCAAGGCATGTACTGAACTCTTCAAGATAGAACAATAATAAAAACAAGATACTGTATCGAATACAAGCAAAAGTGCAAAACATCTTGACAACAACTTATCAAACCAGAATGAACTCTTTAAAATAAAAAAACTTTGATAATTATCGCATATCACATATCACATAGAAACCATCTTGACAAAATTTATCAGAACATTAACTTATCACATATCAATTAGCAGATTGCACATAATAATTTATATTTTGACAATTATCGCATCTGTAGAATTTTTTCAGAGAGGCCAATACATAAAGAAAGAATCAATTTCAATCACAACTACAAATACTGACAAATACAATTTATTGGATCATTAGTCTCATACAATAAAAAAGAATAATAAATAACTGTAAGAATAAAAAAGCTCAAACTCTATTCGGTCAATTCGACCCGACTCGAACTCAAAATACCCGAAACCCGACAAATATCAACGCATGATGACCCGAGACCCGACCCGACTCGACCTGATCAGACCCGTGACTCGTTAATCTTTTGAAGACAAACTGACCCGACTCGAAAGACCCGAAACCCAAAAATACCCGAAACGAGATAATTGAAACCCGATCTGATCCGAACCCGAAAGACCCGAAACCCGACAAATATCAACACATGAGGACCCGAGACCCGACCTGATCAGACCCGTGACCCGATAATCTTTTGAAGTCAAACTGACCTGACCCGCCCGACCCGCTCGATTCGCCACCTCTAATAATTAATAAGATTAGAATATAAATATATAATGTGGGAAGGGGTCAAAATTGCAATGAAAGAGACCAGAGAAGGTGACCAGTTGTTACCGAAAGGGACCCAAATTGATATAATATAAGCATCATATCCACATTTGGTGGTTTTTGGCCGAAATTATGATGAAAGAAAACATGCTAGCTCTCGATAAAGTACAAAAATATAACAAAAAAAAAAGATATATAAAGAAAGAAAGGTATATAGCGACAAAAGACGAGAGATGGGTAACAGTAACACACGGCATTTGCTATAACAGTAAAGCCTCAATATCAAATTATCAATCAATGTTGTGTAAAGTTACATTATCTGCATCCAGAAGAGAAGTCGAAAAAGTTAAAAAGAGGTTTTGTGTGATGATGCTGATGCAAGAGCATGACACCGACACCGACACCGACACCGACACCGACAAATTGGAAAAAGAGAGAAAATGGTGATGGATGCTTACACTATCGCCGCATGCAAAAAAACGGGGTGGTTCTTTCATGGTTGCTTCATGAACGGACAAAGTGATTTGCTCGTTTTTTGACTAATTTGAACACAGACAAATCAACTTCTTTTTTAGAGGAAGAAAATTGAGGAACTGTCATCACCAAGAAAATACGCGATGCAATTAAACCTTTGTCTTGGTTTGTAAATTCCTTTTCCACTTGGCAATGACATGCTCAGGCTCTCCTTTTCCAACAATGTATATTTCCTAGAACTCGAAGGTTTTATTTTTCCTCCGTCAACGTTGTCGTCTCATATCCCAAACAATTCAAACTGTGTATGATTACAACAAGAGATTTTTTATAGCTTAGAGTATAGAAGACGTCATTTTTTTTATGGGACAAAATTACGTGACAATAACAGTACGATAAATTATGAATCTTTGACTTTAATGTCATTTAACTAATAGTTGTTCTAATAGTATTACTATTGTGAATATTATTATATTATCTTTATTATTTATTATTGAAGTAATATTAATAATTACCGTTAATTATTATTATTATTTTAAAATAATGCATATTATTATAATTTTATATTATTGTTATTATTATTAATGTATTATCATTATTATTTGATTATGTTGTAATATATTTGTAATTAACAATATTTTAGTATATTATTATTAATGTATTATCATTATTATTTGATTATGTTGTAATATATTTGTAATTAACAATATTTTAGATATTATATATAATTTATTATTATATTATATTCATTATTAAAATAATAAATAATTACTATTAATTATTATTATTTTATTAAAATAATGTAGTTTTCATAATTTTTATATTGTTGTGATTATTATAACTATTATTTGATTATGTTGTATTATAATTGTAGTAAATAATACTTTAGTATATGATATATAATTTATTATTATTTTATTAATGTTATTATATTATCTTTATTATTAAAATAATATAAATAATTACTATTAACTATTGTTATATTATCTTTATTTTTATTATTAAAAATTTGAGAACTAAATGATCGAATGGAATTGCAATTTCGTACATTTCTATTTCTATCTATTATATTTTTATTATTAGAAAAATCGGTCTACATTCAATCGACCACCGTGTATTACTCACCTACACCTAATTTTCCTCGCCACTTTCTCACTGTTTCATATTTCTCTCTTATTTTATTCTTTACTATTTTTTATTCCCTTGACTCCAACAGAAATAGTACGATTCTGTCAAACTGGTACTGATCGCCTCTACTGTTCTGTTCCTCTCTGCCCCTCTCTCAGTACATGTGCCTCCCTTTTTTTATTTACTGTACTTTTTTACAGAGAACAAAAAAACGGTCAGGTCAGAAGGAGCAGTACGGGCAGGAAAGAAAGAACGAAATCAACGAATAATGAATCATGATTGATACAGTCGTGGGCTCATGGCTCCATCTCGACTGCCCCAGTTTGTGCCTCCAGAAACAAGCAATGGGAAACGGACAAGTGGGGCCCATTTGACAAAGGTTTGCTAACCGTGTGCTCTGTACGGAACAATCACGATTTTGCCCCTGCTGTGAAAAATGTCAGGTGCACAGTGCACCGCACCGTGCTCCTCGCTCGTTCATTATTTATTACCATTTTATTTCACACATTTCATGCTTGTTAAGTGTAGAAATAGCATTTATTGGTTTGTAAAACCTGCTACTGTTTATAGCGCAGATTACATTACAGATTTACAGTTCCGCATAATTTAATTTTCCCTATTTATGAAAAGATCCCTTGCTGGTGCTGATGCTGCTACAGGTACCAGAAAAAAACAGGTCCCTGCACTGCTCTGCATCAATTGATGGTCCCCAGGAAGTCAGGAACTCTGCTTTTTTTTACTGCCTTTTGCATTTGTCAGCTTCCTTCCTTTGCCCAGTTGTGATTTGCACTGCACGCAAAGGAATCACGATTCGGAGAGATGTACGAAATGCTGCCACAGATAATCAAGTCGAAAGTGTACTAAGAAGTACCATCACCTCTCCCGATATAATTGGGGCGGTGGGGACCACACTTGATTCTGCGTATGTCACGTGTGGGTCCCGTTTCTTGTCGGGTTGTCATTTTTAGCGGTTTTAGTACGAGATTATTTTTTATTTTTATTTAATTTCACAATTGAAATAAAATAGAAGTATGAGTAGTCACTAGTGAAATGGTTTTAGCACTTTGAGCATCGGCTGTCACGGTTGCTAACTGATGAATAAAACTTGAGGTCATATATTTCGAACTGTTTCATTATGTCGATTAGTTGTCAATAAGAAATTAGATAATGATGAAAATATCAGTTTTTTATGTGATAGATGAAAAGCAGAATTAACTTTCTTTTTATTGTTTTCAAATCTTTTTTTACCTTCTTCAGATTCAAATATTACAGTAAAAAATTTCCAAATAATAAATTATCTTTGAGGCTTAATGGACAATTAGTTGGACAACTAGAAAATGAATGGTCCAAACTACAACTTATAGTAGCAGATGATGTGATTAGAAATCTAGAAAAAGACTCCATTATTTGAAGATGAAATACAAATGAAAAATTCTCAGTTCATTCTATGTATAGCTGCTAAGAATTTGAAAGTTACAAAAATAAGTTTTTTGATATAGTTTGGAAATTCAAGTTTTTTTTAAAAATTAAGTTATTTATGTGGCTTGTCAGAAGAAAGAAAATTCTTACAAAAAACTTTTTTGCTAAGAAGGGATGGAAAGGAGATACAAAATGTGTATTTTGTGATCAAAATGAAATATTGATCAAAAGTATATGGATTTGGATAGGACAACATAAGAATTTTGACTTTCAAGGTAGAAGATTAGAAGACCAATGGTTCATAGATGCCCTAATTCCTCTTAAAGATGCATGTCTTATTGAACTTATTAGGGATGCAGTATTGTGAAATATTTGGTTAGAAAGGAATAAATTATGTTTTACTGATAAGCCCCAAAAATTTGTCACGAGTTTAGCAATATAAAGTAGTAATATTTTAGGCTATTGGTGTAACATTATTGCAGATTCTTCTTTTTTTAGACTTAATTTGATTATCCCTCACGATGTGCAGGGTTTGTCAAGACATACACCATGCAGAAGAAGTCTGATGGAGACTACGGACCAGTCGGAAAAGGAAATACCAATAGGACCTTTCGTCTTGAAGCATCCTATATCTTGAGTGTTAAATGGGTTGTTTTAGTTTGTTGGAGTTCTATTTTGATATTTTGTTGTTATGGTGTAGATAAATTTGTTTGTTTGTATAACTGTTCTAGTGAAAGTAAAAACTCATTAAATTAAGTCTTGAGTTCATCAATTTTAAATTTTTGTTTCTCAAGCTGTATTAATTAAGGATAAATCAATTAATGCATATAGCGGCATCATCATTGAACCAAATTATTTATTTATTTATTTTTGGGTCTAAATTAAAAATCACTACTGATGCACTTATAGAGTTGTAGTGGCAGAAATAATCCATGTTACAAATTACAAGTTGCAATTTTGGCATCTGATATTTGTGGCTCTGAAAAAAAAATATATGCATATAAAGATGAACTAAGTATGTACATATTTCATGGTATCGAATCTTATGTAGTGGTAGAAATATTCATCTGCTTTTTGTATTTACATATTTCATGGTATCGAATCTTAATGAACAACTCATTTAACTAAATGGAGCTAAAGTAAACTATTGACATGAGTTGGAGTTTTATTCTTGATTTTAGCATTTTAGGTGGAATACAAGTAAACTACAGATATGAAAGTGATCAAATTTGAATAAACTGAAAATCAAAATGACTTGAAATAAGAGAACCTGAAATTCAAGCCCATCCAAACCCGAAAGATTCGAAATCGAATGACATAATAAAAACCCGACTCGAACTTGGAAGGCTCGAAACCCGAGAAAGATCTGACAAATGCCAACGCAGGATTGTAGAGACCCGACCCGACCAGATGTGATCAAACTCGTGACTTGATAATCTTTTTAAATCGATTCAAACCCGAAAGACCTGAAACCTGAAAAAACCCAAATTGAGATAATTGAAATCCGACCCGATTTGAACCCGAAAGACCCGAAACCCGAGAAATACCTGAAACTAGATAATTGAAGCCCGACCCGATCCCAACTCGAAAGACCTGAAACCCGAGAAATGCCTGAAACTAGATAATTGAAGTCCGACTCGACTCGAACCCGAAAGTCTCGAAACCTGGCAAATACCAACGCATGATGACCCGAGGCCCGACTCGGCCCGACCCAACCATTTCAGACTCGTGACGCGATAATCTTTTGAAGTTAATCTGATCCGACCCGTCCGATTTGCCACCTCTAAGTAGGTATCATGTGTTGGTACAGGTATTACTTTGAAAGTTTCTAGGAAAACATAATTTGTACTAGGGGTCTATTTCAATGAAACAAATGGATACCCTCATTTTTTTCTCAAATTTTTTTTTTCAAACTATTGATAATATTTGGACGGTCCAGATTCAATGAAGAAGGTAGTTTATTATTTATAGCTTAGCAATTTCACGCGTAAATTATTGCGCTGTGTTGAGTTCGTAATGTACCTTGATTTATTTACATCAATATTAACTTATTTATTCGTTTTATATTTTAAGGATTTTGTAACGATAGAAAATAGTTATGAAAATGTCAGTGGAATATAGCTACTTTTGACGACGATATGATAATTATGTTCATGTTCGTCAATTCGTTATGGACAAAGTCAATTTTTTATGACTGAATTTAGTGTTTGGTCAAAATGCTTACTTAGGTGCCGCGTCATGAGACTTATACTTTGTCATATACTCTAAAGACTAAGTCAACAATTAACAATTATTTCGTAAAATAAATAAACAATTAATGTAAATTCTGACCCTTCTTATCTAATATAATGTTCAAATTCATGTGTGTATAAATGATGGTTCGAGCACAAATTCAAATCCCAATTTTGTTTTAAACTTTATCTGAATGTATCAAAGTAGCAATTTTCTGTTAAAATTATAACATTTTTGCTAATTTTGTTGTTGAGTAAGAGCATGTCTAACTTTCAAAAACTCTTGAAATTTCTAAATAATTTACACATTAAAACATCACTTTTGGAAATTTAATATTTTTTTTTAGTTTCTAAAGTGTCTGTATCTCACACTTTGAACATATATAATATCCTTTTATTACAAGCCTTTCAATACTCTTGAAATCAACGGCCATACAAAATCAGCAGAAAAAGAAATAAATCACTGGCGATGACGTGGGAAAATTATAGCTGTTCCCAAGACGGGACAGAGTAGCGGTGCTTTAGTGTCCGTTACCATTCCACCCCACCTGGCCAGTAGGCCACCACCATCTCCTCTCTTGCAATTTACACATACCGCCAAAAGGCCGATAAGCATCTCCAATTCTGTCACCCACTTTTATTTTATTGTTTGATTTTTTTTTATCTCATTAGTGATTAGCCCACCTTATTTATTGTGTCATAAAGCCTGGTCACGGTATTCCCGTTGAATTTAAAGCCCTAGGTACCATACAAACATGCAAGTGTTATCTTGTTGGATGGTCCGGATAGCGGTGCCGGTACGCTTTGTGTTTGTGTGGGGAAGCAAGCGGTACAAAACCATATGCATCCAGATAGATAGATGGATAAATGATAATGGATCTGGTTTAAAGAGAAAATTTTACTTTTTTACTTTAGGAAGAAAAGAAAAAAAAAACATGTGATTAGTGATGTTATGTTACTTTCATGACTCTTTTCTCAATAATTGCTCTCCATCCCCCATTAAAATTATGTAGTTTGTCGTTCAAGGAAGGACTTGGTCAAGATTCAACATGATATTTTTATTAAATATAGTACATGCACCTCTGTATCTGTATCTGTATCTCCATCAGAATAAATTTTTAAATAAATACAAAAGATTCCCGTCTAAAAACCGAAATAATTTCAAATTGAATAAATTAATGGTAATTAAATTAGCTTATATAAAGGACACGATAACATTAACAATAACTGCCTCACATGTAAAAATAATTACAGAATAAATTAAAATTAAGATCAGATCCTCGTGTCCAAGAAGATTCCTGAAAATAGGAATCGAGTAAAGGAGGAAGATAAGGATTGAGAGAGAGAGAGAGAAAAAAAGAATAAAATTAAAATGAAAAGAGAGAGAGGCGGGAATAGCGTGGCGTGGAATAAGGGAGTAGCTCTTTATTCTCACTCAGTCACTCGCATCTCGTGTGGGTTGTCTCGCTTTGCTTTGACCGTTCGTTGGTGCTCTGACCAATTTCCCGCGTCTTTTATAAATTTCCATCTAGATTAATATTATAATATTATTATACATTTGAGTGCATTGTTTTGCACAAAATTTATTATATAATTTTGTGTGGCATCATGTGGCATGACCATGTGTCCATGTGAAAGGAGTAGAGCGAACAGCACCTCCTCCTCGTCCGGTGACCCCACAACCCACCTTGAAAAATGCAAAGGTGAAATAATAGCAAACAAACAAAGCATATATTGAAAGCAAACTTTATCATCGTCTCTATTGCTATTGCGATGCTATGATGCTATCTCGGTATAAATAAAGTAATCGAAGTAGTGACCTGACCTGACCGATTAAAATAACCTAATCAATCAATTAATTAAATATGTAATGCCTAATTACTAGTTTAATAAATTACTAAATTAATAAAATATGCAGAAATGGCGCATTAAAAAAGGTGCCCCACAGTGCCCGTTGGTATTCACGGACCCACTCACGTCAACAGTTTGTCTCCTTATAGCGCACCTGCGCGGCTGCGCCTTGCGTTTTCTTTTAACCTCTTTATCTCTCTCCTTCTTTTTTAGAGAGCAGTAGAGCACCATTGCCTTTTTTCTTCTTCTCTCTTTGTCGTCTTTATAAATACGCTCCATCCCCCCTCCTCACACGCCATTTCACCTCTCTTTCTCTCTCTCTTTCATTTCATACGTTCATTCATCGCATCGATATATCCGTGCAGTTATTCTTTTCCAAATCAAAGAGCGAAATAAGGCATCGATTGAATCGTGAACTGTAGTAAATGGCCGTGCAATCGCCATACTGGAGCAACGCTTTCTCGCATGATTTCAGGGGCAGGTAACAACTCACATACACGCCGTTTCTCTTTCTCTTTCTCCTTACCCTTTATTTCCTCACCACGCTTTCCATCCCTCTTACCTCTCTCTATTCATTTTTATAATCTCCTCTTCTTCACATGCAGTGGTAGGAGCAATGCGTTAGAGGAGCTTCCTGTTCAGATCGGTGGTACCGTGTTGAGCGGGCCCCACAGTGATCTGACGTGTATCGCCTCTGCCTCTGCCTCTGCAACTCGGAAACGGTCCCGAGAGGATTTCGCGGCAGCGGCAGTTGCCATGGATCCCCTTCCTCCTCTACCGACAAGTGGCTTCTCCTCTAATCCGTATGCTAATGTCATGAACGGTCAGATGCAACGCCTTCTAGAATCAAGAGGCACCTCCACCAGTGGCCGCTCCTCCAACTCTGCTGCTGTACCTAATGAGCTCATCTCTCATCTGCATTGCTTCACCATGGAGATTGATACTCTTCTTCGTATTCAGGTACAAATGAGTTCCATTATTCTTGTATAATCACGGTTATCCGATATAGTACTTCATGCCTTTTGGAAAACAGAGAATAATCGTGTGTATTGTTCAATTTTAATTGACAGAATGAGAGAATCCGAATTGGAATAGAAGAGGCAACAAAGAGACACTGCCGAGGGATTCTGGCATCAGTGGGGCAGCAAGCCGACAGGCGGCTGAGAGAAATGGATGCACAACTCGAAAGAGAGAGGCGAAAGAATGCTGAGCTGGAAGAAAAGGTGTGTCAGATAAGTGCTGAGAGTCAGGTTTGGTTCGATGCAGCTCGGAACAGTGAGGCCATGGCAACCGCACTCCGATCCACGCTCGATCAGGCTCTGCTCTCAGCCGCCACAGCTGCGGCCGCAGAGGATCCGATTGCGGAGGAGGCACGCTCTTGCTGTTACGAAGGAGGAGATGAAACTGATGTGTCGCCGTGTGCTGATGTTGCGGTATCAGGGAGGGGAAGACTGTGTAAAGTGTGTGGCGAGAGGGATGGATGTGTGTTGTTGCTGCCATGTAGGCATCTCTGTTTGTGCAAGGAGTGCGAACCAACGACTGCCACGTGTCCTGTGTGCTGTTCGTTGAAGAATGCTGCGTTCGAGGTGTTCTTTTCATGAACCAGTGGGGTTTTGCGGTTTGTTCAATTAATTAAATTTAATAGGTACGTATGTGGAGAGGTTATGTTAGAAGGTGCAAAACAGGGATTGTGTGTAGGAAAAAAAAGGGAGAAAGGTTATGTTATCGATTAGTCTGTTATTAATCTTCTTTTTCTTTAGATGTTTCTTTGGAGTTTGACGAAATTAGTTTCTCTGTTTTAAATTTTTTTTTTGGTTCTCAAGTTGTTATCTTTGAAGGGGGAATACTGAAATCAAATGGATATAGAATCTTTTTCTGGGAACAGTGATTCCGTTCTTTGAAAATTTGTTTGGTCAAGTTAATGCTTGCTGTTTTGCTTAAATTGGAATTCCCTTTTTATGCTGTTTTCGGGCGGATATTTATTTGATCAATTTGTTTCTGGTATTTGATAGATGCTTAAATTGGTATTGGCTGTAGTTTTAATTCAGGATTCTTTGCTTCAAAATATTTTAAAGATGAAGAATTGTCCATATTGTAAAAAATTTACATAAATTTGTATGTAAGTGCGGGATTTTTATCTGCTGTCACTGGCAGCAAGCTATCATTGTCACGGCAGTTGGGCCCCACAAAAAATCCAGCCGCCTAGAGTCATATTAGGCGTTGAAAATTGATCCAAGCGTGAAATTTTTTAGCACCTTGTTGCCAATATTGGCAGCGGATACGGATCCTGTAAGTGTGTGTTAAACTGTTAATACCCCAAATTTGATATGTATATAATTTTTGTAATTATCGTTTCACAGTAAAATAGGAAGTTTCCAAAATCAAATGTGAACTAATTAATTTCTTTTGTGCATTAATTAATGTCTTTTGTGCGTTATCGGAAAACAAAAAGGCCCGGAGTTGAGAAATTTTACATAGCCAATTGTCGATACAAAAAGACATTTTTTCAAGAGTAAATTTGTTGTCTTCCTCTCTCTCGTCACCCCGGCCTCGACGATCTTTCAAGTAATTTTATCTGGTATTCTCTTTTCTCTAGATCTCTCTCTCGCTCTCATCTAGATCTTTTGATCTAATCTGATCTTATAATATGATCTAATATGGTCTCTCGCTCTCTGTTGATCTAATCTGATCTAATCTAGTCTCTCGCTCTCTGTTGAACTAATTAATTTCTTTTGTGCATTAATTAATGTCTTTTGTGCGTTATCGGAAAACAAAAAGGCCCGGAGTTGAGAAATTTTACATAGCCAATTGTCGATACAAAAAGACATTTTTTCAAGAGTAAATTTGTTGTCTTCCTCTCTCTCGTCACCCCGGCCTCGACGATCTTTCAAGTAATTTTATCTGGTATTCTCTTTTCTCTAGATCTCTCTCTCGCTCTCATCTAGATCTTTTGATCTAATCTGATCTTATAATATGATCTAATATGGTCTCTCGCTCTCTGTTGATCTAATCTGATCTAATATAATATGATCTTATATTAATGAATCTTCAACCAATTTGATAAAATAGTAAAAAATAAATGAAAAAATATATATAATTTGATCTTTAAATAGTTATTAGCAAGAAGATTGTTTTCTACGATCCGAATCAGTCATTTATATTTGTTTTGATGAAGAGGTTACTGTAGGCTGCAATTCTAAGTATTTAATTTGGAACATGAAATTTTACAAGTGAAGAACCATATTATCTCAATCAGTGAGAAATTTTACATAGCCAATTGTCGATACAAAAAGACATTTTTTCAAGAGTAAATTTGTTGTCTTCCTCTCTCTCGTCACCCCGGCCTCGACGATCTTTCAAGTAATTTTATCTGGTATTCTCTTTTCTCTAGATCTCTCTCTCGCTCTCATCTAGATCTTTTGATCTAATCTGATCTTATAATATGATCTAATATGGTCTCTCGCTCTCTGTTGATCTAATCTGATCTAATCTAGTCTCTCGCTCTCTGTTGAACTAATTAATTTCTTTTGTGCATTAATTAATGTCTTTTGTGCGTTATCGGAAAACAAAAAGGCCCGGAGTTGAGAAATTTTACATAGCCAATTGTCGATACAAAAAGACATTTTTTCAAGAGTAAATTTGTTGTCTTCCTCTCTCTCGTCACCCCGGCCTCGACGATCTTTCAAGTAATTTTATCTGGTATTCTCTTTTCTCTAGATCTCTCTCTCGCTCTCATCTAGATCTTTTGATCTAATCTGATCTAATATGGTCTCTCGCTCTCTGTTGATCTAATCTGGTCTCTCGCTCTCTCTTGTTCAAGTCTTCAAATCTGATTTCACTACTTTGTACTCGGGCATCTAGGAATAGTAATTATTTGCATTCACTTCTTATTTCTTTCTATAATAGATATTGGTGTGGTTTCGCAAGTTTTTATATTAGAACAAACAAGTCTTTATATTGTGACAATCAATTCTTTATATTACAACAAGCAAATATTTATATTAAAAAAAGCAACAAAACTATTGCAAAATTGGAATATACGAGTATTTATATTAGAACAATCAACTCTCTATATTGTGACAAGCAAATCTTTATATTAGAATAAGCAAGTATTCGTATTTATAAATGTAGCAAAATTGCTACGAAATTGAAACCTTTAAATCTTTATATTAAAACAAGCAAATCTCTATATTGTAATAATCAAGTCTTTATATTATAACAAGTCTTTAAATATAAAGCGAAATTGTAATAAAATTATTGGAAAATTGAACTAAAATGCACAATTTTTATGTAATATAAAGACTTGGACAAACAACTATTAAGACTTCGTATGATTTATATAAATACTTGGATGCGCATCGTAAATTTTAATTTTGAAGAATGAAAATTAGCTTTTCTAATGGTAGTTAGTTAGAGAGATTGTTAAGAAGACTTCTGTCTTGTAGTGAATGACGTGTAAGAAAGACAGTTAAGGAGGTTGTTAGCAGCTCTTTTTTTCAATTAGTTTTTTGTTTTCTAATTTGTACTAGATACTAATATCACCTAGTGAGTGCCCATTGTTGCAAAAATTGGGGAGTTGCTGATATGATTTTAGTCGCCGAACGTGGCAGTTGATTTGGAAAAAATGTGTCATCCTAATTAGAGCATCTCCATTCCTGAAATTCTTAGAGTTTCTAATATGACGTGGCAGTTTCTAAATGAGTTTTAGGGATGTAGATGAGTTTACTATTTAGAATTTTTGCTCAAGAGTTTCTTATTTAGCAACTATGCTTTAGAGTTTATAAACTGTGACGTGGCGTACTTATTGGCTAAAATTGATCCGTCTTCCATAATATTGGTAATATTTGTTGACGTGACAATTTAGAAACTCTAATTTTTCAGTTTTAGGGATGGAGAGTTTAGAAACTAAAAAAAATTAAATTTCTAAAATTGATGTGACAATAATTTAGAAACTCCAAAAGTTTCACAAATGAAAATGCTATTATGATTTTGATACTTTGTTTTTTTTTTCGCCTAATATTTTCTCTCATCGTAGTACACAAGAAATATCCACAAATATACAATTTATGCGATGATATTTAATTACCGAAATATAGATACACAAATTATTTTAGAGCTGTTTATTTAAGGAATGTGTTGGATTAAACTTCAATTTGAAGGATGTCTGAATGTGATACATATCTCTAAGACTCTTAAGTATATGTACTAATAAAAAAAAACAAAAGAAACAATGAGAACGCCTTATATGCATTTTGATAGGACGTGTTTGAATTTCTTTTCTAATTTTTTTTTAACTTTGAATTTCTCTTCTAATTCGAGTGTTGATACTAAAAATTAGCTTGGAGCATTTTTTATGTATTTAGGTAGGCAAAAATATTCCTATACATTTAATTATATGCATGTACATCAAATTTAGGAAGTTTCAAAATTGATATACAATGAAAAATTGTAAAATTAGTATGTGAAATTTCGAATAATTGATGGTTTTCCTATATTAGAGGCAAATTACAATGGTACTATAGGGTTACGACATTAAATATCTTAAGAATTAATTTTCTTTTGTCATTTTACACTACGAGTTGAGTTGTATATTTGCATTTGTGGTGGTTGCATTCGGATAGAATTATACCATGTCCCGTCTTTCTATTTTCTACTTTTGAAAAGATGCAAAATGAATCTGTACCTTTGGATTGGATTGGTGTGCATCTAATTATTGTAAGATTGAAAATGACAAAAGATAAAGGTGGAGAAAAATTGTAGTGGATTCACATCATTACAGCAGCAAAAGATGAAGAAAATAAAATAGTATATTGGACCCGGTTTTTTTTTTAAATTATAATATTAATATATATAATTAAATATATAAGAAAATGTGATGGAGAATTTCAGATATATTATTCTCCCAGATGGGTACATGCGTGTTTGAATTTTAATTTTCATTTCCTGCGTGTTTAGAACTTAAACACGCATGTGACACCTGCGAGAGTTCAAACTACATATATTTCGACCAACTCGACATTAAATGCACCAATAATGAATGGTTTTGGTTTGAAATAAAATTCTCTATACATACAAACTTTGAGTGCATGTTTAAGATTTATGTTTTTAAAATTGTTGGAAAGAGCATCTTTGATTGGATATTAAATGCGTTCACCTAAACACTCAGAACCCACCTGTGTTTTTATGACCTATACGTACAAATTTCATATACGTACAAATTGTTGGAGATACCCATTTACTAGCAATTTAATTTTGACACGAACCTTATTAGCAAGTTAGTACAAAAGCATATTTTGCTGTTGGAAAACAAAAAAAAAGGTCTAAGGCCTAGCCTCCTGTACAATAGTACATTTATTGATTGAATTGATTCTCGACCAAGGACCAAGGACCGTTCCTTCCTTCCTTGTGTGCTCAAAATCAGAAGGTAGATATGATTTATTCAATGATTCATTGTTGATTCTTGACAAAGGACCGTTCCTTGGGTGAAAATAGTGTGGTTGTTACTCGGTTTGGCAGTTTTAATTTTTTAAATAAATTATTTTGTATGATTATAATAATAATATCGCTACAAAATTATCTCAAAGAATATCATCATAAAGTAATATGGTATATTATTCAATGAAATATCTAGTACTGATTTTCCATGCTATACCATACGTTATATATACTTTTTACTTTTTTTAATCATGATTTATTGTTATTCACTTTTTAGAGTGAGATTACAGTGCTTACGCAAGCAAGATGGAGCTTGTGCTTTCAATCCATATATCGAATTTCAAAATGTAAACGATTAATCTGAAATGTTGAAAATATTGTGCATACTAAAATCTAGTTAGGGTATATTCTATTTTATCAATTTGGTGAAAATTTTAATACTTGCAGAGGTATGTAAATCGTTAGATCAATGAGTTTTTTGTCCACTAAATAAAATGGTAAAAAATATTGTAAAAAATGAAATTTTGGTAATACGTAGATTTTAATTTTTTTATATAGATAATATTTTCAATAATTCGAATCGATCGTTTGCACTTTGAATATCGAGATATGCAGTCGCAAGCATAATAGAGCTTGTACTTGCACAAACACCGTCAAAACACTTTGGTTCATAGGAAAATTAGATCCGAGTGCGACAAAACACTTCACCGAATCTGGTGTAAATGCGCGTCCATGTGCTTAGAAATTGCCACCTAAGCAATCAAAACAAAATGTTCAATGCAATTGGTTGATTCCGCGTATGGAATAATTTCAAAAGATTATGAAGTTGAACTCACATAACATTTTGATTATTCGTTGATTCTGAAACTAATTTATCTTTCTAAGATGCGTGTCCTCTTCTTTATTTCTTTTCCAAGTGGAATTATAAACTAATTTTAAGCGTAACCGATATGCCTCAAGGCTCAAGCCCTCAACT
Organism: Eleocharis quinqueflora; assembly: GCA_964058865.1. NCBI lineage: Eukaryota > Viridiplantae > Streptophyta > Magnoliopsida > Poales > Cyperaceae > Eleocharis > Eleocharis quinqueflora. Next base: position 136,634 of record CAXKVX010000999.1, on the reverse strand, counting down.
GGTGAAAAAAAAGAACTAGTAATAAAGGCTCACTGTACTGTTTCACAACTGGCATATATATTAACCTAAAAATAAAATAGATTTCACTACTTTAGCATATCTTCCCATAATAACAATTAGAGAATACCTACGGGTTTACATCAAAAAAAACAATTAGAGAATGCAAGCTGCCAATTATTGTTCCCATGTTATACTGCATATCTTTGATCTTTCCGTATAAAAAAATGTCTTCTCTTTTTAATTATTAAAAGAGGTGCCAAGCCAACATAGCAACAGATGCTCTGGAATAAAGAATAGCAATTCTATAACCTCCCTTACTTCATTGTTTCAACTATATTAATTTAATTAATTGGCACCTCTGGGCTTGATGTTAAATAAAAGAATATATACTTGACATGTTGCAATGTGGTCAGGTCAGTTGAGTTTGAGTGGCACTTTGTTTAATACTTAAAAAAATAATGTTGGGTTTCTACTTTCTACGACCAGTGAAAAAGTCGTAGAAAGAAATTAAGCTGCTACATCTACATAGACTACATGGCACTCTCAAAAATGCGTGCAGTTTAGAAAAGGCATCTGCACGACTGCACAACAGCAAGCATGTACTAGCACCTTTAATCTTTTCTTCTCTGATCTTTATTAGGTTTCAGAGATCTTGTTATATACTACTGGCACTGCCTACTGAGCATTGAAATGTGGGATACATGTTCATGTCCTGTCCCCACACCTCCATCCAATTTCGAGGAAAACCACCTTTCATACTTTCATTTCAATTCACACCGATAGAAATATAAAATAGAACATCTTGGTTCATCTGTGACTCTTTCTCATGCAAGCAAATGTTATTATGCATGCAATTTATTTTGGATAATGTAAAGCTAAAACAAAGATGCCACCAATTTTGTCAAGAAGAAATAGTTATCTCCGTAGCAATCGTTTCTTTTTTGTGAAGTAGGATTTTCTCTAGTTTATATTTTAATTCAATGAAGAAAAAAGTTTGCAAGCTAGAGTGGGAAATAAAATAATTTCTACATGTATGAAATTTTCTGTTATCAACCACACGGTAATCATTGTCTGCTTTTATATATTCTTTTTTTGTTGTATATTTTAGTGGAAGTAAATAAAATATTGAATTTTGTTTCTAGTTATCAGTGTTGAGAATGAAAATATTGAGGGACAGCTGGTCTCAGATTAAAACTCATCACAGGTCAGATTTGGAAGAAAGTCATCCACCAATCTGTCAAGACTAGAGTTGCAAATCTTTATATAATTTTCTTGTATAGAAATTAAATTTAGAACGTTAGGATTTCCTAACTTGTAGCATAGAGCCGTTAGGTCTAAAGCCTATAAATACTTGTAAATTTCCCTCAAGTTATCAATAAAAAGAGAGATTAATTATTTTTCATCATCTGTCTCAGAAAACCAACATGGTATCAGAGCAAGTCTGAAACCCAAAAAAGCTTCCGCAACCAATAGAAAACCAGCAAACCAAAGCCATGACAGAAAATCAGCAAATAAACCAACAACAAATCTCAGCATATCAAAAGCTGAGACCAGACTTCAATTCCTCTCAGAAGTTGACCAGTATCCCTCTAGATGGGCGCAACTACCTGGCGTGGTCCAAGGCGGCCAAGATCTCCCTCAAAGGCAAAGGATTGCTCGGATTCATCAATGGCAACAGACCTAGACCAACCGACACAGGAGATGCCCAAGAAGAATGGGACATTCTTGACGGTCAAACATTCACTTTAATTCTCAATTCTTTAGATTCTCAATTAATCAAAATTTTCATTCATTACGAGACAGCAAAAGAACTGTGGGATGCAATAACAGAACAACACAGCAAACAAAGCAACAATTCCCATGTGTTCCAAATCAAGAAAGACATTGCCCAAATTACTCAAAACTCTAAGCCCATATCCGAGTTAATCGGACAGGTAAAATCAAAGTATCAATAACTCAAATTGTATAGACCAATTACAACTGACCTGGCAGTGCTCCAAGAAAGGGACGAGTTGGACCAGATCTATACCTTTCTCGATGCCTTAGACTCCAACTATGACTCAGTGCGAGCCCAGATCCTCAACAGCAAAGAGCGACTGACTTTTGTCAGTGTAACGGCCCGTGTTCAGCAAGAAGAGTCGCGGCGGGTTGCGATGAACGTCTCTGACCAGAACCTGAAGCCAGAGAGTCATGCCTTCCACGCCGTGAACTCTCAAGCCTACAATCGGGACCAAGGTAAGAAGGGGGCGGGACAAAAATGCACACACTGCAATCGGGATGGCCATCTCAAGGATGGTTGCTGGTTCCTCTTTCCCCACCTCAAACCAAAGTGGAAAGGACACGGAGGCAGCGGTCGGAACCAAGGAGAGCAAAGGAGAGCATATCTGGTGGAAACCCTATATTCAAGTCAGGGGGAGACAAAGAGAACCAGCAGCGGACATACCGAGGCAGGAGAACAGATCGAAGGAAACAACTTAACCCAAGAGAAGCTAAACCGACTCAAATCAGACTTTATGAGGCTCACAGCTCTATTGGGCCAGCAAACTCGAATGGGCCAGCAAACGGGCCAACATACAGGTTATTTAAATTTCTATTCTGGTTCAAAAAATAACCCAAGGGCCCAGTCTGGTTCTGGTGGTTCTAAGGCCCAGTCCGATTATAACTCTATTAACTGTGACCCAGTTCTGAATATTAACGGTAATCCTATTATTCCTAGGGCCTAGTCCAATTGTGTTAAGCTCCCTAAAACCCAACAATACCAAAATAAATGTATGGCGGTCGGTTTTGCACCAAAATTAGCCCCAATTAATTGCACTAGATGGATTTTAGACTCCGGAGCAACTGATCATATGACAGGGAATAAGAATATACTTAGGAATTATCAAATAGCCCAAAATGAGCAATTCTTTACTGTTGCAAATAATGAAAAAATTAAAATCAAAGGATGGGGAATGATAAGTATTTTTCCAAAGGGTTTTCTCCAAGATGTCTTTTTTGTTGAAAAATGTTCCGTTAATTTATTATCCATTAGCAAAATTACAAAAGAGTTGAATTGTGAAATTGTTTTTAAAGCAAATACTGTGATCTTTCAGGATTTAATCACCAAGGAGAAGATTGGTGAAGGGTTTCTTGAAAATGGGCTTTATTTTTTGGATAGCAACAAGTCTAGTTTTAATATGAAAAAAGATGAAGATTTGAGCAAACTTTGGCACAAGCGTGTTGGACATCCGTCTGACAAGATTTTGAAAACTATGTTTAATTCTTTAAATTTGGATTGTAATAATTGTGAGGTGTGTAAACTTGCTAAACACACAAAACTTTTGTTCTATGATTCTCAAACTAAAAGTAGCGAACCTTTTGAATTAGTGCATTCTGATGTTTGGGGACCAGCTCCCGTAATTTCTTATAATGGTTATAGATATTTTGTGATTTTTATAGATGATTATTCAAGGTCAACATGGTTATATCTAATGAAAAATAAAAGTGAAGTTTTTGAGCACTTTCAAACTTTTTCAAACTTGGTAGAAACTCAGTTTAACAAAAAAATTAAAATCCTTAGAAGTGATAATGGAACTGAATTTGTTAATCATAAGTTTTCAAACTATTTTCAGCAAAAAGGTATATTTCACCAAACCTCGTGTGTCTACACACCTCAGCAAAATGGAGTTTCTGAAAGGAAAAATCGTCATATTCTTGAAGTAACAAGAACCCTTTTGTTTCAAAATAACGTTCCAAAAATCTTTTGGTCCGAAGCGGTACTAACTTCAATTTATTTGATAAATAGAATACCAAGTGTCGTTTTAAATCTCAAAAGTCCTTTAGAGATTCTCCTTAAGAAAAAAATTACTCTAGATCATTTAAAAGTTTTTGGATGTACGAGTTTTGTGCATAAAAATAGACTTGATAAACTTGATTTTACGTCTATTAAAACGATTTTTTTAGGATATTCTACTCAAAAGAAAGGATACAAATGCTATGATCCCAAGGATAAACGACTTTATATTTCTAGACACGTAACCTTCTTTGAAAATGAAGCCTTCTTTAAAGATGTTGAGAAAAATCAAGAGGAACAAATTAACTCTAATGACTTTGTCTTACCTCACATTACTAACGAAAACAGAAGAGAAATAGGTGTAGAACAAATTGTTAACGAAATAGGTGAAGAAGAACAAGAGAGTGAAGAAACGGAAGAGACTGAAGGAACCATGGAAACTCAAGTTCCAGAAGCTCAAGCTCCAGAAAATTTGAGAAGATCAACTCGTCAAACTCAAACATCCACCAGGTTAAAGGATTTCATGACCTATACGGTACAATATCATATTCAAAACTATGTTTCGTATAACAATATTTCAAAAGAACACCATGCATTTGTAAACAACATTTCAACAATGGAAGAACCAACTACCTTTGAGGAAGCAAGAATAGAACCAAAATGGTGTATGGCATTGGAAGAGGAACTCCATGCCTTAGAAAAAAATCAAACCTGGACCATATGCCGTCTACCAAAAAACAAGAAACCTGTAGGTTGCAAATGGGTATATAAAATTAAATACAACAGTGATGGAACTGTAGAACGGTATAAAGCTAGGTTAGTAGCCAAAGGATATACACAAACTTATGGAATTGATTATCATGAGACCTTTGCACCTGTAGCAAAAATGAATACAGTTAGGATCCTTCTATCAATTGCGGTTAATAACGATTGGGAACTTCACCAAATGGATGTCAAAAATGCCTTTCTTCAAGGTACACTTGAGGAAGAGGTATACATGACATTACCCCCAGGACATAAAAGGGAAAATACTTCTAACCTTGTTTGTAGGCTAAATAAATCTATCTACGGACTAAAGCAATCGCCGAGAGTCTGGTATGAAAAACTAAGTCACTTCTTACTTTCTTGTAATTTTAAAACTAGTTGGGCTGATACCTCCTTGTTCACAAAACACAATGAGAATGGTACAACCGTAGTCTTAGTTTATGTTGATGACATTATTATAACAGAAAATAACCAACTAGAAATTGATTCTATCAAAGATAATCTTAAACAAAAATTTGACATTAAAGATTTAGGAAAATTAAAATATTTTTTAGGAATTGAAATTGCACACTCATCAAAAGGATTGTTTATTTCTCAAAGAAAATATGTACTTGATTTACTTAAGGAAACTGGTAAGTTAGGGTGTAAACCAGCATCAACTCCTGTTGACATAAATGTAAAACTCAATAATGAGGATGGTGAACCTCTTAAAGATATCAACCAATATCAAAAGCTTGTGGGAAAATTAATATACTTGACAGTAACTAGACCCGACTTGTCATTTGCTGTAAACCAAGTAAGCAAATTCATGCATGCACCAAGAACTTCCCATTTAGATGCTGCTAACAGGATATTAAGATATTTAAAAGGTTGTCCTGGAAAGGGAATTTGGATGAGAAATAATAAAACTAATGCAGTGTGTGGCTATTCTGATGCAGATTGGGCCGGGAGTTTTGATAGAAGATCAACAACCGGTTTTTGCACATTTGTAGGCGGAAATTTAGTCACATGGAAAAGCAAGAAACAAAATGTCGTAGCCCGATCAAGTGCCGAAGCAGAATATAGGGCAATGGCATCAACATCAAGTGAATTAACATGGATTAAGCAACTTTTAACGGACCTATACATTGATCACAAAGAACCAATGAAGATGTTTTGTGATAACCAAGCCGCAATACACATCGCAACAAATCCTGTTCATCATGAACGAACCAAGCATATAAAATTTGATTGCCATTTTATTCGTGAGAAGATTCAGGCCAAAGAAATTGAAACCCCTTACGTCAAGAGTGGAGATCAACTAGCAGACATTTTCACAAAAGGGCTCTACCTAAATGCATTTGAGGATGTTACATGCAAGCTAGGATTACATGACATATACAATCCTAGCTTGAGGGGGAGTGTTGAGAATGAAAATATTGAGGGACAGCTGGCCTCAGATTAAAACTCATCACATGCCAGATTTGAAAGAAAGCCATCCACCAATCTGTCAAGATTAGAGTTGCAAATCTTCATATAATTTCCTTGTATAGAAATTAAATTTAGAACGTTAGGATTTCCTAACTTGTAGCATAGAGCCGTTAGGCCTAAAGCCTATAAATACTTGTAAATTTCCCTCTGTAAGTTATCAATAAAAAGAAAGATTAATTATTTTTCATCATCTGTCTCAGAAAACCAACAATCAGAACTAAATTTTATAATTTCGTTAAATAATAGCATTATCTTATTTCGTTTAGGGCATTATTTTGCTCGAAGTCAGATTTATCTCTTTTAACCATTTTTTTATATTAGTTGCACTATTTTGACTTTTACAAGCTAGTTACCATGCCAAGAAAAATATATTGGACTCTCAAATATCTAGTCAACTTCATAATATTTTCTGATGGATACTTTTTGAAATAATATGAAATTGAAGGAGTTAATATATATGTTGGTGGCGTTTATGGATGCACGTCTATTGAACACTAAAAAAATCCTTTGAAAATTTCATTTGTTTTTCCGGTTACTCAAGGGCAACTTTTCATTTTTGAAAATGATGGCTTCCTATCACCTAATGTCGTGAGGAAAACAAATTTGAGTGCATCCCTATCAAACAATTTGGAAAATAAATTAAGTAACTCAACGTCATGCCATTTCTTGTGGAATGTATTAATATATATATTGATGACAAGATGGATTTGTCTTAACGCCATAATTTCACCGAATAAGAGGCTACAACTCTATAATTGCTTAAAAAAAATATGATGTCCGACATTTCAAGCCATAGGTGTCTTATTCAAATCCCCCTTTTTATAATGGCATTTCAAAGGCATTTGTCCCACATGAGTAGCAATCATATTCTCTTCAAACTATTGGAAGGAGTTGGAGATCTTAGGTCTCAATTCTCAACTAATCTAAACCTCCTTTAAAGAAAAGAAATGAGAATTGAAAGGGAAGCATGTGGCCCACCAAACTAAAACTAGCAAATACTTGATTTGGGTAATTGGGTTGGAGGAAAAGAATATTAAAAATGCCAAGGAAAAGTAAAATAAAAAGACTAGAAAAGATCTTGCAAGTGTGTGGAGTTTGCAACCTTCAAAGGTTCTCCCACTTTGAGACGACATCATGGGGGCAACAAGATGGCACCAACAATAGGTGGATGCTTTGTGTCTATATCTTGGAATCTACCCCTACATGCATGTTATATTCTGGGTTTATCTTTTTATTTGAAGAAGGAAAAATAAATAAATACATATCCGAAGGAATTTATTTATATGGTGTCCTTCACATGATGAATTATATATGTAATTGCTTATAGTGATTATGGAGTGCCAAATTATATTTCAACTAAAATAAAAATACTGAGAGTAAACACAATCAAATTAACAAAAAGAAGATCTTCTGAATGAATTTAGGCATATAAAGCACACACTCCTAAACATGCTCTAAGATCATGAGATGTAGTCATGTAGAATAAATATTGTCTGGATTAAATTTCATTTCTTGATGACCTTCTATTCGAAATGTAGTTGGAAATACCATAGATTTTAGGTGCCTCACAAAATACAAAATTCATTTTTGCGTCACGCTCCTATTTTGAAATGTAAGGGCAAAATGGTCGATTAGAACTATTAAAAATGATCTTCATATTATAATCTACTTGCAAAGAAAATTATATATTTTTCTGATTTTTTATTTTATTTTTTGGATGAGTAAATTATTAAATCATCTAGTCATTTTTGAAATTTGACTCTAAACACTTGCCTAGACGTGTCTATACACATAAGTCCGCTCCCGGATGTACTTTAGAGGGAGAGAAAACTATTATTTAGAAAAAAAACATAAAATTATAGATATGTTTCTAATTATTTTGATGAATCAGTCAGTTTACAATTTAATTGGTTATTTGTCATAAACCATAATGTTTTCGTAATTAATCGGATTTGTCTAATTTTTTTTGGAAGCGACTAACTGTCTCCCTTACAAGCTCTCCTTACACGCCTTCCATATACGACAAATGTAGTAGTCTTTATACTATTAGACTGGATTCATTATAATAAATATTGAGTGTCAAGTTTTCATTTCTCAAGACATGTAGTATTTATTTGTAATTTTCTTGTTAATTATATACTGCAATGAATATTGTATCATAGAAGTCTTTATAATTAACATTCGAAGTCTTTATACTTTTGACAGTCTTCATTTCTCAAGAAATGTACACATAATACTTTATTTGGCAGTATCCATTTTAACATGGAAGTCTTTATATTAAATGTTACAAGTCTTTATACTGTATCACGTAACTGTTTGTTGCGTAACGGAAAACGCGAGAGGGAAATATGAAGTGGAGATGATATATTAACTCTTTTTGTTTATCAAAATAGAGAAGATAACTTTCCGTAGAGATTTTTTTTTTCATTAATTAAAGGTTCTGTTTATACTAGAGTATGAAATTGACATCCGACAGAAACATATTAACTATGACAAGGAAAAAAAAGTTGGTGGGGATGAAAAATATTCATGCCTTGGAATTTATACCAAAGAAGACGAGAAAGCAAAAAAAAGTAGATGAGGAAGATACAAGAGGACAACGTACACATCAATTTGGAATTGTCAAGGAAAAAGAAAAAGATATACAGGAACAACATATCACGGTCAGATCTATCAGAAAAAAATCAAAAATATTGTTCGATATGTTTCAGAGTACTTGATTAGACAAAACTAATTTTTCATAAAAGCTAGTATTAATTAGCCGATTTTATTAATCAAGTCCGGGAGCCGAATACTAATTAGATGCATATTTCGTGGCATGAACTGCGAGCTAGAGCAATAAAATTTAGCTTTATCCTTTTAGAGACCAAGAATATTTTTATTATTAATATTGTAGGATAAGCTGAAGGGTGCAAGTGGAAAGTCAACTTCAGTTGAATTAGACTCTTGAATAAGCTATTAATTCTACCTTGTTTATAAACTTAATTTGTCAATAAACAAATCCCACATTAATTCGGTAGTTTAAGAGAACTTTGAATCGTTCATAATTAAATATCAAATGACTTGAAGTATACAATCAACGTTCCCTGAATTTAATAGTACGTACTGAAATTTTATTATAAATCGACTCATAAATTCATAATATAATATAATGTAACATATTAATTGTTTTTATATTAATATATGAGAATTTTTGCTCTCAAATATTATCTTTGATCCCAAGTTTTGGTTCTATTAAAAGGGCACAGTTAAAAGGCGTAAAATCTAAATTAATATATGTCGAGTAAACATCCAGCAAGCTGAATTAGCACTGTTGCACTGTTGCACTTTTGCTTTCGGTACCTGATAGATATTTGTTTTCATAAAAGCATGCATTGATACTGGTACTGCAGATATAATCGACCCACCACCTTTATTCAATTGCCTAAGCCTTTTTCTCGCTTTTTACAATTTTGCATTACATTTACATGCCCACAAAATCATGATCCTCCCAACCGACATAAGCAGATGCATTTTTATGATCATCTTTTCGTCTCTTTATTTATCTTCCTTTGTGCAAAGGAATCTATGAAGGAGAGATAAAGAGAGGAAATAAAAGAGACAACACAACAGTGGTCCTGGGGAGTATCAACAGAGAGTGGTGAGAGGTGGAGACTTGCGAGAGAAAGGTAAGGAGGTACAGAGTGCATACTCGTCAACAGTACAACACAAATACTTTTCTTGGGAGGTTCCTTGAAGACAAAAGGAAAAAAAAAAATTAAAGCTTTTGGTTATTCTTTGGACTAGAGACTGGAGAGACTGAGAGAGATGGAGAGAGGATTCAGAAAGGACACGTGGTTTATGCATTGAGGAAAGAGATGGATTAAAGAAAAGGGACCCATTGGGTCGAAAAGGCAAGTCAGAGATGCGAATGGAGACAACTGCATCATTGCATCAAATGCTGAGAGAGAAAAAAAGAGAGAGAGAAAGAATAGTAACCTACGGGCCTTATCCCTAAAAAAAAGTGTATCAGAAAAACATGCACGAATCAGGACCACTCTGGTATTGCGTAATTGTTATGAGATGTTAATTATGTTGTAATAGTGCAGTGTACTGTGTGCTACTACAGGCTACAGCCATAGTGGAATTATTGTTAGGACGCGAGAAGCATTAATAACTGGATCATACCAGTTCAACTTTGTAAAAGATATAGAAATCATAGAAATGAAGTATAAAGCTTTAGTTATATAAACATTTGCAACATATTCATTGTTAGTGCTACACTGCTACAAGTGGTTGCATAAACACTGGGAATATATCATATATGGCCTGTAGCCCTATACTTTCTTGATTATACTATTATAGCATCAGCACTAGTGCGCAACCTCGCAACAGATTACTGGTTAAAGTTGTTCATTTAACCTTTATTCCTGATTTTGTATACCCTTTTTGTTGAGATAAAAATGAGCATTAAGGATCGTAATTCTATTTTTGTATTATTGACTATTAGATTTAGAAAAACGACAGAGGCTGTTTTCAGAAAATGCAGAATGTTACTATGTTAGCATTGCCTGCTCCTGCATGTTGCTCCAATTATTTAGCTCTTTTGGCTGGTAGTACAGAGCACCATTGTAAAATATGCGAATTAATCTAGCTAGTCAGCATTTATTTCTAGCCCAAGAATTACTGAGCAGCTGACAACATCTGAATCTGTATTTTCTAGTACAAGGTTATTATTTACATGCATACAGGTGCATTTAAAAGAAGAAATATTGAATCAAATAAAAAAAAAGAAGAAATGTTGAAGAGACAAAGGTAAACAATGTAGTTTACCTATAGGCTGTGTATTTAATTCACAACTGCTAGAAGTTAACTATGAAATCCAAGGTTTTATTTTTGGTAATATAAGAACTATATTGTCGATACTATTCTAATAAAAAAATCGTACAGAAGTTGTAGATTAATGGTATATATACTATATATATAGTCTCTCAACTCGATAGATTCATAGAATTTGTATATATAGCTATATATATTACAAGAAAAACTCTGCATCAATGATATTTTTTTTTGGATATTTGTGTTCTGTTTAAAGAATGATAAATGTGATTTGAAGAATTGAAGATAACTCTTTTATCTATAATAATTAAATATAAAACTAAGGACTGCTCTCATGTTCTCCTATTTTTTCTAATATTTTCTTACGAACTATTTATTAGGAGAACCTCAAAAGACAGGAATTAACAACCATTCACCCCCTCTTTTTTTCTTCTTCCTTGTGACGAGCAAAAAAGTTGCATTCGTTATGATTAAATACAAAATACAAATTAATAAATGAATAAAGTCCCTAAATAAAATCAGCAAGGCAGTGCGCTCCTATCTAGTATCTGCGCTCAGTAAAAACTAATTTCCAGTGAAGCATTCTTTACTGAGCAGCATAGAGGACACGTGGCAGTCACAGGTCCGCACTCCTTGCACAAACATAGATGCCTACATGGCAACAAGAGCACCGAAGCATTCTTCCCTCCGCACCATCGACAAGCTCTCTGCTGCCTCGACGCCACGTCAGGGAGATCCTCCGACCCCTCCACGCAGCACGACTGAGCATCCTCGGCCTCAATGCCATCACAACCGCCAGATCTTTCAGCAACTGTCAAGATCGCTTGATCGAGTTTCGCTCGTAGCGCAGCGGCGATGGCCTCGTATTTCTTGGCCGCATCGAACCAGACATAAATCTCGGAATTAATTTGTGTTACTTCCTCCTCTAGTTGAATACTTCTCCGTTTCGCGTTTTGTAGCTCAGATTCTTTCTCGATCAATCGCCCTATCACTCGTTGTCTGATTGCCAGATGCAAATCTCTGCACCGTCGTTTCCATGTCTCCTGGATTTGGAGGATATCAGCATCGAACTCCATGTCAGAGTGATCGAAATAAGAGAAGAGACGATCGTTGTCGGTCGGAACGGCGCTTGTGGAAGAAGCTTGAGATTGGAGAAACCGGAGCTGGTCGTTACTCTCGACTGAGGTTGTGAATTGGAAAGGGAGAGGAGGAAGGTCCATGAATGGTGGTGAGTCGAGACGGGGCCGTTTTCCGGAGGTAATGTAAGTCGGGTTGCTGTATGTATTTCCTTCCATTATTTGAGGTTTTGAGGTTGGAGGCAAGAGGAAAGACGGAGTTCCATCAAAGAGATGGAGATGGTCTACTTATAGATTAGTCTTAACCCTAAACCTTTTTTTTTTTTTTTTTTTTTTTAGGTTTTACTCGGCAGTCGGCTCTGAATTAGAGTTTGAAAAAAACCCGGCGGGTCTACCCGTCCGTGGATTCGTTCGCATCCGGATCGTGCCTGATTCGTATTCGTGTTCAGATCCGATCCGATCCGTGGACGGATCCACGGATCTAGCACGAGTTGGGTTGACCCCAAACCCTCCAAACACGTGTATACCTGTGCTCGTCTAGACTTGTGCCAGTCTAGACCTGTGTCGGACCCGCCCCCCAGACCCGTGCTATCCGACCCGTGCCAGCCCATTATTACCCTATTTCACATTTTGTCAAATCAAATTCAAAAAAATTCGAAAAAAATAAAAAAATATTGTGCAGAAATTATATTAAAAAAAAATCAAATTTACACCCCTATTAACCTATTTTACCTTTTGTCACCTTTATTTCACATTTTGTCAAATCAAATTCAAAAAAATCGAAAAAAATAAAAATAATATTATAATAATATGCAGAATTTTATTTTAAAAAAATTCAAATTCCCACCCCCTCTATAAATACTCCCCTACCCTCTCACCTTCTTCACAAATCAATTCTCAGTCTCTCTCATTTCTCAAATTCTCAAATCAATTATCAATTCTCATTTCTCTCAAAATTTTAATTTCTAAATTTATAAGTTATTAAGTTATAATACATTTAGATTTAATTAAGTAATCTTAGATATTTCGTTAATTTACATTTATTCGATTCGGTGTAAAAAAGAAACGAAATTTCGACATTCTTTCGTGCAACTTCTACATTATTCAAAGGTATATAAGATTTAATATAGATTTTTATGCTTCAATTTTTGCATTTCTTATTTTTAACTTATCTTTTATTTATTTTTTTCGTTATTTTTATTTTTTTATTACATGGCTGGAAGAAATTCAGCCTACTTGTTTAATTTTTTTATATTGGCATTGGTCTTTACCAGAGCTTTTTATTTTTCTATTACATGGCTGGAAGAAATTCCGCCTACTTGTTTAATTTTTTTATATTGTCACTGGTCATTACGAGAGCTTTTTATTTTTTTATTACATAGCTGGAAGAAATTTCGCCTACATGTTTAATTTTTTTATATTGGCACATGTCATTACCAGAGCTTTTTATTTTTTTATTACATGGCTGGAAGAAATTCCGTCTATATTTTTACTTTTTTTATTTCATAGTTGTTTATATTCATAGTTGTTTTTTGTTATTATTGACTTATTGTAGATATGGCATCTCCTCCTAACTATGTTGACGAGCTCGCGCACATGATTAGTGTAGAATTTTTCGGCGAGGAGCCCGTCACACAATATGCAAACACTAACCCTTAAACACATCCTGAGTATTATTATCAACAAAATCCAAGCATGAACCCACCTCCACGACATGCAAACCTCCTGTTATACCCTAATCATCCCTACATATCACAAGAGACCGTTCCACAGACTCAACTCCCTTCGTTCACACCAATGACTGAACCCACAGAACCTCCCATGACAACAAGAAATATGACCTCGTCTATCGACAAAATTGTCCCCCCATCGTCAGAGGCATCACCAGATATCCAAGAAGCGTAGGTAGAGCCGTCACAGAAGAAGAAGAGGAAAACAACCGCGCCCAAATACGATGCAGAATGGTGGCGTTACTACGAAACAACAAAGGATGCAAGCAGAACTGTTTCGACTTTACGGTGCAAGGTAAAAGGATGTGCAGGTTATTTCACTTACAAAAAATCTAGTGGTTTAAGTTCATTCAAAAAGCATGCTGACAAGCATGTTGAAAAAGGTGAGGAACCACATGAACTACCTGACCAACGGTTAGTGCAAAGCAATATTAACCCAGACGGTTCGAGAACCTTGGCCAAATATGATGAAAAAAGAATGTTAAGTGAATTTGCCAGATACATTGCCCATAAAGAACAACCAATTAGTATGAGTTGTTGTTCTAGTTTTGCCAGATTAATGATAAAAGGTTGTGGCCAAGTATTGTACAAGAAATTTCACCACCAGAAAATGGTGGAAGAAATCAAGAAACAATACTTAGAAAAAATGAATTGTTAGTCATTTTTTGTTACGCCAACTATAATGTATCAATCACATCTGACTGTTGGAGCGCATGTAAGCATGGTTTAGGATATTTTTTGTATTACAACACATTATATTGATGAAAATTGGCTTTTGAAGAAACGAGTTCTAAGTTTTCGTAATTTGGATTTTCCGTACACCGCACACGTTATTTTACAAGCCATAATTAATGTTTTGCATGAATACAATTTAAAAAGGGATTTAGAAAACAAGATTTTTTTAATTTCTTTTGACAATGCTAGCAATAATATAAAATCTATTGATTATTTTATACGTGCATTAAACCCCATAATGGATGAGAGATTATTTAATAAAAAATATGCATGTCATATTCTAAATCTTACCGTTAAAGATGGACTGAAAACTGAAGGTATAAAAGTGTTAATTTACAAATTCAAAGATGGACTGCATCACATTTATTCAAATAATATTAGAAAACAAGAATTTCATGCATTATGTTCACGTTTGGGTATGTTGATGGTTCCATGGGATGTTGATACCCGTTGGAACTCCACATATAGAATGTTCCTTCATTGTTTTCCATATAAGCACGCAATAAATGAAATGTTGCGCAACTCAACTGACGGGATACAACTGATGCTCACCGTGGGAGAATGGGACCGATTGGAGAAATTGAAGGACTTTCTCCAGGTTTTTTTCAATGCCACTATCAAACTTTCATGCTTGTACAGACCATCAGCACACGAGTTGCACATCTTGTTTTTTGTAATGCACATTATATATAAATCCTCTCTGTTATGAATATGTAGATACAAACTGAAGTTCTGTCCATTTGTTGGAGCTAACTACCATGGGAGCACAATTCTTTTTTGTTTTGCTTTGCTTTCTAATGAAGAGCTTGCATCTTATGTATGGTTGTTTAATACTTGATTGAAGTGCATGAAGAATAAACCCCCTGGTGCAATCATCACTGATCAGTGC
Organism: Eleocharis quinqueflora; assembly: GCA_964058865.1. NCBI lineage: Eukaryota > Viridiplantae > Streptophyta > Magnoliopsida > Poales > Cyperaceae > Eleocharis > Eleocharis quinqueflora. The sequence goes on along the minus strand of CAXKVX010000999.1, from coordinate 121,379 downwards.
CCTTCAATATGTGGTTAATGATCTTTTTATATTCTCATTTATTATTCATTTTATTTATGCTGCTTTTTCTACTATAATATCCAACTTATTATATGATTGATGTTACCTACAGTCATTTTCCAATGTTAGTATATTCATTAGGCACATTATTTGTACTTATCATGCATGTTACATTTGTTATGATGCAATAAACAAATAGTAAATTTTTAGTTATAATGCAATGTTCTAGTTATGATGCAATAAACAATATTGTATCTCAGTTTCATTCTATTACATACCATGCACTGTTCTAGTTATAATGCAAGTAACATTATTGTAGGCACTTTGAATCTTTTATCATGCATCTCATCAATTTTTTTATATCTGTAGGCACCCATGCTTAACAAGGACCTAACAAGGCACCATCAGGTAATTACTTGTTTCTTTTATGCATGTTGCAATATATACAATGCACCTTATTTGTTTTATAATGCATATTAAATTATTTTACATAATTTGTGCAGTTGATCGACCTGCTGGCACTAATCCTTCCAAGTCAGGATCTGATGGTTCGAAGTCAGGGTCTGATGCATCCAAATCAGCATCCAAATCAGGGTCTGAGGGTTCCAAGTCAGCGTCTGGTGCATCCAAGTCAGCATCTAAGTCAGGGTCTGATGCATCCAAATCAGGTTCTGAGGGTTCCAAGTCAGGGTTTGAGGAGACAACTACTGAAACAGAAGGTTCTGGTTCCAAGAAAGGTAGGCATTTTTTTCTTGTGCACTTCATACAAGTTATCACGCACTTTGCATCTTTTATCGTGCATCTCATTAAATTTTTTTTTTGATATCTGTAGGCACCCATTATGAACAAGGATTTGACAACGCACCATCAGGTAATTACTTGTTTCTTTTATGCATGTTGCAATATATACAATGCACCTTATTTGTTTTATAATGCATATTAATTTGTGCAGTTGATCCACCTGCTGGCACCATTCCTTCCAAGTCAGGAGCCGATGGTTCCAAGTCAGGGTCTGGTGCATCCAAGTCAGCATCCAAATCAATATATGATGGTTCCAAGTCAGTTTCTGAGAAGACAAATACTGCACCGGAGGGTTTCAAGTTAGGGTCTGACAACAATTCAGGTTCAAAGACATGTAGTCATTTATCATGCACTTCAAACTGCTTATCATGCACATTGCACAATTTTATCATGCATATCATCGGAGTTGTTTGTACCTTGTAGGCACCCATGCTGAAGTTGCAGTACAAAGTCCATTGGGAGGTAAAACCTTATCTGTTATTTTAGTTATGATGCATATTAATTACTATTTTTATTAGTCATTATTATTACAATTTGTACTAAAAAAATTTGTTGTATTTTTATTATATAAACTCGAATTGTATGATTTCTTTATTTTTTTACTTAATCCTTTCTTTTTCAGGTGGTGTAAATAACAAACATAATTTATTAAATGATAAATTATTATATGCATTCGAAGCTCCAAATTTCAGTTTGGACCTGGGACTTACACCTCCATCGTCTCCTATTTAAAATGCATATTTAGACTTACAAGAATATGAAAATAATAATTGTTCAACTCCACCTGGTTTTTATGATACAACAATTGAAATTGCTGATGTTTTAGAGCAATTTTTGAATGATTCTAATGAGGCTAAAAATGAAATAGGTTTCCTAGTTAAGAAGTCCATCAAGAATGCATACCACAAAGAATTGTTGCCATTCTCTGATTGGAGAGCACAATATATGACAAACACCAGTAAGTCTGGTCGTGTTGTCAAGGTTACCTCTTTGTTTAGTAGTCCATATGCGGATCCCTACTTAACTGGTGGACAAGGAGTAAAAAGAAAGAAGAAAGCAGGAAACTTCTGGAAATGATTTAGTTTTTTCAATGGCATTAAAGCTAGTGTCCAATTAATGAATAAACTGAATTCTTTCCAGACTAAGTTGTCTGCTTTAGCACCTGATAGTTTTGTCTACAAATGCGATGATATTATAGTGGAAGCACTTCATATGAATAATTTCCTAGGTGGTGGATTTGTTGTTGAGAATGTAAGTTATTTTTTGTTTCAATTTATTTTCTACAATTTTATATATGAAATTGTTGTACTAATTAATTTTTATGTCAGGTTTTGCATGATATTCTGAGTATATTACAGCGGAAAATTGTTTCTAAGGTCAAATCTGTCATTGTTGTTCCTCAAGTTCTAGTAATCTAATTTTCCTAATTCAATTGATTTATCAAATTTCTTACAATCAGTATTCATGTTACTTAAATTCAAATTCAATGTGTGTATACTGATTAGGAGCACTGTTTTATTATGCATGTTAGATATGTTATCATGCACATAATCAGATAATATATTCTTATATTAAAGTATTTTATTAACCTATTATTTCAAGGTAATGTTTTAGTGATTATGCATCTTATATGAAATACAATGCATCTAAGAATATTACATATTCTTGTTGTCATGATATCATTCAAATATAATGTATGAAAGTCTTTTAATTTTTTTTGCATCATTTGCTTTGTCACAGTGACCTAATTGGTTGTTATAAAAAATGCATCTCCCTGTTCAATGAAGATATTGAAGAGGCAGAATATCTCCTCTGTGTCACACAAATTGCATGCAACTGGGGGTTCTAATATGTGTGGATTGTAGTGAATCTTTGATTAAAATTTATTCTTCTAAACCTAGTAAGCGTGATTTGTCTGGTGAAATAAACAATCAATTTTCATGGATGAAGAACTTTCTCAGCTGGAGAATATCCATCAAGTCCATTCTAAAGTTTGATATAATTTGGGTTGATAATGTACCAAAAGAGCAAAAGCAAGAAGATAGTGGTATTTTTTTATTAGGTCGATTGTCAATATAATGCTTGCTCAGCCTACAAACATTGTGTTGGTAAGTTTTTTTCTTTCATTCAAATTTAAATTTTAATGTATACATATATGTCAGAATATCATATTTACCTCACTTGATTTTTCATTGCAGGAAAATACAAGTCAAGAGAGGGCTTTGCTGATCTTCATCCTCATTACTGACAAGACCAACAGTGAGAAAATATCCATTTGATGTTCACGTAAGATTTCATGTTCTTTCTATGATTTATTATGCACTTTATTTATTGTTATTATGCATGTTAACATTGTTATCATGCAATTTAGTATTAGTATCATGCAAGTTAGCACTCTAAACTGATTATAATGCATGTTTACTAACTTATTATGCACCTTATGTATTGTTATTATGCATGTTAGTACTATCACCATGCAAATTAATACAATTAGAATGCATTTTAATCGTTTTTGGTTGTCATCAGAAATTCTAATCTCATTATAATGAATCTTTACTCATTATTATGCATTTTTTTTATTTGTGAATGATTTTTTTTGAATGATTTTCTGATTATGTGAACTTTATGTTAAAGGTACATGTAATTTATGGTTACGATGAATATTTTTGTTTAAACTGCATGAAAACAGTAAGGTACATAAAGTGCACTTTAGGTACAAATATATGCACTTTAAGTCTGATTATCATGCACTTTAAGTATGATTATCATGCACTTTTGATGATTTAATTTTTCGTTTTTTTGCAAGATTTCTGGTGTGAAGAATTGAAGGATTTCTGACTATTTGTAAGTAATATTTTGTGAAATTTGAACTTGGAATTTAATGCTTTTGTGGTACTGTTTTTAAGTAGGATTTTCTGACTGTTTTATTTTGGCAATTGGTGAACTTTATTGTATTTTTAAAATTTAGAAATTATTGCAAAAATGGAGAGTTCCAGTTTGAAATGGACAGATCCAGTTCAAATGGATATCTCCAGTTAGTATCAATAGTTGGTATCAACTATGGTATGTACCTATCATCTCCCTAAAAAATAAATTAAAATGATGCTTTCAAATGAAGGATTCTAATTTAATATTTTTTATCTTTTAATGAGAGACAGAAGCACATTCCTTTTTTTTAGTAATTCAAGTATTTATAGCTACAATTTAAATGTATCAAGTATTGTAAATTTTGGTATTCAAATAATGTTATCGTTAGTCAAATTTATTGATTATAATAGATAGGACACAAGAGTTCGAGGGTTAAATGTATAGATCTATAATTAAATACTACGAATTATTATTATTATTATTATTATTATTTACTTTATTTACTTTATTTTTATTGTTAGAGTTAGAGTTAGACTATTGTACTTTGCAAAGCACGATTGAAGCGGTACTTTGCATCTATATTTCAAATTAATATCGGTTCAAATCATTGAACATGAACTACATATTAAAATATACTTGGAGAGGTAAAAGGTCAGTCGTATTGGATGACCTAGAAATCGTTATATCAACGAATTTGTTTCTCCTTTAAAAAATAGTAAAAAAAATTATAAAAATATAAAATTTGATCTTCAAGTACATTTCAATATGTAAATCATGCTCATCAATTTGAATCGGTAGTTCAGACTATACAATTTAAAATATAAATGCAAAGTACCGTTTCAATTGTGTTTTACAAAGTAAAATAGCATAACCATGTTATTATTGCTGTTATTATTATTTTTGTATTATTCACTTTATTGTTGTTCATGTTATTATTATTACTATCATCTTCATCATCACCATCATCATAATTATCATTATTATTGTATCATTATTTTATTATATATTATTATTATTATTATCATTACCAGTTAAAGAAAATAAAAGTAATTCATTAATTTACTTTCTCCATGAATATTCCAATTCTACAAGTTTTTGTAACAGTAAAAAGTGGGCACTATTTTTGATAGGGCCTCGCCTTGATCGGTCCATATAAGTCCATCACAGAAGACCGGACATGCGAAGAATAGACTCAGGAGTGACAAGGCAAGTATGACCCGTCCGAAGGCTAAAAAACTTGTTTCCGCCTTAATTACTACAGCCTATAAATACTCCCGCCAGATTAGAAAAACAAGATATGTAATCTTTAGAATTAGCTACTTGTTATTACTTTCTCTCTGTCCTCTCTCTCACCCTGTGATAACCCTCTCGGCAATACACTACAGTCGGGATCAATTTTGTTTAATTGATTTCTCTTTATATGGACGAAAGCTAAAAATGATTATTGCATACACTGGTAATTCATTTCTTTTGTATATTTTACTTAAGTTAAATATATTCAATTAACATAGTTGTGCTAAAATACTTTATAAAGCACCAACATTCAAATATTTTTGGCTTGTATCTCGAGATATAAAGTGCAAACAACCGATCAAGATCGTTGAAAATGTTCTCTATATTAACATCTATTTGGAGATCAAATTTCATATTTTTTGAAATTTTTTTACTATTTTATCGGGTATGTGGAAAATTCATTAATCTAACGATTTACAGACCTTCAATTTAACCAACTTTGCACCCATCCGATAAAATAGTAAAAAAATTTAAAATTTGGTCTCAAATTTTTTGTTAGTACGGAGAACATTTTCAACGATTTTGATCGGTTGTTTGCACTTTATATTTCGAGATACGAGCCTAAAATATATGCATGTTGGTGCTTTATAAAGTATTTTAGCATAACTACTCTCAATTAACAATATCACATTAAATTAAAATGGAGATGTACAATAAATAAAGTAATGAATGTAAATAGAACGGTAAAATAAATTGACTTAAATAAAAATATGGGAGCATTGAAGTTGTAAAGATGTCACAAAAATAAAAATAAAAGAGTATGAAAATTTGCCATTTTTATGGGAGCATGACTAAAATAATATGCATAGGACACCCCTTTTGTTCTATGCATATCTGTATAGCTTAATAAATTGAGATTTAAGTTTCTCAATAAATTTCTCATATAAAAATATTGTAGGAAATCAATTTTTGTGATTTTTAGAGCCTTCTTGCTATTTTTCAAAAACAGTCCAGATTTAATACTACAAAAGTGTCATTTATGAGCTGTTTTTAAAAAATATTTAAAAAATAGCAAGAAATCTTTAAAAATCACGAAATTTGCTTTCCTACAAGATTTTGATATGAAGAATTTATTGAGAAACTTAAATCTCAATTTATTAAGCAAATTAAATATGCATAGGCGCATAGTACGTTATGTAGTGTACTATGCATATTATTTTAGCCTTGCTATTTTTATGGGCATACACTCAGGGGCGGATCCAGGATTCTCGCCAGGGGGTTCAAGATTTACGGTATTTTCCAGGGGGTTCGAAATGATGATTATTCTTAGAAAAAAAATTATTTTACATGGTCATTATGCAAAAAAATTTCAAATATATAGTCATTTTTGAATTTTTAAAAAAAATATATGATCATTTTTTAAAAAAGATTTTCCAAGGGAGGTTCAGTTGCACCCCTGGTGCAAGATGGCTCCGCCACTGCATTACCGTCATCATCCTGCAATTAGTGATAGATTTCAAATTCAAATAGTGCCATTTGAAACTGCCTTTAATGGCGTATTGGTCTGTGCATTCTATTCCATTGCTTTGGGCTGCCGTCTTGAGGATACGAGCCTTGCAATAACTACGGGTGTATTCAGAGACTATTTAAGATCAGACACAATTAAGCTCGAATACAGAGAGCTCGAATACAATACTAAAAATATACTAAATTTTACGTTTTTTGAAAATTAAACCGAGCACTTATCCGAACTTATTAATGAATGACTCTGCCATCGGATGCTTGAAATTAAAATTTGATCGTTTTCATCGAAAATTCGCACCATTTCTTATCCATCTTACGTCGCTTTAATATGACTGGAACAACTACGACATTTTGCTATATTTATGCGAAAATGATGCTGACATGACACAAGGGAAAATAATATATAGTACGTGATGGCGACTAATCGAATAAAAGTATTTGAGGTCGGTTTTTATCAGAAATTAAGTTCACTTTGACGCCGACTACATGGTGATAATTTATGTAATATTTGGGAGAATAAAAAGAGACCTAGGAGCATTACACGGTGATCATCATTATTTTTGGAGTTTACTTTGTTTTACTTAGCATTGAAGATGCCAACGCAAATGATACAGAACAAATTCCAGCCAGACTATTCTAACAATTCTTTTACTAATGCTTTTCTTTTGAGGTGATGTTGAATGGTTAATAAATAAATTAATAATTGTTGACAACAGACTATTAGCTAGTCAACACGATGGCTTCAATAATAGATATTCGAAGTTTATATTAATTATATGAGTTATCTATTTCTCTGGGTTTTTTTTCTTTATTTTTTTCTTGGTTCCTTATCTACCCCTTTCTCCGGTCTATTCTCAAATTCCACAAAGTGGCATACGTGCTCTACAAAAAGGACAAATTTATAAATTAAAGTAATAAATTAATTAGTTAAAGAACCTTGGGAGTGTAAACTGGAATAAAATAATAGATTAAAGTAATATGACTGAAGAGCTGTTTTCAAAAAGTTAATAAATTGAAGATTTGAAGTAATAGTTAGTCAAATCTTATTTCGTGATTTCTGACAGCATTGAATTGCACCTATTAATGAATAAAATACGCACATCCATAATACATTAATAGTGTAATACTAAGGGGACAACTATGGAATGGAAACATTGCAGATCCATAATTATGCAAATGCCAGGATAAGAATAAATGAGGGAGTTGACACAGTTCATTTATAAACGGTGAGTCATTGGAAAAGAAAATTATATATTGCCTTTTTTCCTTTCATTTTTATCTTTCTTGGAAACATTCATATGGTAATGCAAATTATTTTTGGTTATAAGTAAAATTCGAAGGCATGACTCTAACTTTTTAGGAAAAATATGTGGTGCCTCTTGTCTTGTTTCTTACAGTGTTCTCATTATCTGTGTTGATGGGTTCCATCATGTGATGGATTTCACGTTCATAGATGTAGGCGGGGCCAAAGTTAGAGGCTTTATAGCAAAGTCCAACTTTTTATACAAAAAAGAAAATTAAATATAAATAGCAGCTGACAGTCAGTCCTGATCAAATAATAATAGAAGTAGAATAGAGATTAAACATAAACGGTTAAGATGTTCTCACCACCCTCAGCTATTTTCTGTAGCATGAGAGGATAAGAATAGTTCGGTGCACGTAGCTTCTATTTGCACAGGATTCAGAAAAAAATGTCCACAATTGTATTTATGTAAGAAGTTGTTTTCACGACTCAACTTCTGATTTCCTGATTGCAAAGTTTTATGCTGCGCCAAACCTTTCCTTTCATGGGTGGATAAGAAATTCAAAATATATTTTGTGAAGCTTCCATGTATTAAAACATATCAGGTTGATTATGTTTAAAAAAAAAAATCTAGAATTGATTTCATAATGGATCTGAAGTATTAAACCGATCTACTCTATTGATTTTCAATTTTAAATACCAGATGGTTGTGATATCTAAGTTGATAAACAATAACTGTAATAAAATAATTCATTGCTCAAAGAGGATCCAATTGACTTTATAATTACAAGAAGTTTTAATATGCCAAGTACAAACGAACTTGGCTCAAATAATGTTGTAAGAAAAGATATTTTTGTTGCTACAGCATGATCCACCCTCTAAAAACACCAAATATACGATTTTAAAATATAAAATTAAATATTGGGCAATTAATGAAATGGTTGTGAAAAAGTAGGAAACTTTTCTTTTCTGTGTGGTGGCCTGGTGGGGACCTGACATTTTAAATATTTATTATAGATCAAAATGGAGGTCATGTGTCACATGAGATGTCAATTTAATAAACCAAAATTAGAATTTATCATAAATAACGCTGATGTTATATGTATTCCTAACTTGTACTACTGTTTGTCGGTAAATGATGACATAAGCAACATTTATGTGGGAAGCCAGACATGATGAAAGGAAAATAGCATGGGCTAAGTTCAATAAATATTTTATTAATAATCATCACATATCGGATGAGTTTCGATCATATAAGATTTGTGCTAATCATGATTAGCGTGCTATTCTTATTTGTATAGTGATTCAAATATAAAATAACAAACCACAAGTAGTTATTTTTGTTAATCTGCTAATTCATGCATTTGATTGAGTCAGCAAAAATAGCTCCAAGAATACATATTAAAATAAACACATGTACTTTGGAAATTATTAATATAGGCTTTATTTTCTCGTTATTTCAATCAGCCAATTCAAACAACATGGATATGGATAGCAAAAATTCGCACTATTTTCTCATTTTACGAGTAGCAAAAAAATATTATTATTATTTTCAATCACTAATTTAAATAGCATTATTTTTACATTATCTCTGCCATCATCCAAACTCACCGAGATAAAGCCAAATATGTTTGTTAGAAAAAAAAAATTGATGTGTCATGTAAAAATCTTAACATGAAACTATTACACAAAGACATTGCACCAAACACGATATAAATTTCACGGCATAGTCATGCGAAGCATGTGCTAATAATAGCATGATTGTGACATATTTTCAATGAATATAATAGCTAATAATTGCCTACGGGCTTTTCCTAAAACAAAAAATATATAAAGTTACTATTTTATATTTTATCAAATTGAATAAAAAATTGTAGAACTTTAAAATGACGTGTCATATACATAACACATCTTAACATCGAAACACAGCACAAAACTGTACAAAAGGCGTGTCTTATGCTGTTATGTGCATCGAGATCATATGAATGACCGCTACTAAAGGAAAGGAAGGAATTCATGCGTCGTGTCCAGTTATAACGTATTCGATCGTTCATTTTCGATCTTGTAAATAATTTATATAATACAACGAATTTCGTGCAGTTTATTTGTATCGTTCGTATAAATCAGACGGCCAGCAGCGAAATAACAGAACCTGTTGTTCCCTCGCGGAATAACAACAGATACAGACTCCTATAGAAAAGGAGTTTTAATAGACCACATTTAATAGCGAAGATAAGAGAACATCGTTATTAAACGAGTTTATATCGGACCACGGGGTACATCTGCTATAAATATGTATCTATTATAGCGGTCATATACTCACAACCGCTATTAAAGTACAATTTTTAGCGGTGGCCAACAACGATCCGCTATTAAAGGGCTATTATAGCGGTTTGCCCTAGGGACTCGCTATTAAAAGGCTATTATAGCGACTGACTCAAGGGGCCCGCTATTCCCATAGTGATCCATCTTGCTCCAATCCAACTGTTAATTCATGTCAATCCAATACTCTAAAAAATCACACAATCCAACGGATTAAGACATAGATTCTCTTCTAGAAATTTTAGTTCTCTATATAAATATCAACTCTCCATCGTTCTTCCTTCAATTAAAATATTTTCTCAATCTTGTTTCTTTCCGGAGAAATCTTCCCACATTCTTTTTTCTTCCCACAAAAATCTTTTCCTTTCTTCTTTCGTCCTTTAGATATTATTGTGTTCTAAGTATGACTGTATATATATATATATATATATATATATATATATATATATATGTGAGAGATGCTATCGTGCTTCATGAAGTAGATGGATCTCGTGCTTCATGCTTTTAGAACCGTTGGATTGAAACTTTCTAGCCATTCATTTGGGTGCTTTCTTAATATTACGAATGTAATGGTACTATTCCCCTCTCTTGGGTACTCTTTCCCCCTTTATCGCCTATACTAAGTACACGTCTCCCAAACTTCAAGCTTTTCGGTATTAATTAACCCTTTTCCCTTCTCAACTTAATTACAATTTTGACCGTTCCATCCCTGTTTTCCTAGAAATTATGAAAGAATTTAGAAATCCATGAAGGATACTAACCAAAAATTAAGCTCTGATACCAGGTCCGGGTATGATCTCAGGATCTCAGCTTTCAAACTTCACAGATCACGACGGATGCGGGAGAGTAAGAAAGGTATTTGCGGAATATGAACAAGAATTAAAGGAAAAAGTGGAATTTTATTAATATCGTCAAACTTAGAGAAGTAAGACTTGCTGGTTCTCAGCGTGTCCTGCAACTCTGAATAGACAAGGTATTTATAAGCTAAGAGACTCAAGAGTCTGGATTCTAATTTATCACATCGGGTGCTCATTGGGCCCCATCGACATGTGAATAAATTGATGTCCACAATACTCTGTCTCAAAAGACAACAAAGGTGAGTGGGTGACTCATCTAACCACTCAGACAAAGGACAAAGGTGCTCATATAATTGAGCAAAAGATAACAAAAGTGAGTGGGTGACTCAGCTAACAGCTCATATAATTGAGCACTACATTCCACTCAAAGCAAAAAGATGCTTATAATTGAGCACTACACTCCACTCAAAGCAAAAAGATGCTCATATAATTAAGCACTACACTCCACTCAAAATAAAGCAAACTTTTGGTGAACGGCTCCAATCCATCCACCTGTAACCCATTCTTGTAGAGTTTGTGTCCGTCCATCTGTAAAGGGACTTCCACTTGCAAAATAAAAGCAAGAAAAACACACAATATAGACTTAACCTAAAAAGACAGCAGTTACCCGTAGGACCCTGCCAGTCTGAACCTTAATTTATTTCACACTAATTCAGCAGCTCATGAACTACTACTGAATTTTTGGACTCAAAAATAAAAGAGGCTCACCATAGCTTCCTAAACTCTACATTTTTACATTGGACTCAAGGATGAACTCAAGATCTTTTTCAATTCTTTTTAGTTTTTCAAGTTGCTCCTTAAGTTCCCAGTAGTTATCAGTTAAAATACAATCACTGCGTTGATATGGCTTACAATATTTTTCTTCACGCGCAATAATTGAAACTAACTGTCGTATGTCCACCAAGGAGTTTCGCACCTGCAGTTTCTTGGTGTCGGACAATCTTTGTGCGGTCTCCTGGTATGATTCAAGATTCTGGCTTGGCCTTCTGAGATCTTCGAATATGTATGCATGTTGTTCATCTGTATTGTCAGCGGAAAGATTTCCTTGATTCTTTCTTGCAATGACTGAACTTGTTCCTCCGGTATTGACTGTTTGTTTTGCTCTCCATTGCTTAGTTCGCCCAGTATTGGTTCCAACTTCTCCAACATTAACTCCTGGTTGTCTGTTAGACATTTTGTGCTGAGAGTAAATGTCGTTAGCCGAGAGAGAGTATCTGCTAGTGAGTTCAAGCGTCCTTCAATATGTTCAAAGTTTACCTGTACGCCTGTACCTGTTACAAAATCAACAAATTTCACCCAACGAACTCTCGAGGGTTTGTTAGATGAGGACTTGTTATAAAAGCTGATTATTGCTTGGCAATCCGTCCTCAAAGTGATTTCGGATTTATCCAAGTAATGAATCTTCATCGCGGATAAAGTCTCCATGCAAGCATGTATCTCTGCATCAATCGTTGATTTTATAACATCAAATTTTTCGCTAGCATAGGCACAAATTCTTTCAGATGATTTAGGGTCATGTTTTCTGGATTTCCACTTGCACACGCCTCCCCATCCTTCCATGCACTCATCAGTTTCCAAAACAATGTAAGCGTCCTCTGGTGGGAAGCTCAGATTTGGTAAATTCTGGACTAATTCCTGAATTTTTCTGATAAGATCAATATCTGAGGTTTTCAAGCGTTTATCACCATGTGGACTAACTTTCGAGTAAAGAGGTCCTAGTAAAACTCCCAGTTTCGGGATGTAAGATCTGGCGTAATTTAGTATCCCAAGCCATGATCTAAGACCTTTCTTTTCTTTAAGTTGTTCAATATCAAAATTGGCAATTTTCTTTATTATATGCGGCTGGAGCTTGATTTTTCCACGATTTATCTGAGCTCCTAGAAAATCGATTTCTGGTACTGCGATCTTCATTTTCGTTGGTGATAAGACCAGACCGTGTTTTTCACATATGTCTAACATCACCTCTAAGTGTTGTGCGTGTTTTTCTTCATTTTCAGAAAATACCAGAATATCATCTATGTATACCGCAATAAATGCCTCTGTTCCTCTGAAGCAATTATCCATTTTTCTCTGGAATATTGCAGGGGCATTTTTCAGACCAAATGGCATAACTAACCATTCATACAATCCTCCTGGCACTATAAACGATGTCCAGGGTATTGACTTAGGACTCATGGCAACCTGATGGAAACCACTCTTTAAATCAAACTTTGAGAAAATCCTGCTATTACTTAATTTTCTTTAGGATTGTATTAATTCCAGGCAGGCTATACTGGTCTTTATGAGTATTGTCATTTAACGTCCTGTAGTTTAAGACCATCCTTTCTTTGCCTTTAATTTCTTTTCCCGTTTTCGGGTCAATGGACGTTCCTGAATTAACAATAAAAGCCATTGTTCTATGCTTACTTGTACTTGGTCTAATGACTCCAATTTCCAATAACGCCTTGATATGTCTATCAAATTGCTCCTTCATTAACGGCGTTACATGCTTAAGCGGCTTATCCTCTATTGTAAGGTCCGAGTTAATTTTATCTAATTTACACACGACCTTGTTTCTCTGCCAGTGTTTAAGAGGATCATTCCCGATAAAGCCTTGTTCTTTAAGCCTTAATAACAGGCTACTGAATCTTTTTTCAAATTTGGGATTTGTGATTAAGGACTGATGATATAACGCATCCTGAATTGTTATATATTCGATTTCGTCTAATCCCAATTCATCAATTGCAACTGTGTGGGCAACAGTTTCTGTTGTGGTTTGAACAATTGTGACATTTTTATAGAATGTAATCACATTGCCCTCGATTCTAAGACCGCCTTGCATCGATCTTATGAAGTTGCATCCTATCAAAATTTGGATACCGTCTTGCATACCCATTGGAAAGCTATATGTAAAAGGGATCCTGAATTTATTTTCTCCAATAATCATTTGTCCTCCTTTCAGCTTTTTATTCGCAATTTGGGTTGAATTAACTCATGTGATTTGAACAGGGTATGGGCTAGGTTCAAGAGCTTCTTCTGGAATTGCTGTTTGATCAATTGAGCAATTTGTTGCACCGGTGTCCAAGATAGCTCTTATTTCAAATGGTTTTACGTTTGAGATTTCAAACGTAACTATCAAATTGTATAGACGGTTGAATATTCTTTTCATTTCATGGTGTGTGTAGAGGTTTCGGCTTTGTAAGATGATTCATCAATTTCAAATAGAACGTTTGCCGTTTCATCTTCCGTTACATCTTCTACCTCTATTTTTTCTTTATTCTTTTCTTGTGTAGAGAGGTTGTTAAAATCGTTTGTCAAATCTCTGATTAGTTCCTGTTCTCTCAACACTTGTTTTAACCTCTCATTTTCACCCTCAAGATACACTATGTAATTTGTTAATTCTTTAATGAGTGCATCTTTATTGTTATAAGGTCTCGATTGTAAGGAAACCTTTGGTTTAACTTGTATCTCGAAATAGAACGGGGCGCATAATGAACAGATTTGTAAACCACATTCTTCACATCTTTTACCGTATTCCGATTTAATGGTAAGTTTACAGAAGCTGCAACTGCTTTGGATTTCTGTATCGTTAAAGCTATGCTCACATTTTTCTTGGTTTTCGGGTAATTGTATTTTACTCCTCCACCCGAAATCAGTTATTTGTAACATCAAGTTTGTTTCTAATGGTAAATCTTCTATTGCCGTACGTACTTGATATTCAGTTCTACCGGATTCTCCTTCAGATACACTGCAAATAGCATCACTGTCCGGTTCGTTGAGATCAACAGAGACAACATCCAGGTCATCTGGTAAATCGAGGTTTTCTATGACCGCTGCTCTAACTAGATTGCCGTTTTTATTTCTACAATCTTTGGCAAAGTGACCTTCTTCGCCACAGATAAAGCACTTACACTTTCTAACCCTATCCGAATGTTTTCGCTTGAAAACCCTTACGTGTAAATCATGGGGTTTTCCTTTATAGTTTTTGACTTTCCTCAACCCATACTTCTTTCTGTTATTCTGATAGTAACCAGGAATGGGTATTTTACTACAAATTGTTAAGTCTTTTAGACTTCGTTGTAATGCAGCCTTCTTACACATTTCGGCTAGATATTGATAGGAGAAGTGTATCCTGGGAATTACCCCAATTGTGTTGCCAGGAAATTTCTTTTTGAAAGCTTCTTCGAGTTCTTTCCCTATAAGTGGCGGCATTTTCCTAAAGAACTTCTCAGATAATTCGGGAGATAGGTAAATCCTCTCCGATTTTGCCGCTAGAACTTTGAAATCATTCATGTAAAGAAATAGGTCCTTTACATGTTCGCATGATAATCTCTCAAGGTCTTGATACGCGTGATCCTGCTCATCTGTATTCCCTTGGTATGGATCTTCTAATATCAGGACTCTTCTTATTTGTGAAATAACGTTCTGCGTATCATCAGCTATGGCCTCTAAGTTTAAGTATTCAGCCTCAAACGCCATACGCCATTGTATCCAGATCTTCTTCTCGACTTCACCTAATAAGTTCTCAATGAATTGTACTTTTGTTTTGTTACTATCAAAGTTTCGCTCACTTATTAGATTTAGAGTTATGGATTCCCATCTGGATATCACATCGTTGTATAGGCCAATGTCTTCTGGTAGAACTAACATCGCGCCTTGTTCTTGCATTGCTGTGGGCAAGTTCCATTGTTCATTCTGATGTCTCCCGATATCTCCGGGTAAGCCTCTGGGTCTTTGCATATATCCTCCACTACCTCCTGCCTCATGATCATTTCTTAGACCTCCTGGTGGATAATTTCTTAATCCCATAGTTGGCTGAGGTGGTATGTTGTAATTGGAAGTTACTGAGGATGATAAAGCTTTGTGTTGTGTGGTAGGTTTATCAAGGAATTGTTTTAGGATTGGATAATCAGTTTCTGGGTCTTGGCCTAAAACGTATACCGTTTCTGTTTCTAATTTTTCTAATTTTTCATCGTCATTCCCACCACCTTTCGCGAAAGGATTCACGAAATCCTCTTCATCATTTTCATCTTGGTCCCATATAGGTTCGTTATCCCATATAGGTTCTTCTTCTATATCTTCGGCTAGACTGGCCATTAGCTTGATAGACTCCCAATATGTGTCCTCTTCCTCATTGTTTTCTTCATCATCTGACACGTTAACGAATAGTACTAGGGCAGTCTCTTGAGTAATTTCATCATCAGATAGCTGTTCTTCATCGTTTACACCAACTGATGGTTCCTCATTTGGCTTTGTAGCATAGTAATTCTTGAATTTTAACATCACTGAACTATCTGATCGTGTACGAATAACAACTGCTTGAGGGTGTTGTACCTCTGCTATACTAGGTGGTCTGATAACCCATTGTAAACCCCGTAGACTTTTCAGTTGTGTGTGATTGACCGGGGATTGCCTGGACACCTCTACTAGCTAAATAGTCAGATACCCTTTGTACATTATATCTGAAACTAGTGTAACTAGTATTTGATAATCTACCAATCAGTGATCTTGTTAACAGCAAATTACTTTCGCCTGCTTGCCAATTCTCATATCCATGAGTTTGGACAACTAATTGGATATGGTTAAAGAAATATGCTATACTAAGCATGATATTGGGTGCAAGATAAGCCAATTGGGTACCGACTGTTAGGTCCATTTCCATTGTGCCAATGATTGACCTGTCATCTGCCCATCTGGTGTCTCGGATAGCAACCAGTGCGTTGACGCCTGCGTTTCTGCGATGTAAAGTGTACAGCCTAATCATAATTAACCCGATGTGCAAGTGTTGGAGGCTTGACCTACGAATTTCTTCATAGCTTTGTTGTGTGATGAATGGCAACTCCAACTGTTATCCACCCGTTGTCAATATTCTCTGGTCAGAATAATGCTGATAAACCCGATGTTGTGTAGACGTCCAGCCATCTTGATACAACGTTTCTGCTGGAACAGATTGCGCTCTTCTAAACCGAGATACGTCTAATTCTGCGTCCGGGTTTAGTTGTGACTCTAGACTCCTGTTATACCCAATTTGTCGCCTTTCGGGTAATCTTCTTGAGATCTCCTGACGTAATCTATGACCACCTCTGTAGTTTCTTATTTGATCATCTATTGTTGGAGTCTGGTTTTCATTACGGCTGTTCTGTTCATGGTTAGATATAGACGGCCGTGGTTCCGTAATGGTTTCCGTACGTGTTCGGTTCATTTTTAAGAAGACGAGGACTTCTTCTTCTCTTCTTCAAATATTTTACGTGGATCTTTGAACACGAAAAACGATACTTCCTTCTTTTTAGGTCTAGGGACTGGTTCTCCTAGACTTAGCTTATTTAGACTCTTTTGTAGATCTTCGATTGTATTTGTGATATCAAATTTTGTCCCAGCTGACGCTTGTTCAGCTACAACTTTTCTGATATCTTGAACGGTTTCTTTACAATCTTCAATTCCTTCGCTTATCTTAACCAAGAGTTGTATTATTGTGTTATTTTGCTTGATTATAGTTGATGTGCCTCTTGTTGCTTCAGTTGGTTTTACAAAACCAACCGCGGTTTCTTCAATAGGTTCAGTGGCTTTTAGGGCTTCTATGTAATTTGAGCTTTTTGACGTAATTCTCCAATCACTCATGTATCTTAAAATTCGATTTAGTATGTGTTTTACTGACTTTCAATTTCAAGTTTTCTAGGTCCACAGTTCAGGATTGGTCATGATGAAATCGAATGGTTGAGATTATGTGAAGCAAAACTCCCTTTTGCTTCATGAAGCATAATAACATAGCTCATATATATATATATATATATGAGTTTTAAGTATTATTGTAAAAAAGTTTTTTTCACAACTCGTTTAATTATTACTGTAAAAAAAATTAGTTGTTTCATAAGATCATTTAAAAATAAAATTAGGCTGTTCAAAATTAGCAACATGACATATTTGCAAATAGTAAAATTTTATGTTAATTATATATTACGAACAGACATTTGTGCAAAAAATACCTATCAAATCAGTCAATTTCGTATTAAATACAAAAACTAGCAGCAACCTTTTTATTTTCAAAACAGTTATAGCGGGCATTTATTGAGTGCCACTATAATAGGCCTTTTTATAGCGTGTTTGAGATTAAAGACCACTATAATAGAGTAATTTATAGCGGATTTGAGCCTAAAGGTCGTTATAATAGAGTTTTTAATAGCAATCGCCAGTTGTGATCCGCTATAATAGACCTCAATTTAATAACCCCTCTTTAATAGTCTCTTCAGAATTCGATATAAAAAGTCTTTTTAGGCCACTATAAAAGACTTTATTGTAGTAGGGGACATATCTTCCTTTAATAAGATTAACAATACATTAATAATTTACTATAAATACGTCACTTAACGTGACCATGATACCGTATTTTTTAACGACACTTATCACGTTTGATATTCTCCAATGATTGCACGAAAAATAATAAAGTAGATGCTAGCAATGCATATCGTGAGAAAAATAATACAAAAGCATGTGATCTACTAATACAAGTCAGTCATATATTTTTTTTCCGATGTTATACTCTCGATTCACCTTTTGAACTAATATGAAAAGAAAAATATGGTGCAAAAAATAATAAAACACGTCTACTTAAAAATTACAAAGCACGTCTACTAATACAAGTCACTTATATTTTTGTTTTTATTTTTGTTTTTGAAGTTATACTCTCAGTTCACAATATTATGAATTAATATATAGACAAAAGAACGATATAAAACACCTGGTACATGTGTTTTATTTATGACGTAATACACTTATAATGTCAATCACCTGATTAATTTTATTAATTAACTCTTAAGTTAGAACACCAACATGGTTTACAAAAACATACAAAACAACCCAGCCACGAACATGCATACTTGTCTCGATGAGGCAAAATGATGTACATTTTTAAATATACATGATTATTTTATAAAAATAATAACAAATCGTACGAATATATAAAATTATTTTGTCAAATTATTTTTCCAAAAGAGCGCTGCATGGCCCTCCCTGAAGATGCGGGTTGACGTCACTAAAGAATTGAAATTGATAATTTAGAATGAGCAATGCACTAAGACAAAAACAAATAATAATTATTAAAATTCCGAGGAGTAATTTGGCGAGATTAAAAGGGGTTGCTCCTCCTCTGTACACATGCAAACAGAAAACTAAGCAAAATTGTTTAAGGCTGAGACACAGAACTCCACGCATCATATCCTACAAAAAAAATTGTGATGTTAATATCATTTTTTGCGGAATACGTTTAAGTTAGATTAGGCAACTGTGGGAAAAAAAGTTAGATTAGGCATGTATCTAACATTTGTGAAGTCAAAGTATCCGAATTAGTTTTATAACTAAATTTTCTTGTAGCACCGTATCTAAAAAAATTATTCACAATTTGAAAATAGCTAGGTCGCCCGAATACTCGCAAACTCCGCCGCAACTCGTATCAGATACATTTCAATACAGATACGTGTGCGATGCACGTGCAATACGCATTCGATACTCCAGGTGGTATATCATACTATTTTAATATTGTTGACTGATCAGATACGACATGATATGACAGGATACGACTGCGATGTTTTTCAAAGTGCACAACATTCAGTATTTTGACTATAAATCATTCATCCGAACTCGAATTAAGGTGATTCAAAATGTATTAAAAAACTAAGAAAAAACTTTATAATTTTGACTTATCATCTAGAACATTCTAACTCTTTATTCCTACAATAAAATGTATTAAAATAGAACAATATCTTGAACTTTTACAAAACTAACAAAATTAACTTAATTTAACCCTAATTATTTCTAACACCTACAAAACTTAGTCTATTTAACACAATTAACCCTCGGTTTAAACATATAAAATTTTGACTTATCAAAAATACAAACTACTAGAACAAACATGTGTTAGTGATCAAATCTATTACATAATATATATATATATATATTTTAATACATAACATGATTTTTATTATTTTATATATACTCTGTTGTATTCTAGTGTTAAAAAAAATGACGTTTCGCTGCATGCACACGGTATTAAATACGATGCCCGCACCCACATTCGCTCTTTATTCTTATTTGATTGTAACTTTTTTTGAAGTAATAGATATAACCATAAAAACATATATAAATAAAATAATTAGGTACTGGTTTCTAATGGGCCCGCTTGATTATGGGTACGGGATACCATTTCTAATTACTGTAGCACAATTTTTATTTCAGGGGATGTGAATTCGTAGAGAAAGGGGTACAAAAAGGGGAGGACAGATGCAGTAAATTTAAAATCATACTTTTTCAAACTTATTTAAATTGACTTGATTTGATTAATAGAATTTTGAATTACAAAAATAAAAAATCTAAGATTTATCTTAATTCGAAACCATCGACTATTGAAATATTTCAACAACAATAATATGCTTGCAATTATATTTCTGGAAGTTATTTTTAATGCTCGACAATGATAATAGTATATGCCTTATCAATTAATTCACATCAGAATTCAATCAGATCTGAAAATAACCCGCCTTGACATTTTCTTGTAGAAATTAGTTTCGGTTGTAAATTGTAATGAATAATGATCGTGAAACAGCAAAGACTGAAATGTCATAAGCTGGGCCCACCTGTCTGACAAGGTATCATATTTTTTTCATCTTTGGAAAGATATAACCCATGTCAGAGATGTCACAAATCAGGCCCGTTTGTTTGAGAGAAAATAATAAAAAGTACATTAATATTTGAGAAAATAAATGAATAATTCTTACTTTGAGGAAAAGAAAATAATAAAACATTCTTTTTTTTATAAAATAAAGTTAAAAAAATAAAAGTCAGGAGAGGCTAAATTTTTTTCTTATTATTTTTTTTTTGTCTATATGTCTATTCTCAACAAAGTACAAAGCATATACTTATAGATTAGTGAAAACAAAATGAAACGTCTACAATAAATATGAGAGTTGATACAGAATTAAGTACGAGTGAAACGTTTACAATAAATAAGTGAGTTAATATGAAACTAAATACAAAATTAAATACGAAAAGATGAAACGTATATAATATATATTATTTCATAACACTTTTATATAAACTGTTATATAGGTTTAATTTTGAACCATAATGAAACATGGTCTCACTATTTGTTTTTAAATAAAAATAAAACAGTGAATGATTAATGTTGCTCTGTCTATTTATGTGACATAGGTACAATGCATCCAGAAGTAGTTATCATAAATAGTGGGTACAGTGAATTATTAATTGGAAATTTGTTCAAAATTTCACTATACAAATATACTGAATCGGGAATTAATTGCTAAACAACATCATGGGTCCATCTATTTTCATTTTGTTCTTTTTTGAGAATACAATTAAAATCTTCACTACTTTTGACTCGCACCGGATTTTTAATCTCAACTCCGCGAGCACGGGCTATAATAACTTGTTTAGCGGAATAAAAACAAAGAGAGAAGTAACATGCTAAATAGTAAAAGATAGAATTTTCGAAATTCTTAACATACTGATCAAAGTTTCATTAAACAAGAGGTGATGACTCTTATAAAAAACTAGGATCTTTTTTATAGGCAACACATGACTTGCCTCAAAGTATTCAATAAACGAAATAAAGAAAAAAAATAATTAATTGATTCGATAAATATACCGAAATTAATTGCTAAAAAATAAAATACATGAAATAAGAAAATAATCTAGATAAACTTAGAGTGCACATAAAGTGATATCGGAGATAAATCTTGATAAGATCAATCAAATCAATTCGGAATCACAATCCGAATCAAATATTGAGTTGAATATTTTTTATTTGCGTCACCTAAATTTGAAAAAAAAAACCTTAAAAAGAACGAAAATTTCTACAATTGAGATTCAGTTCGTCAGTATCCAGTTTGGAACCAAAACCATAAATAATTGTTAGACCACTGATGGTTTTGTCAATAAATAGTTTTTACTACATCTTTTATCCAGTTTGGAACCAAAACCATAAATAATTGTTTATACAGTTGGATAAGTGTTTTAGTGGGGTAGGTATGTTTGTATTTTCTTTTAAGATATATTATTGTTTAAGTTGTTGCCATTTCAGAATCCCCGGATTCGTGCAAACTGCAAAGAGATGGCTTGAAATATTTGAGTGGTGGCTTCCTTGCCACACTCCATTCACAACTTATCTTATTCTAGCATTGTTGATATAGGTATGAGATAAAGGTTTAGCAATACATGAATTAAAGGGGAAGTTTCTGAATCTACATTAAATCTAAGGGATAGAGGGGAAAATACATTGAATGCCACCCCAGATTGAAGTAAATAATTGAAAAAGCACACTCAATTAGTGAGCTAAAGGTGTTCGGTTCCTTTCTGGTTTCATCAATTTCATTGGATGTAGTCATAAAATTCAACGTTGATCTGTTAATCCATCAGTTTTCATATTTTAGTTCAGACTGATGTTGGATAATATTTTATATGTGTCCGATTTAAATGAATGGTCGATGTGATCATTAAAAGTATTGTTTAAATGAATGGTCGGGATGAAAATTTGGGTTTAGGACCACAGGTTCCACCTGCAGTTGAAGTAGATTAGAAATTTCGCTTGACATTTTTTTAAATATTTAATTTTTATTCATATAAATAATATTAGACAATTATTGTTGTAGATATGTTATTCTTATTTATTAAAATATCACATGTATCAAATTTAATTTGAAAATTTGGTCATCCATCGTAGAGTTATTAAGGTCTAACTTTAAAAATTAAAACTATTTGATTGAACAATACATGTTTTCTAAATCATCCCAAATTTTAATACGCCAACTATTTAAGAACGGAGGATATATTTACGTGGAGTAACTGTTCTTGGTGACTCTGTAACTCGGATCACATTTTGTGATCATTATAAAATTTGAGAGTTTAAACCTCATATTTTTCTCAAAATAAATAAATTATACTTTTCCGTTTTTAACAACATTTTCGGAACATATTAAATAAGTATTTGAAAAGGTTGGATGTGCAAGAGATTTACCCTAGTATAAAGTCTTTTTGTTGGAAAGAAATGCTTCAAAAGAAAAAAATTGTGAGCCAAATATGTCTAATGGGGAATGAGTGATATTACATTGGATCTTGACTTTTGAAGAGAGCAAGTGGAAGTTGATTCTGTGATAAACACAGAAAGAGATATGCCTTCTTTCAAGTAGATGTTTATGCCTCTGCTTTTGCTAAAGAAGCATAAACCAAACAAAGCGTGGCCTCTGCAACAGAATTTGTTCCTTTGCATTATTTCTTCCGACCCATCCTTCTTATCTCTGAGTTGTCATGCTTGTACCAGAATCTCAGCCCATGAAGAAAAAGCATAAGGCGACACATAACATGTTCTTTGTTTTTTCTCCTTGTTGAACAGTACTGTATGTTGCAAAGAGTAATTTGGATTTGCATCTTTGAATAAAGATATGCTGTGTTACGATTTCCTTGCACATGTTGTGCGCAAGCTTTGGATTTATTCCTCTTCCAAAATCAAAATTTGAAGGATCGATATTAAAAAAATGAAAGATGGGAACAATTTGTTTCCTACTTGGTTAAAAACCTTTTTTTTCGCCAGTTTTACAGCTCCTACATCTACGTATTACTGAATAATGATTTCACATATGCATTTACATGCCAGAAGAATCAGAACAAAACATAGATAACTCAATGCAGTGTACATATATACAAAGTTCACATCAGCATATGAAGCTCAAAGAGCTGAGGTAAAAGGAATCAATATATAAAACAATAAGCAATACATCACTGTATTTATGCATACCCGCAAAAATATATCTAGGTACGCATCTCCGCAATGACCATAGAGGAAAGAAAGTATCACCAAACAGTACGCCTTGAGCTTCTACTGATACTTCAATCACGAAATCATCCAATAGTAAAAGCCAGCCTAAAAGAGCCAATGCTTCCTCCTTGGTTTGGATCTCAATGCCAGTTCTTCAAAACATAAAAGCAATGAAATTAGTGGATGCTTAAAAGTAGAACAAACTAAACTTAATTACCAACACAGGAACAAATTTAATATGGACTATGGACCTTGGGCATCATATAATGAGTTGTAGTGAACTTCTGACCAAAAGCTTAGCCATAGCTCTGAAAAGAAATATCACAACACATAAATGTAAATAGAGATGAAACCACGGCTAGAAAGATAAAAAGTAAACATGCACCTAACATTAATATCTGGCACAAATAATAAAGCAATTTTACTACTTGCAACAGTGCATGATTTATGTTTGGGCTCCTACTGGTCTAGAACTGTACCCAACAGATCTCTCTGTTTGGGTCAATTGTTATCACTTATCAGTTTTGTTTTGTTACTCTGATATTTGGGCCTCAAGTCCGTGACCATTATCTTCAGCCCACCATACAAAGTGCCAACGAAAAGAAATGCCCAGAAGGCTGATTAAATGCAAAATCATAATATACGATAAGTAAATGGATGGCTAATTAAACCCAAAACCATATATGTACAGTAAATAACGACAGATGGTACTGATATAAAGCAGGCTGCTGTGGAGATAATAGCCAGGTAACCTTGGCCTTAACTCGTGATGTAAAGAATGCCATAACACGATTAAAAAATTACCTCTTTGAGGAGCTTGAGCTTGTGGAATTATTTCAACAAAACAGGTATCTCTGAATGAAGTCAGAAGACATATCTTTGCTACAAACTGCTAAAATCAAACATAACTATTTAATGATAAAGAGTAAAAAGAACAAGAAATTAGCATGGATTAAGCATAACTTTTAACAAGTTTCGATATAAAACTCAAATAAGCCACAAAAAAACAGAGTTAATACAGCCATAGAGGGGAGGAAAAGGAACGAAAGAGAATGGAATACAATCATCACCAATTCAATTGTTGAAATATCATAAAATCAAGCATCATAAGAGCACAAATGCAAATTGTCATGAACTCAATTACTGAATTAAGTGTATATGAAGATAAACTACAGCGACCACCATGAACCCAGCTCCATACAACCCTAAGAAATAATATAATAAGATAAACTAAATTCATTGCTGACTATTCTACCTTGTCAGCTGCTGCTTGTAGTGTTACATGATCTCCCCATTGGCCGGATCTGTGCAAAAAACATTGCAATTTAGGTTGCAATAGAAGTATGTAACAATTTAAGTCCCTCATAGAAACAGTGCCTTCTTTTTGTTACTCAAATAAAAGCTCAAAAAGAAAAATATTTTAATACAAAAGATGAAAACAGAAAACATACTTGGACATTTTCTTACAGTATTTCTTGTACTTCATTGGTACATATCCTTCATACAAAGTCCGAAACTCTTTAAGCTGCAGTAGATGACAAATACTAGTTCAATAATTACAAAAAGAAAAATAGAGAAGTGGTACTTTAAACACTGTGAAAAAAATAGTATCACCTGACGCACAATCTCCTTGCGCACATTTTTATGATAATTTGGCGATCTGAACAATTGATCTGACAATGCACGAAACTATCACAAATAGAGATAATTAGGACACACCATAAAAGCCAGATATGGGAAACAGAAGATGCAATGTAAAGAACAAAATTACTCACCTGGCAATTCCCATCTCCAGAGACTTTTACTTCTTGTAGACCATACATATTTAACCTGACAAAAACTCCTTTAGCCTTTCATTGCTCTGAGATTGCGAGAACAAGCACATGTCCAAATTGTAAAAGGATTTACATTAGTACCTTTGGAAAAGGCGCTCATGGTCAAGACTAGCATCATTGTAATTTGGAATGCAAGTATTTATGCGAGGCACATGCTGTAAACCCATAACAGCCAAATCAATCCCATGACATTTAAATTCTAGAAATAATTGAGGGAGTTGTAAGGTTAGGGTTAGTTACAGGTATAGAAGAGAGACTGGATAGACGTTTGGCAACAGCATTATCCAAATTGGCGTACTCTTCTGAAAGAACAATTGCAATCATTCTGTCGTCTTCTGTTTGCTGGCTGCTCTGTGAAGTTGAGCTTGATGAAGCCCCTTCATCATTATATCGATTCATTGCTTAGATTCTTCCAACTACAACAACAACAACAAAGCCTTTAGTCCCAAACAAGTTGCTAAGATTCTTCCACTAATTCTGAAATTTATGAGCACAAAAGGATAAGTCCAGGGTAAGTTCTGGAGCATTATACCATTATTAGAATTTAAAAATTATCTAATATAAGAAAAGATCCTGGTCTAGTAATGTTCGCCTCGACATACAAGGTAGCTAAATAATCATTTTTAGAATTGATGGCATTTCACAACACAATAACCTGATT
This sequence comes from Eleocharis quinqueflora, assembly GCA_964058865.1. Lineage (NCBI taxonomy): Eukaryota > Viridiplantae > Streptophyta > Magnoliopsida > Poales > Cyperaceae > Eleocharis > Eleocharis quinqueflora. Next base: position 95,236 of record CAXKVX010000999.1, on the reverse strand, counting down.
AAGGTCCAACGAGAATCTGAATTATGCAAAAAAACCACAACAGAAAGAGAGCGTCAATTTGGAAACTTTCCCCTCCAGTAGGCAGGTAAATTTTGTAAGGTAAGTTCATAGGCCTGAAATTGGCTCGATTTTTCTCAACTACCCTCCAGTTTTTAAAATGTCAAGCACTTTGAATGGGTTTGCATTCACAAGGACAGCAACTAATGCGCAGTGAAATTTCCTCGCTGAGAGCTGTTAGTTTCCACTATCCACGTTGATTAATTCTTTAGTTGGATCTACAGGAATACCAGTATAAAGAGTTCCTCAAATATCCAAATTCTGCAAAGATGCTTGTCAATGTAATTAAGGCAATGTTTAAAACAAAACTAGAAATGAAATTTGTTTTCTAATACAAGTAAATATTTATTCAATAAAGTAAAATTGCTGGTAAAAATAAGATTATTCGTGACTTTATATTGTGAAAGTAATATAACCGAGTATAATTCTTCTCTGAATTGCCTAAACCATACAATCGAACCAATAATCTAATAATCTAATTTGTAGTTCATGAAAATCGTATCAATTAAATATACTACATTAATCACATTCCAATGAAAGAAACGATGCAAATTCTGTACTAGGGACCGGAATAACCCTGAGGCTAGATCTCGTGTTTCATAAAAAGCCTGAAATGAGACAACCCTCGGATCAAAAGGATTTCAGCTCAGAATATTTGGGATCGATTAGTCCGATAGAAATTTCAATTAACAATGAAAAGATAAATCGAACAGAAAGGCGGATGGAGCAAAGCGTACCTAACGAATGAAGAGTTCTTGCACGAAGAGAGAGCGAAACCGCGAAACCGATAACACGGGATGGGAAATGAGCTGAAAGAAAAGTTTGGCCTGATTGGGGAAGAACGACGAGTGGAAAATAACTGCAGTGATGATACTCTATGACATATATGTACCGAGTCGGACTGTCGCCGTCCTCGGAAGTTATTGTAACAGAGACCCGCTACACAGACTTTTGAAGATATATAGGCACACAAAATAATTTAACAGCTCTGAAGAACACGGGGAGGAAACCGCGCAGGCGCGGCACAATGAAAGCGTATGGAACACCATGTAGGTTTGACATAGTTTGGTTGCACCAGGAGCACGCAGATATGTAGACCGAATCTGTAGAAATGGGCTCTAGGCCCAAATCCATATATTTGTTTATTGCGACTATGACATGGGCCTGAAAATTTTGAAGTTTAATTTGCAGAGCAGTTCGGTCCAGAACAGAACTGGATCCAGATGAAAAGCTTTCAAGGGACCTCGTAACTTCTGCGTCATACAATATTTTTTGGTACCAATAAAAATGTTTTGCTTCCAACATTGCCCTTCCATGCTCTCATCACACGTATAAATAAACTTTCCTGCAGTTGAGATTTCGTGAGCTCCATTTATTACATGTTGCAGGCAGGAGTAGATTTAGGATTTATTTCAGAGGACAAGATTATAAATTTTTTTTGGAGAAAAAAATGATGTATATTTTTAAATATATAGATTATTTTGCAGAAAAATATTAACAAATCATATAAATATACAAGATTATTTTGCAACAAAATTATAGGGGGCGCTTGTCCTCGTGGTCTACACTGGATCTGTCATTGGTTGTAGTGGTGGATCCAAAGGCTATTTAAGCTCAGGATTGAGTTGGAATCAAGTCCGAATACAAACCCACTAAAAATATCATTAAAAACTTATTTTTCATTACAAAAATAATTAAAAATATATTAAATTTTGTGTTTTTTAAAAATCGAGTTCGGACACTTGTTCGAATTTGTCCATAAATGACTCTGCCACTGCCTGATTGTAGAAGCATTAGGAGGTATGATGTTGGAGGCATTATAGCACTGCCCTTTTTTAGTATTATCTTCTGAAAAATCTTCACTTTCAATCTATCTTTATTGGAAAAAAATCTCCTAGCTTCGTTCTCATATTTATGAAGCTGGCTTGACCAAAAGACATAGGGAAATTACCATTCTCGATATAAAAGAAAACAAGTACTTGGAGACTACATATTTTCATTTGATTTTTTTAAAGGTGGGGTTTGTTGATGCTGGTTAATAACTCGACAATTTTAACAATTACTTTGAGAAATTTCAATAAAAAAATTCAAATGAAAAAAGAAAAAATACAGACATATCATAGAACATAAATTCATAATATATCAAATTGCATGCAACCTTACTGTCTTTTTTATTTATTAATTAAGAATTTTACGGTACACAAAGATAAAGAGAGAAGGGGATGAGGGAGTTACATTAGCGAAATAAAGAGAAAGAAAAGAAAGAAAAAAAATGAGAACTGGGGTCTATTTTGTCGTTGCTGCATCCCCCATCCATCCATTTTGTGTATTCCTGCCATATATGCATCACAATTCACAAGAAGACCTGGAGATCGTGTAGAATTATCAAAAATACGCTTGTTTCTTTCCTTTCATATTGTCCATTGAATTAGTTGGATAAGCGTGTCTTCGGCCTCCACATTGTTCCCTAGCATGGTGTTTCTTTTATGCGTCCAATAATTAAGCACTGTCTCGTGATAAGTCAAGGTTCGTCCAGGTGCAACTTGGTTCCAGATCTCGGATGCGAATGTGCAAGTGATGAAGAGATGCAATGTCGTCTCTGTCGTCCCGAAGTGACACTGAACACATAGGTTGTCTGGCTGGTAGCCCATCCTATGAAGATTGTGCTTCGTCGGTAGTCTGTTCTTGAGAAGAGTCCAAACGAATATTTTAAGCTTGAATGGCGCCCTCATTTGCCAAATCATTTGATAAGCTCCAGAGCGAAGTCCTGGTGTAAGAGCATAGAATGGAAACAGAGAATAGTAGGGAAGAAGATAAAGATGAGACACTTGAATTGTATTTCTTGTATTAATCTTTGATGTACAATGACACTCCTATTTATAGACTGTATTACACATTGTCTAGGGGCTAATTAGTTGAAACAGAATAACTAACTATCCTAATTACAACAGATCTTTTGTGACTCGGAACTTGTTTGCTTTGCTGTGTAGTCTATGCTGTAGAATATCCTAATACGCCCCTCTCAAGCCAATGTTACGACATTGAGCTTGCTCTTGAGATACTGAAATCTTGGTAAGGGTAAAGCCTTTGTCATGATATCTGCTAGCTGGTCTTTTGAGCATATGAACCGCACCATCAATTGCTTAGAGACAACTCTTTCTCTCACAAAGTGAAAATCAATTTCTATGTGTTTGGTGCGGGCGTGGAACATCGGGTTGGAGGCAAGAAACGTGGTCCCGATATTGTCACACCACAACACGGGAGTTGTATTGCTGCTACCCATTATTTCTTTCAACATGTATTTTAGCCACATTATCTCAGTACATGCTAGAGCCAAGCTCCTATACTCTGCTTTTGTACTCGAGCGTGAAACAGTTGGCTGTTTTTTTGCGCACCATGAAACAAGATTTCGACCTATGTAGACACAGTAACAAGAAGTCGATCGTCACTATACGCATTAATTTCAGTAGATGACTGTGTATAAAATTGTAATCCAGAATGTAAGCTGCCTGCAATGTATCGCAAAATCCTCTTAACATCGTTCCAGTGGTCAATGGTCGATGAATGCATATGCTGTGAAGCTTTATTAACTGCAAATGCTATTTCTGGTCTTGTCAGAGTTGCGTATTGCAGGCCACCTACTATGCTTCTGTATAGGTGGGGATCATCGAACAGGAAGGTCAAATGAAGTGATAAAGAGGTGCCAGCAACCAAGGGAGTGAGAACTGGTTTGCTGTTATGCATGTTTGCCCTCTTGAGCAAATCACTGAGATACTTGGTCTGTGAAAGGCATATTCCCTTATCATTCTTGACTGCCTCGATTCCCAGGAATAAGTGAAGACATCCTAAATCCCGAATTGTGAATTGAGAACTCAATTTTTCCACACAGTCTTTGATTTTGAGTTTGTTGTTTCCAGTGACGATTATATCGTCAACATAGACTAGTACCAAAGTAATGTCTTGTTGGCAGTGGGATATGAACAAGGAAGGATCGTAAGCTGAAGATTTAAAACCAAGATGAGCTAGAGAGTCACTCAATTTTTGGAACCAAGCACGTGGCGCCTGTTTTAGCCCGTATAAAGATTTATGGAGGAGACAGACATAGTCTGGGTGTGATGAATCAGAGAATCCCTGGGGCTGCTCCATGAATACCCGTTCAGTGAGGTCTCCATTTAAAAACGCATTTGAGACATCAAGTTGTCTAATATCCTAATTTGAGGAAATGGCAAGAGAAATAATCAATCTTATTGTTGTAGCTCGAATTACAGGGCTGTAGGTTTCCATGTAATCAACCCCTGGTTCTTGATTAAATCCCTTAGCTACCAAACGTGCTTTATACCTTTCAATCGTTCCATCTGAGTTTCTTTTGACCTTGTAGACCCATTTTGATCTTATAATTTTCTGATTGCTTGGAGGTGGTACGAGGGTCCACGTTCTATTTTTAGCCAACACATTCAATTCCTCAGCCATGGCCAGACGCCAATTTGGTGATTCCATTGCCTGACGAAATGTCGAAGGTTCAAATTCCAGGGAAACAGAATGGGCTACGAAATCAGGGAACTCTCTAGGTTTCCGTGACCTATCTCGAGTTCTTGTGACCATTGAGTGTCGAATTTGTGAATTTGGTTGTTGATTCGCCATTGCTTCAGGCTGCATAGAAGGTGTTTGCTATATTGTCTCGAGAGTAGCATGATCAGTTGAGGGAGAAGAGAAATTGAAATTTTGTGGACCGTTGGAGGTATCTGAGGTTGCAGGGTTGGTTTGAGCAGTAATATCAGGTTGTTGGGTTGGGGAAAAGATATGGGCTTGAGATAAATGAATATTGTTTTGGGCTTCGACTGTTTGAGAGATAGAAGGTAATTCGGCTATTTGAGAAGTGAAAGGAATCTGTTGGGCTTTGGTTGCTGTGGAGCTGTGAAGTTCGAAGGCTTGCTGAATGATTTGCAGAGGTTGTGAAGGGAAGGGATCAAATTGTTGGATTTGAGGAGCTCTTGAACTTTCTTTAAAAGGAAATTGTGTCTCATCAAATTGTACATTCCTAGAGACAAAAATCCTATTGGTTGATAATTGCAAGCAACGATAGCCTTTTTGATTAATTCCATACCCTATGAAAACACATGGTTGTTATCTAAGTTCAAGCTTGTGGTTATTGTAGGGTCTAGTGTATGGGAAGCAAAGACAACCCAACACTTTGAGAGAAGTATAGTTCGGGTCTTTGTGGAATAATTTTTGAAAGGGAATTGAGTCTTGAGAGGGTAATTGATTTATGAGGTATACAAAACTTGAGAAAATTTCATCCCAAAATTTTAGACGTATGCAAGCATGGGACATTGTGGCAAGAGAGAGTTCAACAATATGGCGATGTTTTCTTTCGGCCACTCCATTTTGTTGTGGAGTATAGGGACATGAAGTTTGGTGTAGAATTTGAGGAAAGGTGGAGGTTATGGATTTGTACTCGGTTCCTCCATCCGTTCTAAGAATTTTATTTTTTGGTTGAGAAGATTTTCCACTTGAGCCTTGAAGAGAGAAAAGATGTGAGGAACTTCACTTTTTTGTTTAAAGAAATAAATCCAAGTGAAATGAGAAAAATCATCAACAAAAGTAATATAGTATTTATTTCCTTTGGATGATATAATAGAAGATGGACCCCATACATCGGAGTGTACAAGTTCTAAAGGAGAGGAAGAAGTAGAATGAGATGAAGAAAATGGCAAAATATGAGCTTTAGCCATCATACAATCATGACAAGATGAAAACGTTTCTTTATTACAAGGGAGACTAAATTTTTTGATAACTTGTGTTGTAGTGGAGGTAGAGGGGTGACCAAGCCTAGCATGCCATGTACTTGAAGAAGCACGAGTGCCAAGGAAAGCTTGAGGTGGTGTACTTAGAAGTTGCTTCACTTTGAGAGAATATAGCCCTTTATGACTAGTTATAAGGAGAGGGATCTTGGCGTGGAGCCCCTTAATTTCACAATGAGAAGAAGTGAAGTTAATAGACAAGCAAGGATTATCATGAAGTAATTTGGATAAGCTAAGAAGATTGGTAGAAAATTTTGGTACATGAAGTACATCTTTTAGTTGTATTGAGGAGTTGGAAAAGAAAATAGTAGTAGAGCCAATGTTAGAAATGGTAAGTCCAAGGCCATTACCAATTTGAAGCTTATCGGGACCATTGTAAGCAAAGAAAGAAGATAGGTTGTTGATATCACTTGTGGCATGGTTGCTTGCTCCCGAGTCAATTATCCATTCATTTGTGGTATTTGATTGATCATGAGTAGAAGAGGATGGTTGAGTATTATAGGCTTTGAACCTTGGATTTGGTTTCCACAGTGAATCTTGATTGTACCGACCGTAACACAATCTTGCCGAATGGCCAAATCTTTCACAAATTTGACAGACCAATTTGTCAAGATCATCTCTGCCATTTTTTGTGGATTGAACAGAATCGTAAGGCCCATTTGCTTGCGAAAAAGAATTTTGCCCAGACAAGTTCTTGTTCGGCCTGTAAGAATTGGAATTGAAGCCACAGCCTTGAGATGTGATTTGATTTTTGTACTTGGTACCACCATTTCTTCCCACATTGAAAGTTGTCGATTGATTCACCGACTGACTCTGGAGTAAGGCTTCGTGCCCTAGAAGGAGACCACGGAGATCTGAGAAGGTGAAGGTGCCATTGCATTGAGCTGTCGATACTGCCGCTACAATCGAATTGTATTCAGCTCCAAGTCCATTTATCGTAGCAAACACATGCTCATCTTCTGGCAATGGGGCACCGATGAAGGCCAGCTCATCTGCAATTCGTCGAAGACGAAGGAGGTAATCAGAACAGGTGGATTCTCCTTTAGCTGCAGTCTGGATCTGTCTTTTAAGATCGTGAAGACGAGTTTTCGAATTTGATGCAAAGAAATCCTCCAAAGCATGCCATAAAGCTCGAGTCGATGTATAAGAAAGTACTTGAGCAAGAATAGTTTCGGTTAGAGATGATCGAAGCCAGCCTAACAACAACTGATCCTGTCTGTGCCAGGAAAGGTAAGCAGGATTAATCTCAATTTGAGTGTTGCTGTTAAGAATCGTGGTGTCTGGGGGGCGATGAATCAAGAAATCGACCAAGATCGTAGCCATGGATCAGTGGTAGGATCTGAGATTTCCATGTGAGAAAGTTTGATTCGGTTAATTTGATTGCAATTGGTAGATTTAGCGATATAATTGAATCAAGGGAGGGATTGGGATTGGGTGAAGTCGCCATGGATTAGATGGCTCTGATACCATGTAAGAGCATAGAATGGAAACAGAGAATAGTAGGGAAGAAGATAAAGATGAGACAGTTGAATTGTATTTCTTGTATTAATCTTTGATGTACAATGACACTCCTATTTATAGACTGTATTACACATTGTCTAGAGGCTAATTAGTTGAAACAGAATAACTAACTATCCTAATTACAACAGATCTTTTGTGACTCAGAACTTGTTTGCTTTGCTGTGTAGTCTATGCTGTAGAATATCCTAATACCTGGTCAATGAGGATTTTATACGTCATATTCGATGATATTGCCCTGAAGTTGTCCAGACAATATAATATCTCCTCATTGCTAGTCGTGAAGGTTTGGAAAAATTTCAGTTGGGAAAATATATCCCTTAGAAAGAATGATGAGAAGTTTTTGATGTCCCCCCTTCACGATCCGAGTTTAGAGTCGGGGTGTTGTAATGTTTCGACACGAAGCCCGCGAACAAACTCTTTTTCATTGTAAATGTGCCATGCTCATTTGAGGAGCAAGACGACATTGAGAGTCCTTAAGTTCAATAACCCTAGACCTCCACTTCTATTTGAGGAGGCACACCATAGCTCATGCTATCACGAAGCCTCTCCAAGATGATGTGGTTTATCTCTTCCAAAAAAATCGCATCTTGGTCCGCTCGATGCACCATTACTATCATTTGAAACGTTGTCAACAACCACAAAATTTATACCATGGAAAATTATAAATATTGTTATAAACAATAAAACTTTTGTCAATTTGTCTCAGCTTTTTATATGCATAATATACATATGACATAATTCGCATTTGATATGTCAAAACTGAAAATAAAAAATCTCTTTTATGATTGGCATGCATGTGCATTTAATTCATTGCCTTATTGAAAGAATCATTACAATTGTCTTCGAATATATCCAATGAATGCTGCTATAATTACGCTTGGAACATTACAATTCAAATATTTGCTAAATAATTAATATTGGGATGTTGATTATTTTAAGGGATGCTCAAAAGCTCTTAAAATATAGCTTTTTAAATCACCACTATATTTGGGTGTGGAGAGTACGTAGTAAAGGGAAAGAAAGTTTCACAACTAATAATTGTTTGATTATTCTTTTAACGTTCTGTAATTTTTCTTAAGTTTATATATTTATAATTAGTACAGTTCAAGATAAACGGAACGAAGGAAAATGAGATGGACTAAAACAAATTAAATAATGAAAAAAAATGATAATATTAATTCTTGTTCCTATCCGATCCCTTCCCTCTTACTCTTCAATTTTTCCTTTTCAAACTTGGAATTCGAACGTTATATTGAGTGACGCTGAATATAATATTATAATGTGGTTCGATTTGTCTGCATTCACTGATCATTCGATACCACCTTCGGTTCGATTAATTCTCTAATACAAAAGTGTTTACAATGCTACAATTCTATCTCTCACGTCCTTCACTAAAGATCAAAGCCTACAACCGATTCTTTTTGGATCTCAAACAACAAAGAAACAAGATCACAAAATGGTCTATCACAAACAAATTGATGATTAGATAATTGGCCAAATCAACTCAGCCGATTTTTACATGCATAGTCGGTTTCAATTCCGAAAATAATGAAAGTTGTGATAAATTTGGCGAGCAAACATAAAAATTCAGTCAATTTTATGAAAATGAAATTTAATATGAAATTCATTTCAAGCATACCCCAACTTATTTGAGACAAAAGATGTTGTTGTATAATTGACTCAATCTACACTCCAAGCTCTGAACAATGGCTAATTGATATTGCAGTAGGTTGAGTCAGAAGGTCTTAATGATATTAGTTCGCTTGAAACTTTGTAGGTAATTTTTCTTGATCTTCTTTGAAATTTTGCAACTCTATTTATAAATGACATCAACTCTAATTTCAAACTAGCTTAGTGACTCGTTATGAGTTCCGAACTCGTTGTAGAGAGTTGAATTATTTTCGAAATTGCCCTTTTGTATCTTTGGCAATTTGGACATTGGTCTTCAGACTCGTTATGACGAGTTGTCCACTCGTTAAAACGAGTTAGAACTCGTGACAGATTCCTCTCCATAACTTTACTCGTTGGTGTAATGTATCTCTCGGCCAATGTGGTACTTAGTCGATTTTCTAAGTTTTCAGTAACTTGTTGTAACGAGTTGTGAACTCGTTGTAACGAATGTATGATGTTTGTTTCTATGAAGTCCAATCATCATGCTTCTTATCTTGTTGTGCTCCTCTTAGCTTGGGAGATATAATGATGGTCTTGATTATGCCTAAGTATACATGTTTAAGCCCGCACAACACCAAATGAACTTACAATTGTTAGTTCTTGATTTGTTTTGCAAATTATCAAAAAATGAAGAGCTAAAATCAATATTTATACCTCGAGCTATGACTTCACTTGAGAGTACGTAAAACGTAATATATAGACGTACCAATGCAAGAACCGAGTTTTTGATTAAATTTATATGGAAAAGAAGTGATTATCAACTTGCGAAATAAATTTATCGATCGCATCAACTACATTAGTTAGAATTATATCTCAAACCAATTAAGTCAATGAGCTCAAACTTAAATTAATTTAGCTCCATCAAGTAATGAAGTAAATAACTCGAGTTAAGTCAGCTCCTTAGCAACTAGAGCCTAAATCAAATGAGTCAATTATGTATTTCTTTTCAAGCCGATCTCAAGTGAGCCACAAACTATATGTTGTTCTTGCAATATTAATATTTGAAAGTGATATAATATATACAAATTCTATACATAATTAATATTACAATATATACAAATTGTACCATTTTGTTTAATTAATGGTAAACGAGTGATGGATGAACCATGCAACCCTAGATTTCACGTGTCTTCTCTTCTTTTTCAATTTAGGGTGCCACTAACACGCCTCAATATAAATTTCGCAAGAATTATATGGAAAATTAATCGAGCTTGCGTTGAGGTGACACAAACTGAGCATCAGCTTTTCCTGTATGCAAATTAATTTGGCTCTCGATGCCAAAAAATTCAAAAAGAAAAAAAAAAGGCAAGTGATGAAAGGCTCCAACGGTCGTCATATTTTGATCAACTCCAATGTCGTCATATTTTAGTTTACTTATAGACTTTATATATAGTGGTGGTTAATTCCAAACCAAATGGGCAATAGCTTGATGAAAGAATTAAAATACTATCATAAAAAGAAAAAAAAAATGAAACTTGCAAGTGTCTAAAATAGACTCAATAGAAAATGACAAACCAATTAATTGACCCCTACCAAATTAATACATTCCGATTTCCATAGCGACATCTAATCTTATTTGGGGCCAAGCTGTCCGGGCAAGGAAGTAACTTAATTTCGATCATAATTAATTAAGGAAATTAATTAATGGTGAATACATGCGAGACTTCTAGGCTTCTAGCTAGGGGTGCACAAAATACTCGTGACTCGTGACTCGCTCGTGTTCGGCTCGCTAACAACTCGTTTGTTCACAGCTCGAGTGTTAACGAGCCGATCTCGAGCTGTGACAAGCTCGGCTCGTTTAAGTATCGAGACCTTAACGAGTTAATCTGGACCGTCGAATTGGTTACCACCATTTCTAAATAAATCTTTACCATAGAGAATTTTCACGATTTTATAATTTTATTATGTTTTTTTAATTATTTTGTCATTTTTTCTTGTAAACAAGCTACAAACGAGCGAGCTCGAGTTGATAGTTTCATCTCGTGATCACTTATAGTAACGAGCCGAGTTCGAGTTCGAGTTCGCCCCAGCTCACTCGAGCTCGGCTCGTTTACACCCCTAGTTCTAGCTAGTATTGCATATATGCACTGCTTGTATATTTTTCTTGTTAGTATAATTTCCAATGTGAAACCGGAAGAGAAACGCAAGTTTAGCTTTCGGTTTGTTGTTTTACCTTTTTTTTTTATTGTTCTGTGTTGAAATACTAGTGATGCTAAGCCAATTTTGGAACTTCAAACGAAGATGCAGAAAGATAAATTTTATCCGATGAAATCTCATATATTGGACTTATACTTTTAGTATAGGTTGTGAATTAATTTCTACACAGACATATATATCTTAGTGCAAGGGAAAGGGCTGCGTTTAATTATGGCTTTATTTTTAACTATGTTTACTGATGCATTGACATTTAGTAAAAGGTGACAGAGAGATTTACACGTGTGATTTTTTGAAAAATTGACCTTTCTGATAAAATATATACCAATTGGTATATATTTTAAGAAGAAAAATTGATATATATTACGCCAACATGACTCCCTAGTGATGATTTATTTAAAACCCCCACACGCCTCGTGAAACAACTTGTCAAGATGTCACCTGCATATATAATTTCGTGATCATGACAAATTTCAGTGTAAACCCTTTTTTTATTCACATTACGATATCCCATATATCTATAAAAAATAATGGGAACGAGATCTCCAAAATAAGATGTGGAAAAAGGCATACTTAATTTAGATATATGTCTATTTCAAGATACACAAGTTTTTTTTTTGTTTTGTTTTGAAAAGAGTAGACTCAAGTAGAGGCCCGACTTCCATTATCTAAAACAGAAACAACTTACAATGTATTTTGTACATGAATCATGTACTAAATAAAATCTATACTATCTTATAAAACACCTAAGAAATGAAGTTCTCCATTTGATCATAGTCTTACTTTTTTTATAGACTAAAATATCCTTCAAACTAGAGGATACTAATACACAATGCATGATTCTATAAGGATAATAATGTCATTTGTACAAATTATATATGGTAAGTATTATAAAGATGATTATTCACATTTTGTCATTTGACTATCAATGTACAACAATCATGTCGTTTTCAACAGTCATATACTCGCCATGAGTATAAAATGGTTCTAATTGAATATAATCCATAATTCAAATGTAATTTTTTAAAACAAAAAAAAAACGAATTTTAACTTTCATTTAAAAAGTTAAACTGTAATTTTTAGAATAAAATGGTTTGAGTCCATTTTTTTTAAGAAATTGAGCTCAACGAAAGTTTTATTGGTGCATTTTATTATACTATGTGAGTAATTTAGAAAGACCATCGATGAATAGGAACAAATTTGAGTTATCGAAAAAACAAAAATTTGAACTTACTCCATAAGTCTTGTTTCAACTCTATAAATTTCTCACTTTTTTAAATATTTTGGATATAGCAATATAATAGTGTAATTGTATATGTAAAATTTTTAAGTACTTTACTTTTATTATTTTTGCATTTCTTTCATAATTTCATTACTATTAAGCATAAAATTTTATAAATTGGTATTTTTACATATTCGAAAAATAGATCTAATAATTTATTTATATTACAATTTAACTATATTTTAATTTCATTTTAAAGTTTAACGATTAAATGATCGACTCAAGGTTAACATACGTTAAACATTTTTTGAAAACATGATTTTTTTCCTTTCTAGAAAATATTATGCTAATTGCTACTGAACATTTTACTCTTATAATATTTGATTACATAATTTTTTAAATTTTCCATACAATATCAACCTTTTGAGTTTGTGTTACATTAAAAAAATGCAACACAATTTACTTTCAATATCGCAAATTTAGATACATACAATAATACTTGGCATATTAGATATTTTTATCACATATAAATTACAACTTACATCTAATGTCAACATATTTGACATGAAAAAACAAACTCATTTCTATTATCAATATACTTTATAGTTTAGTAACAATTTAATACCAGTTTTCAGACATAACTGTTTTATATTTACTAATATGTAACTCTTTCAATATAATTTCAAACATAAATTTTGTATCATTAAGTGATAATGACATTTTAACATTTTATAGTTGGTGTTGGTTGTTATCGAAATTATAATTCTGACGAGAAATAAGAGAATGTATCAATCCAAATCATTTATATGTATTTGATAGTTTCTTTGTACAAGCAAAATTTCAAATCATAAAATAGCGTTTGCTTTTTTCAAAGTAACAACGCACTGATTATCTTGGCAGTGCATATCTATCTACATGTTTTAGTTAGAGGCAAAATCGGAAAAATAGAGAAAAAGTTTGTCTCTGCACTGAAAATTGGAAATATTGCCCTTATAATAGCACCGCCCAAAAAATATAGGAGAAGATTTCGTTTCCAGCTAATGAGTATCAATATATTGGCGTTATGATACTCATAATTATACTATATATACTATATAAATAATAAAAGAGCTTGGAGTTTTATGAGTTAGATCGGTTGTTTGAATAAATCACAACCGTTAATTTTGTATTCTTCTAATTTTCATCATTCATCCTCCTTAATCCAAAATAAAAGAAAACAAAAACAATTGAATAAACTTGCCAAATTTTGATGACTTGTTATTACATTATATATATTTGCTCGTTATTGTATCCCCCAAATCAGAATTTTAGTCCACTGAAAAAAAGATTTGGATCAGAGAATAATGCATGAACATATTAGGAAATATTAACATTTATCGAGAATGTGATTGCTATAACTTTATAAAACTTGTCATGAGAATATAATTGAAATGCATTCACAAAATATTAAAAAATAAATTTAATAAAATAAAAATATTATATGTTGCATGACACGGACATCATACTATAATATACCTATACTATAGAAATTACCCTATGTTATTATCTGTTCCATGCGAACGAATCCAGATCAATACGACCAACTTGTGTTAGCTGAAATCCCCGACCCAAAAAATACCCTATGTTGCACAAGCTGGTTGCTACTCACATGTTTCATGGACCATGTTGAAGTCTGAATCCTATTGTCCTTGCATGCAAGGTGATCTCAAATGATGTAAATTTCATTTTTCGAAACAATTTAATGAGTCAAAACTTCAAGGAGACGACTCATATCCAGTATATCGAAGAAGGGACATTGGGCGTGGAGTTAATGTGTGAAAATCCTAGCTAGATACTACAACGGTGGTACCTAGAGAATCATCGTCTAAATGAAATTGTTGTGCAGTGCATGTATATGTTATATTGTTATGTAGTTGAAAGATAAATACGCGCGAAAAATTATAAAATCACTTCTCCAAGCATCTATTTTTAATGCAACTAATTGACAAGAACAAATAATTTTGAATATGCGTCGAATAATTCACAAAAAATGTGATACACGCAAAAATAGTATTTGATCAACACACAATTTAAATGATTCTTTTTCGTTCATAATGTCTTCCGTTACTTGGCACGGATACGATTACTAGTAAAAGCATAACTGTCTAAGCCTAAACTCCTTCAAACTCTAAAATATATTACCACCTAATCAACCCCTCAAACATTACAACAACATAACTAATTGTTTGTTTAAAACCTTCATACCACCAAAAATCATCAAACATCATCAAACAAAACCTCAGTTTAACCCCTGACCAACAAACACTTAAAAGATTATTACTTAAAGCAGGTTTCTCTCCGACCTGCATGCCCAAAAAACAAAACATGTAATCTCCCAATCAGTCACTCCCCATGTCATTCAGGAGGTCCTCATCCCTATTCATTTCTTCTGGCACTGAAGCTGGAGCATCTCTCTCATCTCCAGTTGCTCTTTCATTCTTAAACAAATGTGTCATCTAGAAAGTGGCACCTGTCAAATATTCAAATAAGTTAAGTATCAACCAATGAATGGTTGCATACCTTTACAGCTTGAGTTTTTAAATATTATTGCATTCCTCTCATTCCATATAATTGTTGCTAGTAATAGTTTGATCCAATATTTCCTATCGGAAGAGTTCATTTTGACAATAGAGATCCATAATTCTTGTAATGAGTTTAAATTAAATAAGTTCCTATTTCCCAAATTGTTGTTAATTTTATCCCAAAAGTTTTTACTGATTTCACATTTAATAAATAGATGTTCTACTGATTTATTTTCTTGACAAAATACACAAGATACTTGATCAATGCAATGTCTTCGTTGCAAATTGTCTCTGGTTAGAATCTTATTGTTCAGAGTTAATCAAAGAAATAGTTTGAATTTTAAGGGTATTTTGATTGGTCAGACTGAGTGTGAAAGATTAGTTCTAATGCCACCAAAATTTAAAAATGCATATAATGATTTAACTGAATAAATCCCTGAAGGTTCTAACATCCATCTTGACGAGTCTGGATTATTAGTAAAAAAAATAGATCCTGAACTAGTTGAACTATTTTGTATTTTTGTTCCCTCATGGCTAAGCTAACTTCTCTGGTTAAGTTAAGTCTAATCCATCCCTGATTATAAACCTGATGTATGGTTAAGCTATCATTTTTAACTTGCTGGTATACTAATGGTAATTGCAATTTTAAAGGACAATTATGATGTCATGTGTCATTCCAAAAATTAGTAGATTTTCCATCACCAACAATTCTTTTATTATTAATTTGAATAAAGTGATATACATTTCCAACATCTTTCCAAAAAGGAGAAGAACTTTTAGTGAAATTATTATATTTCATCCCTATTATTTCTTTCCAGAGCCCTATATGAGGTTCATAAATAAAAAGCCATGCCAATTTAGCTATCAATGCAGTGTTCATATTATTAAGATTTAGAATACCCCAACTCTCATTCTCTCTACTTCTACATAATCTCTGCCAATTAACTAAATGTATTTTCCTTTTTTCATTATTATCTACCCCACACCACAAAAAATTCTTTTTGATTTTATCTATTTCTCTGATTACCCATAAAGGAACTTTGAATAAGGCTACATAATATATAGATAAGGATGGCAATACTGAATTTAGTAGAACTAACCGACCTCTCAAGGATAATAGTTTTCCCTTCCATGTAGGAAGTTTTTTCTGAAACTTTTCAATTAACTTTAACCAATCTTTTCTGGAAGGTCTTTTTCAATGTAAAGGCAGTCCCAAATTTTTCATAGGCAATTCCCCAATTTTGCAATTCAATAAATTAGCATAGTAGTTCACTTTATATTCTTCAATGTTTAAAGGAATCATTTCAGTTTTATCATAATTAATTTTTAATCCAGATATCCCCTCAAAACCAATTAAAGTCCATTTTAGTTTTTCCAACATTTGATATCCAGCTTTAACAAATAATAATGTATCATCTGCATATTGTATATTCATTACTTTATGATTGTTTAACAAAACTGGCCCAAAACCCTGATATAAACCTTTTGATATATCAGTTTGTAATAATTTATTTAATGTATCAGCTGCTAATATCAATAAAGACGGAGATAGTGGATCTCCTTGCTTGACACCTCTCTTACATTCGAAATAAGAACCTACCTTGCCATTAACTAATACTGCACTATGTCCTCTTTCTAATAGAGTTTTGATCCAGTTTTTGTTATAATGCATGTTATTTTTGTTATTATGCATATAATTGACTGGACGCTTCACTGAAAACGAAGGTCGCTACGCTCATCGATGCGGACTGGACGAATTCAGTTGCATTTATTTTGAAAATTGTTCTAGTTATGATGCATGTTATTTTGGTTATTATGCATGCAAGTAATTAACATACATAATAACAAAAACAACATGAATAATAATGAAAACATAACAAATCATGAGTAGAACAAATAACATAAAACTTAACATATAAATCACAAGTATTTGTACTGTTCTGCATTTTATTAGATGCATAATAACGAAAACAATATGCATAATAACGAAAATAACATGCATCGTAAGTAAAACAAATTTTCGTCAGAACTCAACTAAACGCGTCCAATAGAGATCGATGATGGAATCGATGTTGAAACCGGTGAAACATTTTTCTATCCAGAAATAGTTCCTGTAGTACAATCAAATAGTGGTTGCTTGTTTATAGAAGCAACTAATTGATTAGTAGTTACGTAAAATCTCCACCGAATGTCGTTTGTCGAAACAATAAAAAATCCTGCACCGTAAATTAAAGTATAATTGTCATCTTTATCACGAAATTAAGAATAGAATTTCTGCACGAAATTGGCTAAATAAAATTAATGGCTTCAAAATCATTGCCGTGACCGGGCTATATTTTGTTTTAATAAATTATGTATAAACTAATTCCACTAACTCAAACTAAATTTGCTTGAATCACGTCAATTTAAATTAATCTAGTTTTTAGTACGAACTAATTAAGCGCTCAAGCATGAAACAAACGATCATTTATCTCATATCTCATCACATTCTCTTAGCATAACATTTATCTCTGAAATAAAAACAATTCTAACAATAAACAGTCATAAACGAAATTACGAAACAAACAATCACGAAAAAAAATATTTTCGTTAATCGTTTCGTCATTTAAACAAAATAATTTTCTTTAAATTGTAATCGTTTCATTTGTTATGAAATGAAATGAAAAACTATTAAACAGCAGGTGGTCGACAGTCCTAATTAAACTCCATAAAAATATCGGTGATTATTGCCTTAAAAATGAAATGGTGCGATGAAAGTCAGAAAATGCAGTAATTTAAGAAAAGGTGGAATAACGGCTATATAATAATAATATAAATGGTCGTAGAAAATGTAACCGAGAAATAAAATATTAATACAAATCGAGTACGTGGATGATGTATTAATGGAGCAAAACCCAACATCAAAAGTTCGGTATATATCTTTATGGGAAATATTAATTATTAATGGAATAATGGTCGACATATGTATTCTTTCTTTTTATCTATAAAAAATATTGCCCGTGGAGTATATATGCTATTATCTCTTGCGGTTGAGGAACTAAAACAATATTGTTTTATACTTTTCTATAGTATCTGTATCTCCATGTCCTCTAATGTCAGAGTATTAATTCTGATAGCATCAGAGGATATAATATAAATGATCACCTTTCCCATGATATCATGGTCGGAATTGTTAAGAAGAAACTCAATATCTATAATTTTGATTTTGATGTCACTTCAATTTGTTCATGAATTAAATTTTAAATAAATATTTTTATATTCTTAATTAAATTAATGTCAAAATAATGTATTGAATATTTCATATATATCTTAATGTATGTGTTAAAAAGTTGATTTTACATAGTTTTGATTTTATTTCAATAGTCATCGAGAGCTAACAAAATCTACAATTATTCAAAATTAGACTAATTAACTGTCTCTCTTGATGGCTATTGAGATAAAGTCAAACCTTTATACTTTTTTATAGATATGTATTTAGAATAAGTTAACATACATTAGAATTAATTAAAAACATGAACAAAAACACACGCAAACAATTATAAAGGGTTTAATGTATAATCTTTTGTTGAATATGTGTTTATGTTTTTTTATAACGGATAATTTTACGCACGTACAAAAAACACAAATTTTATTTTTTCCTGAAATTTTGGCAATTAATTATCATACATAAGACTTACATTTATCAAAAACATCAAAAGACACACACACAAAGCATTGTAAATGCATATTTGGAAAGTTTTATACGTTAAATTTAGCAATTTTTGATGTATCAGTTTTATTCTTTTCTCACATAAATTTATGATATGGTTAATGTGAAAACGTTTGCACTTCGGCGGAAGTGCAAAAGTTTCACATTAGCTAATTTTTTGTGGTCAAAATTTAAATTTAAGTTGCTCAATAAATCTTTATATCAAAATCTTGTAGTAAATCAAATTTCGTGATTTTAGAGCTTTCTAGCTATATTTTAAATATTTTTTTAAAAACAATCCTGAAAAAATTTCAGAATCACTTAGGGGCGTGATTAATAGTCGCGTCCCTAAGTGCTCGGGCCCACAACTGCAAAAGCACATGCAGAATGCCTTGATTTCAGGAAAAAAATGGAATCTGCTTAGGGGCGCGACTATTAATCGCGCCCTTGGTCCTCTGTGCAATTTTTAGGATGCCTCCGGCCCTATCTGTTGAAATTGTTTGCTGCATGGCCCTCTGTGAAAATTTTCCTTTTGTCGCTGATCTGCCAAATCGCTTAGCACGATTATTGACGAATATCTGAGGGATAAAAGAGCCGACGCAAAACAAGACTTTTAGGTTGCATTCCACCGTACCGTAATCCATCTATATATATATATAGAGTCCGGCTAGCGTGCTTCCATAAGCACTTGGGGTGAAACGCTTACGGGTCAAATTTTCAAATCTAGAGTTCGAAATTTCGATTTAAATAGCTCATTAATTTATTTACATCATAATCTTGTAGAATACTAAATTTTTCCATTTTTAGAATTTTCTAACTATGTCTAATGATTTTTTAAAAGTTGGCCTAAAAATAATAAAAATATCTTATTTTCAATGTCAAATAGGATCTTCTTTCAAAAATCATTAGACATAGTTAAAAAATTCTAAAAATGGAAAATTTTAGTATTCTGCAAGATTATGATGTAAATAAATTAATGAGCTATTTAAATCGAAATTTCGAACGCTAGATTTGAAAATTTGACCCGTAAGCGTTTCACCCCAAGTGCTTATGAAAGCACTCTAGCCGAACTCTATATATATATATAGAGCATGACTAAAATAATATGCATAGTACACCCCATTTCGTACTATGCATATATATATAAATCATATTATTTTAGCCATGCTCAGAGATACATATAATTATTTTAAATATCAGTTTTATTCTTTTCTCACATATACAAGATGTTATACTTTTCACACACAAAAGTGTACGGGCATATTAGAAAACTTTTATGTGTACTTTATATTTGATACAAAATGAATTTTATCGAATTTTTTTAGTGTCATAAAAAACTTGAGAATTGAAAAATTGTCATCCAAAACTACCTTCTCTTTTAATTGTCATTCTAAAACATCATTTGATTTCCAAATTGACACTTTTCTCATTATAATATTATGTGAAAAAATAAAAATAAAAAATTGTATTTTATTGACCAAACTATTCTTTTTCTTCCTCATCTGGCCATGGTCATAATCATTCTCCTTCTTCCTCCGTCGATTCTTATTCTCTATCCATACCACTGTCTCCCTCTCCGTCTCCTCGCAAAGAACCCACTCTCCACTTCTTGGCGCGAAACAAGGGAGCATTGATTCGGTGGGCAGGAGGGGGGAGGAGGAGAAGGAGGAGACAGAGAGGCAGCTGGACTGAGATACAAAGCCACAAGGCGAGGTGCGAGGCGAGGAGGAGGATCAGAAGAAGTGGAGAGTGAGTTCTTCGCGAGGAGATTGAGAGGGAGAGGGAGATGGTTGTATGGATAGAGAATAATCGACGAAGGAAAGAGAAGAAGCATGGCCATCGCCCGATCAGAGGAGGATAGAGAAGGATGGTTTGGTCAATAAAATAAAATTTTATTTCTATCTATTCAGAAATTATTAAAATGAGAGAAGTGACAATTTGAATAACAAGTGTTTTAGGGTGGTAATTATTAGAAAGAAGATAATTTTGGATGACAAATTTTCAATTTCTTCGGTTTTGAAAGGTACACTATTAATATTATCATTAATTAAAAGTCTGTCATGTTAGAACCATAACACGGTCAAATTTTTTTTTAAATCACTGAAACACACAAAAAGCATTGTAAATGCATAGATGAATTTTATGCATAGTATTTGGTGTTCCGACTTATTTTTACACAAATAACTCTATGAGGATTTAAAAATAGAAATATTAGATTTATTGGTAAATTTTGGATATCTTGGGAGAAAATATGTATCAAATTTGATGAAAACAACAAAAAACTTTAAAATTTAAAGAATTTTATGTGTAATATTTAATTTACTTGTTTGATGTTTTGCGGAAATGAACTTTTAAGAATTCAAAGATGTATATTGAATGTAATTAAATAATGTTGGCCATCTTAGGATATCAAATGTGGTCACATGTAATTAAATACTTAAACCAACAAACAAAGATTTAACACAATACTCAATAACGTTTGAAACAAAATGAATTAAATTATTAATATTTAAATGTTTTATCAAATGATTCTCATTTTATTTTTCAAAACTTCGTTATATTTTACTACAAAATGTACAAATAGTTGAAGTTTTGACCTTCTGCTTTTTAATTAGATTTTCTTCTTATGACATCATATCTCTATAGAACGAGATTGAACTTCAAATTATAGTATAAAAATCAATAAAATTAATTTATCATCGACCTTGTTAAAATATACTATACCTTCACCCAGGAGCGAATTTAGAATTCTCGTCAGGAGTTCAAGATTTACGATTTTTTTTCAAGGGTTCGAAATGATGGATATTCTTAAAAAAATTATCTTATATGGTCATTTGTACAATTTTTTTTTCAAATACATGATCATTTTTGAAAAATAACGTAATATATATGGTCATTTTTGAATTTTTTTTATAGGGTGCCTTCACCTTGATCGTGGCCGAATAATACAACAATATACAGTGTAATTCTAGGGATGTAAACAGATCAGATACATACGGATAATTGTTTTACTGTATCATTGTTCGTTAAAAAATTTCGAACACGAATACGAATTAGGATAGCCTCGAATACGAATACGGATACGAATATGGATGAAATATTATTCAGATATCGAATACAGATCGAATATCGGATGGATACAGATACGAAACTAATATAATCCGATTAATTAAAAAAAATCTTAATTTATTGTATGTTTATTCAAATGTACCAATAAATTATTAAAAAAATATGATACATAAACACAAATTACATCCAAAATTAATTAGATTTGTAATCGACATACAAAATCTAATAAAACATATATACAATAGGCATTTTTTGTTATGAATTCAGATCCTCGGAGAATATCGAATACAAATATCTTGACCATTTTGAATCCTATTAGATAAAAACTAAACAATCGAATAGAGACAGATGATAGGCCAATCGTATTTTTATCCGTTAAAATTTTTCGAATACAGATACAAATATCTTCGAATATAAATCCGGATAAAATCGAATATTATACGATCCGTTTACATTCCTATGTAAATCTATCTAAGTATTATAACCAAATCCAATGACATGTAACTTAAACACACCATAAATATTTCCAAGATCGCAAGAGAGCGTTTTAACTCAGAAATAACAATGCTCTTCACACCGCTGCATGACGCAGATGGTAGTGTATAAGTTCTCCATGGGGGAGAACCTGGGATCGAATCTTGTTGATGGCAGGTGTAGTTTAGGTTAGGGGTTGTTGCGTGCGTGGGTGTGAGTTGTGTGGCCTACGGGCTTTGATAAAAAAAAAAACAATGCTCTTCATGTCCAAAAAGGAAAAAAAGAATCTTTCGACCCAGTCACCCTCGACTCACGCAAAGTGTAGATGGAGATTCATGTCAAAATTAAGCAGCAACATATTTATTAGAATTAATTATTTATAGTTTAATTTGAAATTAAATAGCAATATTTTTTTAAATTTAAACTATAATTCTATGAATTCAACATAAAATTTAATACTCGAAAACTTCATTTCAAAATCAAACAACGGCTCAGATCTGACCTGACCTATGAACAGGTTGCCCCTGATAAATGTAGCACTGGATGCGGTAAAAATGTTGGACTTAATATATGACCGTTATTATCCTATAAAAAGCATGTAGCACATGTGCAATTCCTTTTTCTTTTTTTATGAAAAGAAGCGGTGCAATGTTAACAGACAAAGTTGTGGTGTGCAATGACAGTCATAACCAAAAATATCGAACTTATTAAAGGTGAAGGGGACCAAATGGCCCACACTCATCCTCTGTCAATAACCAATTTAATTAAATAATTATAACTATAATTTGATAAAATTGAGTTACAATAAATTTTAATTTGTATTTGTTAATTATAACATTATTAATAATTAGTTCTTTTCATATGCTGGATTATGTAATTAAATACTTAAACCAGCAAACAAAACGATTAACGAAATTATCCTCTTTTGTGATCGTTACGCACATTAGACAGGTCTAATTGGCCCTTCCAACTCATGGATATTATCCAACACCATATTTACTTCTTTGACCTCTCTATTCTACTCTTTTTCCATCTGTGTTATTTGAAAACAGAGCCCTACCAATTCTGAGGTAATATTAGCCTAGGAAATTGTCATCCTTAAAAAATTTATACAAAAAAAAAATTAGCTAAACTAAGAAATTAAGAATAGGACGTAAAATGATGCTATTGCTCATCATTAATTTTCCTTTGGTGATATATACTACTTGCTATATTTTTGTACATGTACATTTGACACTAATTTGTCTCAAATTTTCACAATACAGTTTTTTTTCTAATTGTTTGAAAACTATCCTAAAATTATTATTTTTACATATGCCGATATTTATGTACATATGCACGTACGTACAATCATACGTATGTAATTGTATGTAATTATATGTAAAATAATTAGAGAAGGATTCAAATGACTTTATTTTTGTGTCTTCATCATACCTTCAAATTTTGATCATTTATCATAAAAAAAAATGAGTTGAGACTTGAAAATAAACTGAAGTTTATGAATGACCTGTTGGCATTACTTCTTCTTAGTTTGACAATTTATAAAATAATAAGAACCGACTATTAGTCTAGTGGCCAAGAACAATGATCTCTATGCGAGAGGTCATGAGTTCGAAACTCGGATGGAAAGACTTTAGATTATTCAAATTTGAATAGCTTTGACTTTCATCTTTATCTAAAAAACAATTTATAAAATAATTAAAGAGCTAACATTTTGTATGAGGTTTTATTTAGTGTGGATTGATCAAATTACTTTAAATAGGTTATTAAACAAGTGCTAGAAGTTTGAAGAAGATCAACCATTGATTTGGACATAAGACAAGCTTCAAACTCATCTCAGGACCCAGCCATCATCATGGTTGTCGTGACGTGTCAACAACTCAGACTCAAAGTTGCGCATGATTAGAAAGACTGAGACACTTGTTGTGGCAACGACTCAAATGAAGCATCATGACAATTGGGGCAGCCGTCACAACAATTCTGTAAAGCATCATGGCGGGTTGGAAGTCAACATGTTGCCCTTGTCAGTGATACAAGGTCTGAATGGCATTTCAAAAAGAATTCTCAATCGTCACAACGGTTGGTTGTGGCATCGTGACAGGCGAAGCACCTGAAGTAGATGAGAAGTTGATACTCTATATATACCGATGCATACTTTTCAGAAAGTATCAAGAAACCTTTGTACAAACATTCAAGCAATAAAAAACATTGAGACATTCTTCCTCAAGCAAATAATACATCAATTATTAAAACTTTGAGTGTTGCTAGTGTAATTAATTCTCTAATTCTCTATTAGCATTTGTTTTAATATGTGTGTGATCTTTGTTGAAATTTGTGTGTGATTTCATTTATTTTGTTTAGATCTATGAAGGATTCGTTTGTAAAGACTCCCACTTATCTCTTGTGAAGAAAGCGAGGGATATGACTATGGAATATTGGACCTCTAAAAGGGGAATCATCAATTTAATTCAAGTTCAAGTCCGAAAGCTAACAAGTCAATTCAATTTTTCAAGATCTTCTTTTAGCAATTCACAATTCAAGAAAAAATCAACACAAGCTCAAATCAATCAAGAAAAGTAAAGAGAGTAAGGGTTAGAAAAATTGACACAAAATATAATGTGGTTCGACCTTGAGCTTGCATACATCCACGAGAACACACAATATTGAATCTAGGATCGGTTTCACTAAATAATAAATATTTACAAGAATTGATCGTCCACAGATCAAGATCATCTACGAAACAAAAAAAAAAACAAATGAGATCACACTAAGATACTCCATGGATCAAATTAAAATAAATGAGAGCACATATGAACCTCACTACAACTTAAAATGAGAGAAATTAGCTATCCTAGAATCACTCAAAAATATCTCAAATCACTAGTTAAGTTTTTGGATGCTTGGAGGAGAAGGTTTCAATTTTTTTCAGATTGCTTGAATACTTGTACATGAGTTTCTTGGTTCTTTTTCGAAATCACGCATCTTTATATATAGAAAAATAGCTCTAGATCTGTTCTGGCACTCTGATTCGTCATATCGTTAGGCTTGACTGTTGTGACGGGTCAAAGAGAATATAGGAGATCAAGTCAACATCTTGTCTCACTGACAAGGTCAACAAAAGTTTCAGCGATCAATCATGTCGCTGCCTCCGAGCTCCATTCGATTCAAATCTTCACCAATATCTTAAATACTTCATCGAGTGCCTAAATTGTCTAATTTGACAACCTGCAATCATAAAAACTTGTATTAAATATTAATACATAATTTATTTTACAAATTATCAAACAAAGATGAATTAAAACCAATAAGAGCTTGTGATAGTCTTGTAAACACAAATTGTTATAATGTATTCCATCAGCCAGAAGGTGATATTTGAGGTTTCGTGGATGTAGGTATTGCCGAATTAGATTATATCTTATGTAAATTTTTTTTTATTGTAGCTCTTTACTTTCTTGTTATTGATTTTAGTTGATCCTGATCAAATCTTGAATTGTGAATTGTTAAGAAAAAATCTTGATAAATTAAATTGAATTGATCGCTTTCGCACTTGATCTTGTATATCTAGGTTTTACATTTTACATGAGCAAAATTTGAAGACACCATCGAGATACACAAAAAAAATCGTGTTTGAACTTCTCTCAAATAATTAAAATCTATAATTATATATTTTGATGACAGATAATTTTGAAAGAGAATAAATATATTGGTCCACACAAATTTATTTAATTGCTTATGTTTGCAAAAATTATGGTACGGTACCTACAGATAACACATCATTGTGTCCTCAGTGTTTTAATCATCGTGAAATAAAAAGATCTATAAACTCATTAAATTAAGAAGGTAAACTTGACCATTTTGTCATCAATTATTTCAAAAAAAAATCATCTGACTTTTAATTTTTATTTGCATCAATTTAGTTTTTGAAATAAAACAACAACAAATTAGTTCCTGGATAATATATACTAAAAGAAACAAATTGATAATTAAATATGTATTGGTACCAAATTATTTTACTTTTTTTGAAAGTCAAAGTAGTTGACTTATACTGACACAGGTCATCACCAGACCGAAAATTTTCCTCCTTCCAGTTTTCAGTAATGGAGCCACATTTCAAAAACCCTCCCCCGATGATGTAAAAAAGTAACATTTAGGGGCTGTTCAGATGCAAACTCAGGGTTGAAAATGGATATAGAAATCGAACTAGAAATCACTCTTTGTGTGGGAATCACTCCATGTTAAGGGCGTGTTCGGTGGCAACCCACCACCATGGAAAAAAAATTAATTCACTCATACTTAATTTTTGTTTTTCCAGCTGAACAGTGATTTTTAGTTCAAATCCCACTTCCCATCCCAATCGTGGGCGTAAACCGAACGGGTCCTAATTTTCAACTTCCCATCTGCACAGTAACCCAGCCGAATGTGGATATATATACCATGCCTCATGCAGTCATGCTTTACTTAATTACCCTCCTCCCTTCGAATTCGTATCCTCAAAATAATGCGGGGTCACGAAATGGTCAGCGGACAGCACTGTTATATTATAAATTTGTTGGTACTATAGCAAAAATACTGTGCGGACAACATTCGACACTGTACAACGATGAAAATACCGAAAATCCCACTGCTGCTGATCATTTCAGAAAACGTGAATTCCCTCCCTTCCAGATTGGTCCAAAAAGCAACCTCCGAAAAGTCAAAATTCGAGGAGACAAAATATAAGTACTGTATCAGCGTCGATTGGTTGCCGGAGGAGACAAAATAAAGTAACACGTTGCATATATAATTAATGACTTCAGTTTGGACTTTGGGCTTGGAGTGCCCCTTGCTGGACAGCTGGAATGTCCTTTATAAATCAATCTATGTTTGTATTCTAACCATGGATCCTCTGTTGCCAATTCTCGTCAAGTGGTACACTCAGTGGCTGTAGGTGCAGCTGAATCTCTTGGTAAAAAATTTAAAAAATAATCATATATATTAAAAAAATTTCAAAAATTATCATGAATTTTTTTTGCATAAATGACCATGTAAAATAATTTTTTTCTAAAAATAACCATCATTTCCCTGAAAAAAGCTCGTAAATCTTGAACCCCTGACGAGAATCCTGAATCCGCCCCTAGATACACTCAGGAATATGAAAGTTATAAACTGCTGTATAACATGCCTTTTTCACATTTTCATACGGATCGTATCCAGAGTTGATTGAATAATAATTAATAAAGGGTTCATTGCAAAACTAACAGTCCCGGCACCTTTTAAACACGAGCGAGCAACTAGTGTAAAAATGATGCATACCTCCTATTGTTTTGTTTGCACTTTTACACGGAATCTTGTTTCCGGTCGCTATAAACTTTAATGTGATAAATACAACACAGAAATAATCAAAAGTTTTGAGACGCAAATTCAAAATTAGAACAAAACTCGTTGACCGCTATTTGGTTCATCAAAAGTAATGCGCGTGGTGAATTTGTCAGCATTCATGAAACGAAACGGTTTCCTCCGGTGGCCGGCTCGACCTAACCAAATGGCATCATAAAAAGGCTTCTAATAGCTAATTGTATGCCGGGTCAACAACCGAGACATATCATTAATTTTATGGCAAATTCTACTATGGATCAAAATTAACTTGATTTCATTATTATTGATGCAAAATCAACTTAATTGTACAATTATTAATGATGATCAACGATTCTAATTAATTCGAGTTAAAAAAATTTTGTTCATAGAAGACTCACTCTAATTTTATCTATAACTTAAATTTTTTTTGTTAGTTTTAATCTTGTTCATATCTATCAAGATTAACAGATAATAAACGAATAACCGATAATTAGCGAATAAATTAATAACTTATATAATGCTACTCCAAAATAGCACGAACTAATAAGTATTTTATTTTATCTTTAGACGTATATTATGTACACAACACGATAAAATATAACAAATATAATTTTCAGTCTAACTCCACTTATGTTTTATATAATCGATATCAAGTCTGGAGAAAACAAGGAGGTTTGTGATAAAATTGGCGAGACAACGTAAAAATACAGTAATCTTATGAAAATGAAATTCAATATATACTTCATTTCTGATCTACCCAAACATGTTTGGGACAAAAAACTTTGTTGTTGTTGTTGTATATAATATGTAGTCTCGTTATCTTTAGAAGTATATAGATTTTTAACTAAATAAGTGTATAATATTAATGAGACTAAAATTTGAGTACTCGAAAAGATCAGTCTACTGGATACTCTGGTCTCTTTGAATCTTTTAATTTGTCGAGATTTGTAAAAAGTAATTCACTTTAATTTTTTATGTGTTTTCAAAAAATATTTTTTTACTAATCTCGATGAATTTAACGACATATTTTGCTGCATATAAATAGTTGAACAATCTCATTGTTAAATACTACTTAAATAAAATTATATGAAGTATTATATATTATATAGTTAAAACATAAACATATATATGAAAGTTGGTACCCCTCCTTGTAATACTTTGTTCAATATATATATATATATATATATATATACACACACACATACACGATTACAATAAAATAATATATCATTTATTATGGAGTAATATCAGTGATTTGATAAAATCCGACTGGGTCTGACTCGGCTCAGAAAATCTAAGACTGCGACTCGGATCGGCTCAATTCGAGGACAAACTCTTGCGGACCTGTCCAAAAAAAACTGGGGCCTAAGACCAATAGCGGTCATCCTCGTTGGAAAAAATCTGTGTTAAAATTCAGCCCGTAAAAGACTCACCCGACCCGAATCGGGTATAACCCGCCATAACTCATGCTAACCCTTCATAACCGAGTATAACCTGCCATAACTCGAGCACAATCCGTCATAACTCGGATATAATTCATCTTAACCCGCCACTAACTTGGGTATAATCCATATTAACCAGCCATTGATCTGAATATAACCCATCACTAATCCATCTTAGTTAAAAAATCATAAAAATGGAAAAAAAAATTAATTAAAAAAGCGTGTCCAAGAGAAATTTGACCTATCGAACCAGAATAGAAGAGCTCTTGAAGCTCGATCTCCCCCCCAGATGAACCGTATAGCCAAGAGAAACCATGAACCAGAATAGAAGAGCTTGCCCCACCCATGAGTAAATATTTCATAGTAGCCTCATTAGACCGTACATCTCTCTTCGTATATCCAGATAATAGGTAGGAACATAAACTGAAACATTCTGGAGCTACAAAGATAGTTATTAAATCGTTAGCACCATATAAAGATTCCTCCTAGAGTAGCTGTTAATACGAATAACAGAAACTCTGTTATAGCCATTTCTGTACATTCAATATACTCTACGGATAGAGGAATACATAGAGTGGAACATAGTAAAATAAGAAATTGAAAGATCTCGTTGAAATTGTTCGTTTGGAAATTTCCCGAAAAACTAATTCTAGGTTCTTCTCTCCATCGGAACAATAGGGCGGTTATGCTTATTACTAAACTTGTTGCAGAGATGGAATAGAACCAAGGTCTATCTTTATGATCAGAGGTTGAATCGATCATCAGAAGAAGAATTAGGTCAAAAAGAAGGATACATTCTGGGAAAATGAAGCTTCCATAGAAGAGAAGTAAATGAAAGGCTTTCATAAAAATTCTCGTAGAATCGTAAAAAAAATTTATGACCCCCTTTAACCGGGTCCAAATCCGCAGGTCCGCTTACCCACGAGCCTTAGATGGATCACAACCGGTTAAAAAAAACATTGACCTATCGAACTCATTGACCCGGGTGGGTTTGGACCGGCTCGGCCCGCCCGGCCCTTAATAAACTATTAATTTATTATATGTTATAGGTTTATATTCAATAAAGTGAATTCACACAACGTATGAAAAATATAATTAGATTAAAAGATTTCATTTAGGCACATGTGCACCACTCGGCTGTACATATTAATGTTTTAACTTTTAAGATATCAAAATGAGTCAAACAGCGTCAATGACTAGAAAGCGCTAAATGGAGCCTCCAGTTGGCCGTATGATTGTATCTAGATCGTCGAATCAGGCCTTAATCCGGCGGCTGTTGTCGCTTTTTGCTCCGTCTTGACTCTCCATTTCTGGTCAAGCACCAACTTCTCGTTCACATTTCTTTCTTTTGATTTTGGTATGCTAGATCGGCAATTTCCTTCTTTATTTTATTTTTTTAATTAAAGCAAGTGTTCGGGGTTCTTTCTTTAGTAAATGAATATGAATAATTAATTAATACTGACTTCCATCTTATGACTTTCTTCAAATAATATTTTAAATTGAGCTAAATCTTAACTAAATTGGCACGATTATCTACTAATAAGAGTCATATTTCTTTGGGTGCGGATATCTCCTCACCGAGTAAAGCTATAGAGTTTTTAAGAGCATCAAGACATCTCGTATTTTTTTCAAAATATCATAAGATCTTTAAATTTTTGTTTATCAAGTACAATAATTTAGTTATATCAAAATTTGGTAGTAGAAAAAATCTATTTTTTTAGTTTTTTAATTACTTGTTTTGTATTTTTGAAAGTAGCTCCAAAATAAAAATAAGATAATCAAAGTTTATATATAAAACTAGGCATTTTAAAAAATTCAAATAGATACTTAAAAAACTCTAAAAATAGATTTTTTTTGCTCCCTAATGAATTTGATATAAATAAATTATTGGACATTATAAATGGAAATTTAAAAGTGTCTATTGAAGTTTTTGAGTTAAGAGCACGTGAGGCTTTGGTGTTCCTAGGAGCATCACAGTTTTACTCCTCAACTACTAACTTTGATAATTAATTTTTAAATAATTTTAAAATATCTTTCTTAAAATTTTAAAATAGAAACAATTATTGGTATATTCCTGAACTTATATATCGATTATGTTTCAAATTTGATTCAATTTTAATGTTATTTGATATTCGATCAACACCAAAGTTATATGGGATTTTATATGATTAATAATTTAAGGGCTTTGACGCAATTATATTAAATTGTATTAAATTTGCGACACAATAGATCTATCAATTCAAGAATGTCTATAACTTTTTCATTTTTTAAATTAAAAAATTTATTTGAAAATTGATCGTCAAAGTTAGTAGTTGTCAAGATATTTTTCGAAAATTACATAAACCGAAAAAACTCAATTTTGTTTGTTTAGTGTTCACCCAATTTCGTGTAACATATATATTATAGTTACGTTAACATTTTGCTAGTTTCGTTTACAATAAAATATATAATTCCATTTTATAAATAAAAAAATAGGTTCGACAATTGTACAAAATATAATGATGACTTTCATATATTCTGTAATGTGTTTCGAGAATTATAATTATGATCTTTAAACATATTAAATTTAATTGTGGAATGAAACTATTTATATAACAAACAAAATAAAAAATAAAATTGAATGAATCATTATAGGCCAATTTTTTATTTATAAAAATTCATTAAATAATTTTAAAATAAAAAGAAAGATTGGATATAAAGTTGGAAAAATAAAAAACGCCAACATTACCAGCACCGGTCTTTTACCAAAAGTAAAAATGCCACTTAGTTATTCAATGACACCTTTAAATGTAGAAACACATAGGAGAATTTTATGCTGAGAAATTTGGGTGTAAAATAGGTGAATTGTCTTTAAAATACAAAAGTAAGCTATCATTGGACAAAAGTAAGCTACCTAAGTGGCAAGGAAGTATGCTATCATTAGGAGGTAGGTTAATTTTGGTTAATGCAGTTTTATCTATAATACCATTATATTACATCTAAGTACATAGGATACTAGTATGGGTGGGGAAAGAAATAGATAAAGTTAGAATGAGTTTTTTATGGTCAGGATCAAATCAAAATAGGAAAAAGAAAATATCATTAGTCAGATGGGATAGATTGTGTAGGAAAAAAGAATACGGAGGATGGCGCATTTTAAATATTTCACAAATAAATTATGCACTAATTTGCAAGTTGGCATGGTTATTTATATATCAAAATCACAACATTATTTGGAAAGAAATAATTAGTATTAAGTATAACAAATTCAGTAAGAATGCTTCCCCTTTTTGGATATGAGTCAGTCAAGTATATAAATTTGTTCAAATAAATAATAAAAGAATTGTTGGAAATGGACAATCAATTGATTTTTGGAATGATATTTGATTTAATAACTGTGCATTAAAATTACAATATCCATTGGTATACAATAAATCAAAAGCTGAGAACATCACTATAGCTAAAATTTGGAATAATGAAAATATCCATTTAAATTTGAGCAGAGGGGTTTCAAATGAAATGAGGGTATGTAGGATTTTACAAAATTTGAATTTTACAAATGAGAATGATTCATCAATATGGAATTTGGAATCAAATGGACAGCTTTCAGTTCAATCTTTATATAAGTTCTTGAATAATGGAGGAATTCAAATAAAATTACAATACACAGTATGGAATTTAAAGATTCCTTTAAAGTTTAAATTATTTACATGGTTAGTTCTAAATAATAGAATTCTGACAAGGGATAATCTAAATAAACGTGGAATACAAACTCAATCAAATTGTGTGTTTTGTGGAAGACATGAGGAGACAGTGGAACATTTATTTTTACATTGTATACAAACATATCAAATATGGTTACACTTCAAATATGAAATTCTAGAAGGCTTTAATATTGACACATCAAGTTTGGAAAAATTATGGAACTCTTTTACTGTTTTAAGTGAAAAACAATTTCAACAATGGGGAGCTCTATTTGCTGCTAGTATATGAATTATATGGCTTGAAAAAACAATATAATATTTCAAGCAAAGAATTTAAAAAGTTCATACACCTTATAATAATAAGGAATTTGCATGCTTTTTGGACAGGAGGTCCTTCACAGAATTTCAATGTAAATAGGGACCTAACAGTTCAAAGAGAAGTTGTTTCAGAGTTTCTTGACATGGAGGATGGAGAAGTGGAAGAAATGCAACAAGAAACAAATTCCACTGATGAAGACTTGTTGGAATAAAGGGAGTTTTAAAGCAGATAATTCAGAGCTGTGTTTTGCTGTAATTTTGAGAGTTTTATAGGTTTTTTCGTATTCCAAATAAATTTCTGTGTTATCTGAAATTTAGTGACAGAGGAAGGTATAGTGATATAGGAGAGTGTGAAGGTGATGCTATTATTCTCTTCATGGAGGTATATGAAGGCTGGAAACATCAAAAGGGTGGTGAATTTTAGTGGCACCAGGAATGCTGGTACTGTAAATAATGAAACAAAGGGCAAGAGTATAAAATAGGATGTTGTTAGAAATAAATGTTAGGAAAGCTGTAAATAAATACAACAGGAAAGGTATAAGTCTTATATACCTTGAAATTCTGTTGAAAAACTATTTTGTAATTTTGCTTTCGTTTAATGGAAGTTGCTCTCTAGCTTGGGGTAGCTGTCATAAAAAAAAAAGTTATTCAACGACACCGGCTTTTTGCGTTTGTTAAAAGATTAGT
Organism: Eleocharis quinqueflora; assembly: GCA_964058865.1. Classification (NCBI taxonomy): domain Eukaryota; kingdom Viridiplantae; phylum Streptophyta; class Magnoliopsida; order Poales; family Cyperaceae; genus Eleocharis; species Eleocharis quinqueflora. The sequence goes on along the minus strand of CAXKVX010000999.1, from coordinate 61,554 downwards.
ATTCACAATATCGATCTTTCTATTTCTTGAACTTTGCATTCAATCTTTCTTTTTATTTTGTAAATTATTTAATAAATTTCTATAAATAAAAAAACGAAACGGCGTTATAGGTGTATTTTTGTGAAGTGGACTGTGTGCTCTTGTAACTCTCATATAAAAGTCAGTAAAGGTTCTTTTTTCATCAATAATTTCAAGAAAGAAACCTCCTTAGAACACTTCTGCAATCATTGTTTGAGCAGTTATATCAGCTAATAAAATAAAGCAAACCTCAAAGGTTAGAATTTACAATTTTTAATGATCCACATATTAATTTTGCTTGACAACTCAATATAAGTGAGTACCTAATGACTAATTGACTGTACTAACGAGACAAACTACTACAAATGATCTAATTGTCTAGCAATATCTAACTAGAATAATTTTCAATAGACATGAGTTCAAATTTCCATGAATACAAAATTTGATGAAAGATATTAAAAAATAATGTCTATATAGTAATAATGGATGTCTTTATATTACAAAAAAAATGAGACAAGCTACTAACAATGTTTGAAAAGTCAATAGTTTCTTTGTTTTTTTATTTTTGAACAAGAAGTGAGGGTCAGTCTCAAACTCGATAGTAGCAACAGTGGCAGATGCAGAGTACACGGTCAAGTGCTTGGAAATTTTTGCAAAATAATTTATGTATTATTATTTGTCAAATTTTTTTATAAAAAAATATGTATATTAACAAATTTGCGTCATTTTGTCTTTTTCCGGAAAAATATTATAAGTTATATTTTTCTGAGAAAAATTCTGAATCTGTGCCAAGTAGCAAGATGAAAGTCATTGGAGAGTCTATACTTCGATAATTCTGAATATGCGCTATTACGGAACTCGTTTCTAAACCGAAAAAAAAAAGAGCTCACAGACACCAACCTTATCTTTTTTTGACTCGTCCCTACTTCCTTTAGTCACCAAATTCAAAATTAAAAAAAAAGAAAAAAATAGAAACAAACAAAGTAAATTATTCAAACGATTGAAACCTCTCCACGCGCTCCCCTAAATTCTCACTATTCTCTCCTCTCTTATATATATAGCACCACACTTCAAACTGCCCCTTCCATACCATACATTTCAACAACACAAAAGAAATAACAGATATCAGCATCTCATTTGGACTAGAAACAATTCATTCCGAAATTGATCACACGGTTGAAAGTTGAAACCATCTCCAGTACGCAATGCAAAATTCAGAAATATCTGAAGCGGATTCCGTCTCTGTGCCTCACAGTGGCCCACTGAGCAAACGAGGGAGCAGTCGAAAGAGCGCCCGTTTCAGCTTCTCCAAACCGAGCAGCCGAGATGAGAACGATGAAGAAACCTACGTCGAGATCACGTTGGATGTGCGCGATGACTTGGTTGCCGTGCATAGCATAAAACCCACGACCGAAAATGAAGACCCAGAAATCACGCTGCTCGCGCAGAAGCTAGAGCAACAGTCGTCCGCTAGAGCATCTGCTGCCGCGGCGATGATAAGAAGCGCCTCATCGCGGTTCCGTCAGGTGTCTCAAGAACTGAGGAAGCTTACGTCAAGAAAACCGGTGGATCGGTCGAAATCGGCCACCGCACATGCGTTGAAGGGATTGAAGTTTATTAGCAGGACAGACGGGTCTGCTGGGTGGGCTGCAGTGGAGAAACGGTTCGGAGAATTGGCTACTGCTAGTGGATTGCTTCATAAATCTCGCTTCGGCCAGTGCATAGGTATATATAGTGTCTGATATATATCACACAGTTAATGTTGCATTTTAATTTTACAGTATTTGTCTATTATTTTTATAAGTTTCTACATAATATATAGTTTTTGTTTATTTATTTGCTGTAATGTAGAATTTTATGTTTTGAAATGGGATATGGTGCAGGTATGAAGGAATCTAAGGAGTTTGCTGGAGAGTTGTTTGATGCTCTTGCAAGAAGGAGAAACATAACTGCTGAATTAGTTACAAAATCAGAGTTGAGGGATTTTTGGGATCAGATCTCAGACCAGAGCTTTGATGCCAGACTTCAAACCTTCTTTGACATGTACGCTTAAGTTTTCTTTTACTTTATTTTCTTTTCCATTCAAAGTAAATAAACTTTTTAATATGAAAGTCTGTTATATATAAGTAATAAAAAATACTTTAATTAAGTACTGGTCAATAAATGCAGGGTTGACAAAGATGCGGATGGGAGAATAACCGAAGAGGAAGTCAAGAAGGTAATGAATCTTGATCGAGTATAAAACTCTCTTACCTTACTATATATTATATACAAGTTTCTTCTGTAATTTAACGTAACGAATAATGACAGTTTTATGGTTAGTGAGTAACTAGTATTGTCTAGTGTAGTAGTAAGGCACAAATTTTTTTGGGAGGTCTGTTATTCGAGCTCCGATGATGCTTTATTTTTTGGGGTTAAAATTTATTTTGTTTTTGTTTATGAGTATGTGTTATAGAATAAAAAAAAACTAGTGACCAAACAAGGTCCGTAGGAATAATCAATGGAAGGAAATTTTGACAAGTTCATTTGGACATGTTCAAAAATAAAAATACACTTGAGACTTGAGTGGTAATAAATAATTATTCTTTTGATATTTAAACAGATTATATCACTGAGTGCTTCTGCAAATAAGCTCTCCAAACTCCAGGAACAAGCTGAAGAGTATGCACGCCTTATCATGGAAGAACTGGATCCTAACAACCTTGGATACATTGAGGCAATTACCTAAAACATTATAATTTTTCAAATTTTAATATAAAATTTATTGAATTTAATGTGTTATTAATTTAAGAATACTAAATACTAAGACACGCAGTTTTATTCCATTTAACAACAGATATACAACTTGGAGATGCTGTTGTTACAAGCACCCAGCCAGTCAGTGCAAATTGGTAATACCAATAGCAGGAATTTGTCGCAGATGTTGAGCCAGAGCCTGAAGCCGACAAAAGATCCGAACCCAATAAGGCGATGGTACGGAAGAATGATGTACTTCTTGGAGGACAACTGGAAGAGGGTATGGATCATGGCATTATGGATCTGCATCTGTATCGGCCTGTTTGTGTACAAGTTCATCCAATATCGCAACCGTGCAGCATACCATGTGATGGGCTATTGTGTTTGTACTGCAAAAGGTGCAGCAGAGACACTCAAGTTCAACATGGCACTTATCCTCTTGCCGGTCTGTCGAAATACTATAACTTGGATTCGTAACAAGACCAAGCTTGGGAAAGTGATTCCTTTTGATGACAATCTCAACTTTCACAAGGTAATTGCAATTGGCATCACTGTCGGAGTGGTGCTGCATGCCGGCTCGCACTTGACATGTGACTTCCCTAAACTCCTACATGCCAGCAATGCGGCTTACGCCCCTATGAAGCAATTTTTCGGGGACACTAGACCAAATAATTATTGGTGGTTCGTTAAAGGGGTGGAGGGTTGGAGTGGTGTCATAATGGTGGTTCTCATGGCAATTGCATTCACTTTAGCTTCACCTTGGTTTAGACGAGGACGGATCCATCTGCCTAAACCCTTTCACCGTATCACTGGTTTTAATGCATTCTGGTATTCTCATCACCTATTCATCATTGTCTATGGACTCCTCATACTTCATGGCTACGAACTCTATCTCACTCATGAATGGTACAAGAAAACGGTAAGCTTATTGAAAACTTACCTTGCTTATATTGCCTATCATAATATAATTCGTTAAGTGATAATTATATTTTATCTTGTACTTTGAACAGACATGGATGTATCTTTCTGTTCCGATGATAATTTATGCATCCGAACGATTAATAAGGGCTCTTCGATCAAGAGTGAGTCCAGTTAAGATATTGAAGGTGGCTGTATATCCAGGAAATGTGCTAGCATTACAGGTATCAAAACCTCAAGGTTTCAGATACAGGAGCGGGCAAAACATGTTTGTGAACTGTCCTGCAGTGTCCCCTTTTGAATGGTAAGTAATAACAATAATAACTCAATATGGTTGAAAATTATTGCGAGCCTTGTATTTTGTTTACCTTAAGGTAAGAAATGAAATTCATTGATCCTATGAAACAGGCATCCATTCTCAATTACATCTGCTCCACAAGATGATTACCTCAGTGTACACATACGGACCCTCGGTGACTGGACCCGACAGCTCAGAACGGTATTCTCTGAGGTAAGATATAGATTTGGTGACTGACTCCTTTGTATCAATGAAAATTGTTTTGATGATTTCTGAAAGAATCAGCGTTTATTGTGATTAGGTGTGTCAGAGACCTGCAGCAGGGAAAAGCGGCCTTCTGCGGGCTGATTATGACGACAACGGCGACGGAAACAGTGTTGTTCCAAAGTATGTGTTCCTGTAATCCTTTTAGACAATTATTTGATCATCAAAATGGAAAAAGGAATACATCTGAACTGACTGAAGATACCACAAAATATCAAAAATTGTTCCATTAGAATGAAATATTAAATATTAATAACGTAGTAACCTTTAGAAAATAAATATAGAATAAAGATACCCTGCTCCAACTCTGCCCTGAGTTGCCCCAAAAAGAACAACCTCCCTAAAGTCAAAGCGTGGGGCCTGCGCGGGACCCACGCGTCAGTATAAGCGGGGGAAATGAGGGGACAGAGACGGGGCACCGTATCAGTACTCATAAATATATATAGAGTATCTTTCTTTTTTAAACGGATTTAATTGATATATTGGCCTTGATCAACTTAAAAGGTGTGAACCTCATGAATGTCCTGGCTTCAACTTGACTTCATTTAATCAGAAGAAGAGGGCTAGGACCAAATCAACTAGTATATCCAAACTAACAAATAATTATGAATTAACTAGTTGACAATAATCTATCTTAATGATATGAAGTATCAAGAAGCAATCATATATCATAATACATATTAATCTGTCCAGTACTAAGAATAAAAGTATAATAAGTTAATTAAGCAACCATATTTGACTTATAGTAGATGTCATATGATCACTCAACTTAGTAGACTAAAAGAAACTGATTCTTCAAACACATCATCTACAGTTTCCCAAGGGTGTTGATTGATGGACCCTACGGTGCACCAGCGCAAGACTATAAGCAGTATGAAGTTGTGCTCCTGGTCGGGCTCGGTATCGGTGCCACACCGTTCATCTCCATTATTAAAGACATTATTAACAACATGACACAACTTGATGGTGACCTCGAATCCGGCGAACTCAGCCATAGTCAGAACCAGGCTAATACGTTCAAGACAAAACGAGCCTACTTCTACTGGGTCACAAGAGAGGAGGGATCATTCGATTGGTTCAGAGGTGTGATGAATGACATAGCCGAAACTGACAAAAAGGGTGTGATTGAGATGCACAACTATTGCACAAGTGTGTATGAAGAAGGGGATGCACGGTCGGCACTCATCGCCATGTTGCAGTCACTCAACCATGCCAAGAATGGTGTCGATGTGGTTTCGGGTACGCGGGTCAAGACCCATTTTGCCCGTCCCAACTGGCGCAATGTGTACAAGCGCTTGACTCTCAACCACCGTGGTCAACGGATAGGTAATAATCAACAATTTCTTAATAATTTCTATCTGTCTTACATCTACAATATACAGATATCATTTTCATGTACAGAATGTGGTAGAAATTAGTCACCAACAAGCGTGTTTAGTTTTTGTCTTATAAGCCTAATTAATTAAGATTCAATTTTGATATGTTATAATGTTGTTTGGATGTGTGGTCCAACAGGTGTGTTCTATTGTGGGACCCCTGCACTGACAAAAGAGCTGCGCCAGCATGCAGTCGATTTCTCCCGTGCCTCGTCCACCAAATTTGAGTTCCACAAGGAAAACTTTTAATATTTCAGAGCTCAAGTCTCTCTCAGCATCAGCATCAGCATCAGCATCTTTGAACTTGGATAATATGAATCCAACTATAGAGTCATTTTGTACAGCTTTAATTTATATATATAGATTAGATTATCATCATGTCTACTTCAACACGCTTCTAGATCAAAGCCACAAATTTAGCAACCAGGGAGGTACATTTGCCAAACTCGATCATGACTTGGAAGGATTTGGTCAAAAAATGATAAGCTTTAAAGGCTACGCAGTTATGTATGAATTATTGAAGTGCCACATAGCCAAAATTGATTAGTTATTGATTCCTTTTGTGAAGAGAGTATGTACTGCATGTAGAAAATAGTGCGTGTATATAAATAATTTTGATTGATGTTTGTGACTTTGTGTTACTTGAATAGCTAGCTAACATTCGTTTAGATAGTCAAATATATGAGTCAGCATCTGCCGTAGTTGGAAGGGATGTCAATGGATACACAAGTCGGATGTAGGTGTTTTTAATAAATTATGAAACTGATTTTATGAAATGGTTTTGTATATTTTTTATTCTCTTTTTTATTTTTTCTCTTACATCTGATCTTCTCTTTTATACAATCGAACACTCTTTGTACCGTTGGTATTGTACAACGGTAATGTTCAGTACCGTTGCTTTTCTTATTTTTTTTATCTTTTTTCTTATTTTACCTTTTTTCATATTTTATTACATTTTTCTATTTCCTATTTTTCAACACTCCCCTCAAGTCTATGCTTGTAAATATTGATCAAACCTAGCTTGTTAACTATTCCATCGAATATATTTGGTATGAGCCCCTTGGTGAAGATATTGGCCAATTGATCTTGACTCTTCACATAAGGAGTATCAATCTCCTTTGCTTGAAGTTTCTCTCGTACAAAATGACAATGGATCTCGATGTGCTTCGTTCTCTCATGAAACACGATATTTGACGCAATATTTCGTGACGCAATACATTCTCATTGGATCCTTGATTGGAAAATTTAAATCTCCAAACAATTGTTTGATCCAAGTGAGTTCACTTGCGGTGGATGTCATGGCTCGATATTCTGCTTCTGCGATTGATTGAGCCACAACATTTTGTTTCTTGCTTTTTCATGTGACTATATTTTCTCCTACAAATATGCAATAGCCGGTCGTCGATTTTCTATCAAAACTTTCGGCCCAACCGGCATCAGAATAGCCACACACATTATTAGAATTATTATTCTTCATCCATATACCCTTTCCGGGTGAATTTTTTAAATATCTTAATATTATATCTATTGCATCAACATGTGGTTTTCTTGATGCATGCATAAATTAGCTTAATTGCCCTACGACATATGACATATCGGGTCTCGTAACCGTTAGGTAAATTAATTTACCTACAAGTCTTTGGTATTGAGTAATATCTCTTAATGGTTCACCTTGGTCGGGATTTAATTTATAATTACTATCAATTAGTGTAGAAATTGGTTTGGCTTCTAATTTACCTGTTTCTTTTAATAAATCAAGAGTACATTTTCTTTGTGAAATAAATAGAACTTTGGTTGAATGAGCTATTTCAATTCTTAAAAATTATTTTAATCTACCAAAATCTTTTATTTCAAAATTTTCTTTCAAACATTTTTTATAGTTACTTTTAATTTTGACAGCTTACTTTTGTAGATAATGGATATGAAAAAGACTTTACTCGTTTGATTAATGAAAAATATATCTTACAAATATTCATATCTAATAATTTAATGATTTTCTTACTAATACCCATTTTACCAATTTGTCAAATCTAATACAATACAAATCGAATAAACCAATAAAAAGATACCACTGACGGCTCTAGTTGGAGCTATGATGGAATTGTGTCATTGTTTTCAGAACATCGATCAAGCCTATACGGACAGAATTAGAATTTGATAGTAGGGATATTTTTTTATGAGAGCTCATACGTAGATATCATATTTGATACCGACTATTGATATCAATTTTATTATGTATCTTTAGTTGAGTTATCGTGCACATTATTTTAATTATTATGCATATTATTTTTGTAATGAAATAGTTATACATGTTATTTTTTGTACTGAAATAGTTATGATATAACATGCATAATAACTCAAATAATATGCACGATAATTTAAATAAAAATACATAATAAAATCAATATCGATAAATAATATCAAATGTGATATTGATATCTAGAAAACATTATCCATTTGTTATTTCTTCTTTTATGGATCGCATGTGTTACAAGCTTAACCTGCGCACCCATAGTTTCTTTGGCACCTAGTGTTGGCACTTGGCAGCAGATGTGAATCCATAGTCAAATACTCAAATCCTTGTTTCATACTACGTAGGATTAGATACTGACGTGATGCTTTTTTTTTTTTTTTTGAATTTAATGCCCTTAGGCTACTGACGTGATGTTGTGTTTGCTTTACTTATTTTAATTCATGATGAAATGAAATACTGGTATGGACAATAGAGGAAATAATAGGAGGGGTAATTACTGATTTAGACAGGGGGATTTCTGAAAAGTTTCATCACAATGACGTGAGAAGAGAACTAAAGGGACAGAATAGAGATACAGTAGGGATCAGATAACCACAGTAGTAGGGGGTAAGAAATATAATTAGGGAGATTCAGAGGGATGAAACTGCATAAATAGCTGGTTATCGTTGAGACATTGTAACGTTTTTGTTTGAAAAAATGAAAGTGGCGAGATTGTTCCGTTTATTTCAAAAAAAAAAATGTCAGTAAATCTCTAATGCGTCCATTATAGCCCACAGCCCACTGCTTATCTTAAAAATAAACTTTAAAATACTACAACAGTCTGTCCCTAATCTGTTGCTTTTAAGCCTACGGGCATTTAAGATTCAAAAAAAAAAAAAAAAAAATCTGTTGCTTTTGATCCATTTGATCTGAATTACACTGTTGAAATCAAGTGCTATAGTCATGTTATTCCAATTGTTAACAACTCATAAGGACCCTACTATTATCCGATTAACAGTCTTCCACTCATTTCTTTCTAATTAATTTTGTCAAAAAAGAAAAATCAAAGAGTCAAAGACAAATAAAAATGAAAAGTTCGACCGCGTTCATTCTTTTGAATGTTTTCGTCCTATATATAATTCTGAATGTTTTGTACATAATGCATGTGCTGCAAACTAAATAAAACATGTGTTCAGACTAAATAAAATATGTGTTCAAACTAATTGAAATATGTGTTCATGCTAGTTGTTTCAAGTCTGTTTTGCACTGTTGCAAGTCTGTTTTGAGCATAATACATGAAATGCAAACTAAATAAAATAGATGTTCAGACTAAATAAAAGTAGTGTTCACAATAGTTGAAAGATGTGTTCATATTGGTTGTTTCAAGTTTATTTTTGCACTGTTTCAAATTTATTTTGCACATAATGCATGAGGTGCAACTAAATAAAATATGTGTTCAAGTTTGTTTTGCACCATATGTAGCTCTCGTCAAATTCAATAAAAATTAGAGAGTAGCTAGTTGAGGGCCTAACCATACTAGTAGATTTTATATAAATATTGCCACTCTGATCGAGGGTTAAGGAAACAACCAATCAGCACGAACTGAAATAAAAAAAAAGAAAGAAAAAGCAAAATAACTAGAATTAGCCTGAGATTATCAGCATCCGACTTGCAAAATATGTGACACTCCTACAAAAATACTAGTACAATATTGCTATACTATACAAGTAATTTCTCAAAGTCCAGTAGTCAATATGGTAACTTAGCTTGGTGTTTCTCTTCAAGTCCAACATACAACATGTAAGCATGACCAGTCAATACTCAGTTTGTTCTTTAACTCATAATTATTCCACTGCTTACAAGTACCTGATATGCATAGTACTGACACATAAAAATAGGAGGCATGCCTGCATAGCACATTATTATCTATTTAGAGCTGCTAATGGATGAGTTTCAATCTATGTCCAGCTCAGTCCGTTGATGAAGAATTGAAGTTCATGATCAAATCAAGTATATAATTATCTACTAATGTTCAGTTCATCTTATAACCGAATAATATCCACTTTGTTCATAAGTTAATAATGCGGACCTGATTTTGAACACCACAGTCTTTTTAAATGAAAGTTATTTCATCATTGTATTGAATAACTTAGGTTTCTTTGTACGAATAACTTAGTTCTCTCTTTGTGAAACAAATAATTAGAATTTGGTTGATCTATTGGGATGTTTGAATATATTTTCATTTAATTTCACATTGAGCTCGCAATTAGTCCACAATTAGTTCACAATTAGTCCATATTTTTTTCCACAATTAGTACAGTTCAATTTTAGCAATTGAATTTGAAATGAACTTCAACCAAAATCAAGAAATAATCTATTTCATAAATGTTCAATATTGTTCAGTCCATTTTCTCCATAAACCATCATATTCATTAACAGCCTATACCTATTGCACATGTTCCTTTTGACGGAGCCTCATGTTTAACATCAAATTAAGCCACAAATATGGCACAACCTCTGTTATAAATTAAATACGACCATCATTGATAGAACTATTAAAAAAGCAAGACCACAAATAATCAAGGCAGTGTCACTAGCCCAACTGGCTCGGACCCAATTTGTACCAGTCCAAGACTTGCAACAACACAAATTTTTGTATAGTTATTTCATAATAGAAAATTGTGATGCATACTTTTGACACCTAGAAGTACCACTCCAGTCTCCAGAGTATTATATTAAGTATACTTTCCAAATTTCTTCTTTATTTATTAACTTGAATAAATAAAGCACCAGAATGATGTTGATTCCAATAGCTATTTTTTTTTTCAAAAAAGAGGCAAAAGATATACTACCCAAAATCATTCCCACTCATTTTCACCCAAGAAATATCAAATTATTTCCAACATATCAACATTCATTAGTGGCTTGAACACCAAAAGTTTCCTAAGAATGGCAATTCCCTCGTTCACATCATCTGACCTATGACCTATCCACAATGAAAATCTTGAAAATAAACTTGAAATTTTATCTCAAAAAACAGCCTCCAATAAAACTTGAACCTCAGACTTTTCTCATGAAAATTTTATGTCTTATCACTATGTACATTAGACATGACTCAACCTCTTTTAGTGGTATTTCTTGTATTCTTTAACTTTGCACTTGATATTTAGCCTTAGTACATATTTCCAACAGCTTATACAATGCAAAAACTGCATGCATTAGATATGCATCCACATATTTAGTAGTGTGTTACAATTTTTAAAAGATTCATTATAGTAATCATATAAAATTAATTACATGATATAATTTATTTAATAAATTTAAAATATATTAGCATCTTACTATATTTTCAATATTTATCATAACTATTTAAAAGATATTATTCTCTTCATATATTTTAAGATTTCTTTTCATGATTTATATTCGAATTAATCGCACGAACATTGTATGTCACAAAATTATTAATTCGTTCTTATCTACAGAATTCAAAAGACAAGCATATAAATACAATCTTGGTGAAGATATAAAACAAATGCAATGGACCTGCTACAAATGCAACGGATCATACTCCTACAAGAAAATCATATAAATACAATTGACCTGCTATAAATAATATTGGATACACCACTTCAAGAAACATCAGAAATATCTATGTAATTATTACTTAGCATTTAAAATAATTTGATAAATATTGTTAAACTTTAATGTATCTCATTCTCACTTTTTTTCTTTCTTTTTAATAGAGGTGGGCTCAAAGCAAAACTAAAAAATAATGCATCTCATTCTCACTTCAAGTGACAAAAAGACGTACATATAAAAAATTACTAAGTATTTCTAATTTTGTTTGTTGAAAATTAGTTATAATTTTAGGTCTGAAGTACATTTGTTCATTTTAGCTTTTAATAAAAAAATCACAATTTCACCGTAAAGCACGCATAAGTTCTGAGAGCGTGGAGCACGCAAAAACCAACATAATCCGCAAGGAAAAATTTCATAGAGGGCCAACGATCCAAAAATTTTAACAGATAGGATCAATGATACTCTAAAAATTGTACAGAAGGTCAAGAGCGCGACTATTAGTTGCGCCCCTAAGTAGATTCGTTTTTTTTTTGTTGAATTCAAGACATTTTACATGTGTTTTTTAGATGTGGGCCCTACATCTTAGGGACTCAAGTAATAGTTGCGCCTCTAAATCATGCTGTACATTTTTTGGCTAAGTTTTTTGTATTTATATACATTTTAATTGAAGTTTTTTACTTAGTTTTTTTGCTATGTTTTTTGCTAAGTTTGTAAACACAGTAAAATAGTATTTTTAAATAGTAGTAATTTAAATAGTAATATAATTATCACACTATTAAAATAATAAAATAATTATTCATAAATAGTAGTACTTTAAATAGTATTTATATATAGTAATAAAATAGTAAATAAAATATTATTTTTATTTATGAAAAATAGTATTACTAAATAGTATTAAAATATTAATAATGGCAGTAATGCCATTTTGCATTATTAATAGTATTGAAATAGTATTAAAATAGTAATGATTATATTCATACTATTTATTAATAAATAATAATTATTAAAATAGTATTAATAAATAGTACTAATATAATTATTACTTTGATAATTTGTAATATATTTGTTATTAAACATAAACTTTAGATATTTAATATAAAATTTGAAATATTATTTTCAAATATAAACTTCAAATATACCCTATTAATATAAAACTAGTTGGAAAGTTTCTGAGAAGTACAAATAGTCCAGTGGCAGGGGGTTTGATTAAAGGCGCTAGGTTTGAGTGAGGGCATGGGTTCGAACCCCTTGCCCACCATTTTGTGATTTAAATTAGGGGCGCAACTATTACTTGCGCCCCTATGGTTCACAGAATTGCTCTCGCATTCAAAGAGCAATTTTGTGTTAAGTGCTTAGGGGTGCAAGTAATAGTTGCGCCCATGTTCTGTGCTGCTATAAAACCCAAACAAAACCCTTCCTCTCTTCTTTCTTCCCCAAACCCGCCCCTAACCATATTTTTCCCCCAATTTCGCCCCCTCTACTCCTTACCTCTCCATCTCTATCTCCTTCTCCTTCATTGTTTTTGGCCAAACTTTCTCACCGTCTCCTCGCTCTCCATAGGTGTTTGATTGCTCTCCTTCTTCTCTCCTTGATCTCCATTTTCACTTAAAGGTATTTTTTTGGATTTTTTTTGTAAAATTGAGCCATGGTAGTTGCATGGCTAATAATTGAGTGTTTTTTGTAGTATTTGTTTATTATAATTGATTGTGGTAGATTATTGGTGATTAATTTTGATTATTGGCAATATTGTTGATAATTTGAGATTATTATTGGTTATTGTTGGTTATTGTTGATTATTGTGTATTGCATGTTCAATTTGTACCAAATTGATGTAATATCGGTGTCGTACCAATTTGTACCAATAAATTTCATATTAATTGAACATGTGTTAATATATGTATTAATATATGTGTTAATATAGTAATGGCAAGAGAAACGGGTAGACGTGCTAGAGGCCAAGGCCGAGCCGGAACGGGTGGTCCAGGTGAAGGTGATTTGTTGCCTCCACGTGACATTCCGTACGTTGGGTCTCTACTACAACATCTCAATTCGACACATGCATCCAACCGGGCTTATGACGAGGTAAAAATATAGCTATATTGTTAATTTATTCAATTTTGCAATTTTAATTTCATTTAAGAAATAACACATTTTTTTAATACAAATGTAGCCAACCTTTGTTATGGAGACCAAAGCCGGGGCAATGTCGTTCATGTACGACGACCAAATTGCCTCAATTCTTGAGCGATTCCATCTTAACCATCTCGCTCGATTGAAAAACATCAAGGTAGATCATGACCTAATAACTACGGTTGCCAAGAGATGGAGACGGGAAACACATTCTTTCCATTTTCCAACGGGTGAGATGACCATTACAATGGAAGATGTGTTGATATTATGGGGTTTATCGTTAGACGGATTACCCTTCATTGGGGATGTGGACCAAGATTGGGAGGAAGACGTGCTAGACATGTTTGGGTGAGTTGAGTGACAAACCTTTAGGAGGTCGTCGGGTCATTTCCGCATGCGACAAGATTGGTTTCGTGAACCATGGCAGCCACAAAGAGAAGGCCTCGGTGATAGACGACATTTCAAGGCGAGATTACCATCCAATGCTCCACCCGAGGAGATCAACATGTATGCACGAGCATTCATGTTGGACCTCTTCTCTACCGTTATGTTTCCGGACCAGTCCGGATTCATACAGACCATGTTCATTCAATTCTTGAGGAACACTGATGATCCACTGAGGTATAGTTGGGGCTCGGCGGTGCTAGCACGTTTGTATCGCGCTTTATGCAATGCATAAGACAAGAGGAACAAGCAAATCGGGGGGGGGGGGGGGCTTTGATGTTACTGCAAATGTGGGTGTGGACTAGGCTCCTGATTGGGCATCCGAGAGCGAAGGATTTGCCCGTATATGCCATACGGGGTGAGATGGATGAGCCCGATCCACAACTACGAAGACGAACCGCATAGAAGTATCACTCTCTACAGGTATTTTGTGACTATTTTAACATCTTCACATTTTTAATAACTATATATTGTAACATTATTCACAATGTTTTAGGTGGCGATTCGAGCATCTCGACGAGAATGGCCCAGAATGGTGGTCGTACGATGAAGACGTCGTGGCAATGTTGCCCTCTATATGTAATGATCAAGATCATATGAGTCTTTTTCATTATCGGGGGCCACTCATATTTTTCTGGATTGTAGAGTGGCACGATCCTACTAGGGTCGCGCGCTAATTTACCAAGTCGAAGTCCCGCCTCCATTGCCACCTCTTGATTGCGAGCGCCTTCATAAGGTATGCCACAACAACAAAATTGTGGGTCGTGATTGGAAGATTTATCACGAGAAGTACATTCAAACATGGGGAAATCGGTTGGCCAATACCATTGACTTGGGTCACAGTTTCATGAATGGCCCTTGGGACCATTACTTGGCATGGTTCAACCGGAAAGGCATGCACATCGTCTATTGGAGAGGTACAACCGCAAGAAATGCCTTCAACCCGCTAGCACATCAAGGGCGTGGAGTTGAGCGAACCTTCAACATGCAAGGCGAAGTTGTGCAACGAACGGTAAATTCATTGCCTTTTTCCCTCAATTTTGAATTTAAAATACATAAATCACTAACTAAATTGTATTATCAGGTGCTTCGTAACTTAACTCTCGCTAGGAAAGCGATTGGTGTGATTGCACAAAGAGCCAACAATGTCTTCAAGACTTTCGCGAGAAAAGTTCTTCGAACTTGTCGCAGAAACATCGAAGACGTTGACCAAGGAGTCATCGTCCGCAATTTGATGTTGGAGAATGGCTTGAGGGATGACGACTTGGAGCCATCGATAGCGGAGGGCTTGCGCGTCCAACGAGAGCATTACAACTGGTTGGGACAATCGGTTGGTGGTGAGCAAGTGAGTCAAATGCCCGAGGTGCCACTATTTCACCCTCCATACTCACATCTATCACATGGCAGAGTATGGGAAACCGAACAAGGATTTGGAGTCGCCCAACCAGAAGAAAATGTGGAGTGTACCGTCGAGGACATGGTAGAGCGTGATGCGGAGTATGTGTTTGGCTCTTCGAGCCAAATAGGCAACCGTGATGATGAGGATGAGGACGAGGACATCATTCCATTACGGCACACTACTAGGACGGCTCGAGCGCCTTCTGTTAGTGTTGGTGTCCTAGACCCAAATCATATGTTTGATTATTTAGTTTATTAGTGAATGATTATATCATTTTGTTCCTTGAGTTATTATATTTTGTGGATTATCTGGGTTGATGACCTGGATTGTAGAATTCCACCAATGAAATAAATATAATTACTCTTAAAAGTCTTTGATCTTGGTAATTAGCAAGGAACACTAATTGACCAATATAAGATCAGTGTGTCGGATTAGATGATGATCACATTCTACAAATCATATGACAAAGAGTTGTCAATGCTAATCACACAAGTGTATACATCGGGATGTATAGCACTAGACAGACCCAAAATGAAATATCACATGGATTGTGTTACGTGTCATTGATATTTCATTTGTGTCATGAATTCTAGGGTTGAGATGCTTATATTTCCTACATGAGAAATATACATCGTTGGTACTGTTCAACGCTCACTTTAACTATGAGTTATATAGACAGTTACTGCAATGTGTATAACTTGTGCGGAGGAACTATACGCATCAAGATACCATTGTCCTCTATATATAATATAGATGATGATATCTCTGGGCCCCTTGATAAAGTTTGTATTATGTGCATGCAATATGATTATATGTTAATCATATCATAATTAAACTTTAGAAAATCAAGAAAGAATAATTAGCAAGGATGACACATTCCTACCTTGCAATTATTTTGATATCATGAGACAAGGAATTGACACAATAATATTTTAATATTACAGGATCATGATTTTGCATTGTGCTTTTTCATCTACATCATTTGGGTAATCAATATACCATGGCTAGTTGTATCATTGATTTATGAAATTAAAATGTTTAGTTTCATTGCCATAATGATGGGATCCCATAGGGTCACACCATATGAAAGATTAAAAGAAAATATTGTAAAATAATCCTAGTAATATTTAAAGTATGTGTGACATATTTTAAATGACTTTTGACACATGAGAGATGCATATAAATTAACATTGGATATTAATTTATATGTTGGCCTTTTAATATATGAGATTGTGGACTTAATTAAATATTAATATGATTAATGTATTTAAGCCCAAAGCCCAAATATAGGCCATAAAATTTCTGGGGAGAATTGATTAGTAATGATATAATTAAAAGAATATTGAAGTATATCATTAAACCTAATCAATTTCCATTAAAGAGGAAAGAAAATTTTGGACAGTTTTTTGAGGTAACTTTAAACAGGATTTTGAAAGGGCAAACCTCAACCATTCTGAACGTATAACCTATGAAAATTGAAGCCCTTTGAGTCTACAATCCAATGGTTCAAGTTTCAAATCGTTTGGAGTTACCTACAAAGAGTTATGACATATTTAGTACCCAAAGGTCAGAAATTCAGCATTGAACTTCTTGGCTGAAATTTGTGTCTCTCTCTCTCTCCCAATTTTTCTCTCATGTGTTGAGACAAAAACTCCATTAAAATTTCTGAAATTTTGAAGAAGGTTTTGAAACTAGGATTGAGGTACCACTTGTTGTTCTCTTACTAGCCTTAGAGATACAAGTGTTTCTTTAATCTTTCGGTGGATACCTAAGGAGGCTCGACGGTTGACGAGCTAAGCACAACCATTGAAACAAGACATAGGGAATAAGAAGATGCTAAACTAGACAACCCTACTTGATTTGATTTGGAGATCAAATCATAAGGTATAATATTATTCCCTAATTATTTAGACAAATAAATATTGTCTTTACACTTATAATAGCTAGATTATTTGTTTTGAAATGAATAAAATTTTGTTTTATTCCTTGCTTTCGAAGCATCAAAACTTTCACCTTCCGCTTATGATACACGTGGTCGCGGTCGGGGTCGTAGTTGTCGCGGTAGGGGGGTTGATGTTAGTTTGAGAAGGATTTTTGTAATGCAAAACTTGATGTCATAACTTATATGCATGTTTTATTTTGATACTAGTTGAAAACTTGTTAGGTTTGACAATTTTAATTTAATTTAGTTAGCTCGATGTTTGTTTGATGTTAGTTTGAGAATGTGTTATTTGAGAAAAATTGTTTCAAAATGTTACTTTGAGAATGTTAAAATGATGTTAGTTTGAGAATGTCTTGTTTGATTTTTTTGTAATGTAATTTGGTAAATGGAAATGAAACAAAAAAACATTTATTGGAAGTCTGCAAATGTAGGGGTGCAACTATTACTTGCGCCCCTATTAATTTGTGAAGCTGCCATGTGGGCCTCTCTAGGACTTTTTAGGGGCGCAACTGTGGTCATTTGAAAATTGGTTGCTCTCTGGATGCTCTATAATTTCTGCAAACATTAGGGGCGCAAGTAATAGTTGTGCCACTGATTTAATAGATCATTTGTTTTTCTCGTAAAGTTTATAACATCTTTAATATTAATAGGTTATAAGCTTTTGATTTTTTTAATAAAAAATACTTTAATATATTATTACTTCTATTTATAATAACTATATTCCATATATTATTACTTCTATTTGTAATAACTGTATTTAATAGATCATTTATAGTAACTATATTACATATATTTAATATATCATTACTTTACTTCATAATAACTATATTTAATATATTATTACTTCTATTTATAATAAATTTATTTATTGTTTTTAAAAACTATTTTTTATTTGTAATACATGTAATATATTATTACTTTTATTTATAATAACTATATTTAATATATTTAATACATTATTACTTCTATTTATAATAAATATATTTACTGTGTTTAGAAACTTAGCAAAAAACTTCAATTAAAATGTATATAAATACATTATTACTTCTATTTAATATACATTATTAGCAAAAAAAATATACCCCATGATTTAGGAGCGCAACTATTATTTGCGGCTCTAAGATGTAGGGCTCACATTTGAAAAAACACCTGCAAAATGTCTTGAATTCAGCAAAAAAAACGAATATATTTAAGGACGCAATTAATAGTTGCGCTCTTGACCCTCTGTGCAATTTTTAAGATGCTATTAGCCCTATTTGTTGAACTTTTTAGATCTATGACCCTCTATGAAAATTTTCCAATCTGCAGGGATCAGAGGGAACCGGATCTCCTGCTCGTAAATTCCTGCTTGTTTCGATCTGGACCGTTCAAAACTCATCTAACGGCCAAAGCATCTGCCCCCTAAATCAAATTACAGCCGTCCGTGACGATCGAGCAGTCAGATCGAATAGAAGCAGAGAAGCAAGCGGTAATTTACGAGCAGCAAATTCGGACCCGGGATCAGAGGTCTTCTGTATTCTCACAGGTCAAGAGCGTCTCTCTTATCCGCACAGCGGCACAGTACCGATACTGTTCACAGCGAAAAAATCTGCTGCTTTGAGATTCCAGAAAGCTGAATATCACCATGCTTCTCATTTTTGTGATTTCACGCCGAATTTTGCTAATCAATTATTTTTATATTTTGTTATTAATAAAAAAATTAGTTGTTATTATGCGTGCACCTCTTGTGTGGTCATATGCATTGCAACTCACTGAGATATCATTGACAACTCATTTGGATCAATAGCTCCCCACAAAGATCATGGTCATGGCATTGCACCCTTATACTTCTATTTCACTAATCTATCATTCATAAATAATTTTAATTTAGTACACTTATTTATGGAAGTTATCTACGTAGTTGCTAAAATTTATTGTTGATCTTTTAATCAAGGTTGAAATTGGTTTCCAAGAATAAAACATGTAAGTTTGTTTACACAGCTCACTTTGTTCAATTTGTATATATTCTATTTACATGTGCTTAATGTAACAATGATTCAAATATCTGTAATAAAATATAAGAGTTAATAGGTAATTAGGTATTAGTTTTGTTTGCGTAATTTTGTATAAATTTACTCGGAACCTTAGATAATGTATTCAGTTTATTACAGTGACATGTTGTGTTGACATTAAGTCGATTATCGAACTTTATTTAATAGTTGAGATTTAGATTCTATTGTAGCATTCAATTTAATTTAACGCTCCAGGTGTTTTTTTTCCTCTGATCTTAAAAGTTTTAATCCTTTCAGTTTTTTTTAAATCACAAGCAATTTTCCTATCTTACTAATCCCCAAATTTTAATTTCATCATTATTTTCAAAATTAATGTAGGAAACTTTTAAATAAAGGTTTACATTTTATGACACATGGATCCTTGAAAGTGCATGGACCATGTGAACCGAATCAGGTGGAAACCGAGTCATAACGCTATGAACACTTTATAATCTAACTAAACCAATATTTTTTTTACAGTTTTCGTTTCCGCTTTTATAAGCTGTCTAAATGCCAAAACAACCTTTCACAAACCAAACCATCCTTAGTAGGGTTGGAAGTATGGCCCGCCTGTCTGTCGTCTGCCGGCCCGCACATGTTTACACGACCAATCACTGTACTCGTCCGACCCGCTGTCATGGAGGATCGGATAGGACCGGGTCTATGAACGAGTCGAAGCGGGACATGGAATGTGAAGTTGTACTCATGAGCTACCAATGAATCTATTATAATACTAAATTAGATTGGATCTTAGTATATGATGTGAGGCATAAATGAATTGGACCGATTATTGTACTGGTAGGTGATTATGATATCAAATTATCAATCGGTATCAATTTGAAATTATGAAATTATTACAAACTGGAGTACTGAACGGGTCTGTGCGGGTAGCTTATATGCCGGACTGTGATGCCCATGAGTACGTCGGACTGTCAATACAAAACTCACCTCCGTGAATCGAATAAGTCAGACATGATATTTTTTTCCGACCAAATAAATCACGAGATAGACAAAATACAGCGGATAAAACTAATTGACATCCCCCATCCGTTAGGTCTACAATTTGATAAGATAAACTAAATATAATATTTACAGTGTTTCTATGAATTCAACACCTTGCTATACTCGACACGTCGTGCGCTTGCGGCAAATTGGATATCTTTATTAGACAATCAAAAGTCGAAAACATTACAATTCAGTGTATCATCCAACTTGAACCTAGTATCCTTTTCTTTTCAATCTCAAGAGATATTTCTCTTGTTCATATTGACACCTTATTCACTCCAATATTTTTTCTCTCATTCGAGAAAATAATTAGTGTGTTTGGATCTCCGTGATTAGTGCTATTTTCAAAATAGCTCTTATTTTTTCTACAGTATTTAATCCAAACACAAACTTGTGAGTAGTAAATAGTTGTGCTTAGCTGCTAATTCGCTAACTCACCATTTTTGTTGGATTACCGTAAGTAGTGATTGGAGAGGAAAATGTAAGAGAGAGAAAATTATTAGTTTATTATTATTATTATTATTATTGTAATTTTCATTATTTTATTATTATTATTATTATTGTAATTATCATTATTATTATTATTATTATTATTGTTGTTGTTGTTATTATTATAATTATAATTATAATTATTAGTATTGTAATTTTCATTATTATTATTATTGTTGTTGTTGTTGTTATTATTATTGTTATTATTATTATTATAATTATTATTTTATTAGTATTTTTGTAATTGTCATTATTATTTTATTAGTATTATTGTAATTGTCATTATTATTTTTTTATTATTGTAATTGTCATTATTATTATTATTGTTGTTGTTGTTGTTGTTATTATTATAATTATAATTATTAGTATTGTAATTTTCATTATTATTAGTATTATTATTATTATTATTGTTGTTGTTATTATTATTATAATTATTATTTTATTAGTATTATTGTAATTGTCATTATTATTTTATTATTTTATTATTATTATTATAATTATAACTGTCATTATTTTATTATTATTATTATTATTATTGTTATTATTATCATTATCATTGTTATAATTATTATTGTCATTACTATTATTATTATTATTGTAATTATCATTATTTTATTATTATTATAATTGTCATTATTATTATTATTTATTATTATTATTGTAATTGTCATTATTATTATTATTGTAATTGTCATTATTTTATTATTATTATTGTTGCTATTGTTATTATTATTATTATTATTATTGTAATTATTATTATTTTTTTATTATTTTATTATTATTATTTTCCATTATTATTATTTTCATTTTATTATATTATTTACTTTAATATTTTGTATTATTGTCATTTGTGTTATTATTATATTATTATCATATTATTAGTATCGTATTATTATTATTATTATATATAAACTGATATAAATATTTTATTATTTTAATAATATTATTATTATTCGTTAAAAACTAAAATAATTTATTATTTTACTAATTCTCACAATCACTACTCCAAATGTGCAATCCAAACAACATTTTTACTAATCTAGATAGCACTATTTTTGCACTAACCTAGATAGCAAAAAGTAACCACTATTTCAACCACTAATCTAGATAGCACTATTTTTGCACTAACCATGACATGATCCAAACGCACCCCAAGTGAAAATGTTGTCATTCCATTTCAACTGAGATTTATTTTAGGCTTATCTTTTGATTAACATTTGTTCAATTTTGTAAGTGATCTTTAATAAT
Source organism: Eleocharis quinqueflora (assembly GCA_964058865.1). Classification (NCBI taxonomy): domain Eukaryota; kingdom Viridiplantae; phylum Streptophyta; class Magnoliopsida; order Poales; family Cyperaceae; genus Eleocharis; species Eleocharis quinqueflora. The sequence continues at coordinate 39,445 of CAXKVX010000999.1, read as the reverse complement.
TTTGAATTTGAAGTGACAAGAAAGCAAATACATTTGAATATAGTGACACAAAGTCAAAATGTTGTGATAGGTCTAGGACAAATTTGCGTGCTTATGAAAGGTTATCAAATATATAATACCAATTATTTATCATATGAATGCAACGATAAGTCTAAGATACTTGACAATCTTATTTTTAAAAGAGTTTATAATATCTATAATTTTTTGTCTAAATAATCACTAATACAATAGCGTATAAATATTGTATAAGAATAACTTATAAGTCACAAACAAAATATTGTCTAAATAATGTTCATATTTCACAAAATTGTATACTTTTGCTAATCAAACATTACAAATTTTTTATATCCATTTTTTTGTTTCATTATTTTGCCCCCGTGTCTTTTTCTAATCTTGCCTTCTAATTACAGATCTCTTATTTCTTTTCTGTTATGATATTCTCATTCACATTTAATGCGAATTCAGAATTCAATTAAGTTCAAGCACATTTAAGTTCGGACACTGAGGTTGAGATCAATTCGGACACAAATTCACTAAAGCTCACTAAAATATCATTAAAAATTCATTTTTCACTACAAAATTAACTAAAAATACACTATATTTTGCATTTTTTTAATATTAAATCCGGACACTTGCTCGAACTTGTCCGTAAATGAATCCGCTCATGTTCACATCCAATGTCTTCTCCTCCTCTCCCTTTGTTTTTCTTGCCTCCGGCTCCGTCATCTCCCCCCTCTGCCTCTCCTCATCTTTGAATCAAACTATTGATTTTTTGCATTTGTGTGATATATACATTCAACATAAAATTATATTATTTTTTAAGTTCCTCTTGAGATTGATTATGCAGTAAAAGGGTGAATGTATTAAAAAAGGTTATAAATGGTTGATGTGATTATTTAATTGTTATCTTTTTATTACTTCATCCTCCAGAAAATTAATTTGAAATTTTTCTAAGGTTGTATTTTTATGCATCTTTCATGAAAATAAACAAGATCAACGGTTCGAGTTTGAAGTTTAAATTGCGAGCTTTAAATATAAACGAAAAGATTAATTTGTAGAATTGTATGACACAAAATACTTTTGAAAATTGAATCCTCCTCCTAATTGAAAAAGTAGAAGTTTTGTTTAGCGATGTGTTTCGCACTATTTAATGTTTAGTTAATCTTCCTTCTTTAATATTGCTTTATTTCATTAACTTTTTGTTACTTAATCCTCTTTCTTTAATGTCGCGTCATTTAGTTAACCTTTCGCGCACTCAATTATCCCCAGAATTTTCATATAGACTCGATTTAACAAACCAAAAGGCTCGTCGCAATATCACAATATGTTTTTAAAAGATGAGTACTCTGGATAATTTAGTTTATATGAATAGTTTAATTCATCGAGATTGATAAAAATTGATTCATTTTAAGTTTTGATGAACGGTTCACTGAGCTAAAGTATCAAATATACTCATATTTTGAAGTACTCAATTTTTTACCTTATCTTTTGGCAAAGACTTGCATACTCCATCGGAGTACCTAGTGCATTCAACTCCATTCCATCAATCACATGCATTCTACTTTATAATAATATATAATAATTTTACTTTTCAATTTTCTAGATTGAATTTCACCAATCACCACTAGCCGGAGTACGCAGGTGTACTCAGCTAGTGGAGCACCTAAGTTTTTTCCTTATATTTTTTATGAAGTTCAAATATAAATTTTCTTAACAAAAAAATTAAAAAAAAAAATTGGATCACATTGACACTCATACTCATTACTTAAATCTGCGTATGATTTTCTTGAACCTTTTCTTTTCCAGAAAATTTCCATATACGTTGCACAAGTTCTTACAGGGTCTAAAACACAAGGCACATTTTTTCAACAAAAAAATTAAATGCCTTTTTATTGTGCAGGATGATCATCTTCTTCTTACAGAGACTAAGCTATTCTATTAATTAAAGCATAAAAAAAAAATATTTTATAAATAAAATAATAATTAACATATTAATGTTTAATACCACATTTTTCTTCTTCTCCAAACAGGAAGAAAAAACTCCATGATGATCCGATCGACGAAATAAGTTAATTGCAATTAAATAAGTATACTTATCTAATATGGACCTATACTAGAAAGCTGTTTAATTTAGTGAAATTTTTTTGTTAATTTTTTTGCATGTTTGTTAAATGTTGCCTAGTATTTTCATACACAGTTCAAGATATGTTTTAACTTGACGACAATAATATTATTGTATGCTATTAAAAACGATTTTTATATATCTTTTGAATAATTATTTTAGAAAGTTGCTAACAACCCTCACTTAGACGCCCCCTAACTAATTTCTGCTATTAATGATGCTAACCTCTCCTATTAATGGTCCTACGCGCCAATTTTTCTGCCCCGCTAATTAATAGCTCTGCTAATTTTGCTTTGCTAATTAATAGCTTCGCCAATTTAATTATGTCATTAATTAATCTCGCCAATTTAATCTTGCGCTAATTTAATCCTGCCATTAATTGCATTTTTGCTGCAATTTTATTGCATTTATAGTGCATTTTTTGTGAGATTTTATTGAATTTTTGCTGCATATATATTGCAATTTTAGCATAAATTGTTATACAAACTTGGGAGTTATAATATAAAGACTTTGAACAGTAATATAAAGACTTGAGACTTGTAATGTAGACACGTTGATTCTTTACAAACAAGTTCAAGTTTATCATCAGACTATTGTTAGTAGTTTGCTTGTCATATTATAAAGACTTGAGATTTCTAATATAAAGACATCGGCGTTGTAATATAAAGAGTGAGAATTTGTAATATAGACAAGTTAATTCCTAGCAGATAAGTTCAAGTTGATCTTCAGACAAGTCTGACTAATTCAAATATAAACTACAAACAACAGAAAAGTTGATTTGTAAGAAAGACTTGTGACTTGTAATATAAAGAGTTGAAACTTGCAATATAGACAAGTTGATTTCTAACATACAACTTCAAGTTGATACTCAGACATGTCTGATTAATCAAAATATAAATTACTAACAACAAAAAAGTTTCCTTATCGTATTGTAAAGACTTGAGAGTTGCAATATAAAGACTTTGACGTTGTAATATAAAAAAATTGAGAATTTGCAATATAGATAAGTTGAATTCTAATAAACAAGTTCAAGTTTATCATCAGTTATAATTCAAATATAAACTACTAACGACATAAAATTTTGTTTGTTGTATTATAAAGACTTAGGACCTATAATATAAATACTTGAGAGTCGTAATTTAAAGACTTGAAAGTCTTAATATAAAGATTTGAGAGTTGTAATGTAGACATGTTGATTTCTAACAAATAAGTTCAAGTTGATCATCAAACAAGTCTGATTAATCCAGATACAAACTACTAACAACATAAAAGTTGATTTGTAATAAAGACTTGAGACTAATAATATAAAGAGTTGGAATTTGTAATATATAAACTTGTAAGTTCATGTATATGTAATAATGTAAATATCACTAAAGCAAATAAAGCAAACACATTCATGCAATCTCTGAAAAGAAATGAAGCAAAACATGATTCAGTGAAAATAAATCCGATTCAAAAAAATATCTTAATATGTAGTTTGTCTCCTAATAATAACACAAAAGTTGATTCTTAGCAAACAAGTTTAAGTTGATCCATAATTAGACTACATAAACAACTAACAACAGACAAGTTCAAGTTGATCCACAAACAAGTTTGAGTAATCCAAATACATCAGTGCAGACAAACAAAATCAGAGAAATACATCACTACCAACAACAACATATAAGTTCATCAGTTCATCATTGTAGATAAAAATAGACAAGTTCATTATTGAAGAACATAGGCTCTATCGTTGCAAAACATAAGTTTTATCGTTGCTTCCAAAACGAGAAGTCTAATTTGATAGTGAAGTGGATCCATGGCGATTCTTTTTGCTTCAGAATAGAATAAATGGATAGAAAAATAAAGCAAGATTAGAAAAGGTATTGATTGCAGGAAATCGACGAGGTAGTTTTTATCAGATCATTTGACTCGCAGGTTCTAGTGAAAGTGGACGAGCATGGTCGAAGAAATGAAAAAATGGAGGTTTCGATAGTTATGGAAAGAATCAGAAAATTCTTTTTTTGTCGCATAGAGAGGGACGGAAGAGAGGAAACAATAAATTTACTCTTATTTTTATATGTTTTGATATTACTTCTAATTCTTTTCAAAACAATTTTATTTTGAGAATAAGTTTATTAGATTTCAAAATAATACCACTTAAAAAAAGTATCGATCTAATATTCATATAAAATATCGCATTGACAAAATAAAGTTAATTCAAAACTAATTCAGTAAACATATATATTTTGAGTGCATTCAAGTAAGAATATAACATTATTTTCGGATTTTATGCTATTCTTACGCTTCCAAAAATGCTTCATAAATTTGAATAAAAAGAAAAGGTTGATATCCAAATTAGGCAATGAGCAGTTCCCGTAAATAACCCATACCCAAAATGTCACCCCGGTATACAAGACCGTGTCCACGGTGAGAATTCCTATGTAGTTTCCTTCTATGGCTTAATAGCGTAGTACAAATCCTCGATCAGATTCACTCTCCCTCTATATTTTTCTCTTTGGCTGTGCGGAGGCGTTGCACGCGGCTTTCGCAACAATCCAAATAAAGCCTCAGGTTTTACTCTACCACCTCTTTCTTTCTTTTCCAACCGGCCCCAGATTTGTCATGTGTGATTTCAATTAGATTTTTTTTGTTATTTCGATCTGAACGAAGCTGGTTTCTCTCAATTTCGTTTCTCTAAGCGGAGATCGGCTCGAGGTAACCTGATCTCCCCTTACAACTTCGAATCGAGTTAGATCCAGGTTCTTCTGCCTTAGACAACAGCGATCTGATTTAATTTCCTTCGTTGAGTAATTAGGTATTTGTTTTTTTGTTGTTTGGATAGAAGGAATCGTGCATAGTTCTTATTTGTTGATTTGTGTCATGATTCAGTAATTCTGTCAACGTGTTTGGAAAAGACCTGTAGTTGCATAATTCTGTTGATCTATTTTTCTTTCGTTTGTCATGTCATGCTTGATCCAGGCAGATTTTTTTAGCTGATCTGATATTGGTAGCTTTTCTTGTTGTTCCCATGTTTCCTTCAAGTCGGTATCTATTTAATTTCAATACTGCATTTCGTGGTTGCTAGGGTTTTAAGGATTTTGAGAATTGGAGAGCTGATAATTTAAATGCATTAGATCCAGTTAATCATGCTAATCTGTGTCGAGTTCTTAATTTTTTTTAATTGTTTGTAAACGAAATAAATTTTCTAGCTATAGTAGTTTTTCTATTCATATGGCATTATTTACCTTCAAAGCATACACAAGGATAGTTTTATGGACTTATTTTAAGAATTTCTGATACAATTGAGGTGTTGTGTACTATAAGCAGTTTTAGATCTAAAGTTGGTAAACAGAAAAAGTTTCGTGCCTAACAGTCTCCTTTGTTAATTTATGCCTTTTGCTTTGTTACATTACAATAACAAGAAATAACACCGCATAGCATTCACCGCTTATTACTCTGTTCTATGCATTTATATGATATTTCCTTGTTTTGGCTTTAGGGTTCAGTTGCTGCGATGACAACCTCAAATTCTGGATGGATGAAAGGCAGAGTTAAGGGTGTACCTTCTGGTGACAGTCTCGTCATCATGGCAATTGGAAACACTGATTTACCGCTTGAAAAGACCATCACACTGGCATCAGTCATGGCTCCTAAACTGGTATGCTTGCACAGGCAGTGTAAGATAATTATTTGCATGCTGTGTATAATATGACGCCTCAAGTACACGTGATGTTTTCATCATGCATCAGGTTCTTAATTACCGAGGGATATCTAAGATGAATTATGCTGTGTTACCAGCGGAACATAAATATTTGCATGTCGCATATAATATGACGTCTCAAGTACACACATAATGTTTTCATATCATGCATCAGTTCTAAATTGCCCAGGGATATCTAGGATGGTTTATGGTGTGTTACAACATGCTTTATAGCATGCATTAATTATCGGCCTTTTCATGCCTCTTTATGTCCATTTACAATATTACGAGTTGGTAACCATCAAGTATTGCATTGAACAATCTCTGACAGAATTTTTGTGCTTACTATTTTGCGTCAGTTTATACCTCTAGTTCTGTATGTATACTTTTCCAAATTCTTCATGTGCTGCATTAGTGAGTGGATACTGAATGATGCAGGAATTTAGCGAAGACCTAATTACCTGAATTTAATAGAATAGCACCACATGACAATTTACATCTGATTGTAATTTCTGGAATCAATTAAAAATGTACCCAAACTGAAAGAAGTTTAGAAGTCATGCTGCTAGAAATATATATTGTCGACGGGTTAATTTCGTCGGATGTCACCAAATTTTGCATTTTTGTCACAACTTGGTTACTAGTTTGACAGTTGAAGCTTCTGTGATATGCATTTATCTATACATGCACTGAAGGCTGATAAACACTGTTCTCTGAGAATTTAAAACGTTCAATGAATGATAAAATAACTATTAAGTGCCATCATTTTTCATGTGCGCTTTGTATTTATAGTGTAGATCACACCAAAACATTTTAATTTCAAAGGCTATAATTGTTTTAACCAAATATTTGTTCATTTATTTCATAACATTTGCTTGGCACTATATAGGCCAGGCGTGGCGGAGTTGATGAACCCTTTGCATGGGATAGCAGGGAATATTTGAGGAAGCTATGTCTGGGAAAGGTGCTTCATAGATACTGCAATTAATGCCTCAATGTTTATTTGTTAAAACAAAATTATCACTTACATGCCGTACAGCAGCATTACATAGTATTTTGGTTTCCTTTTCAGGACGTGGTGTTTAAGGTGGATTACGCTGTGCCAGCTATTGGCCGAGAGTTTGGTACCGTCTTTCTTGGTGATAAGAACGTTGCATCTTTGATTGTTGGCGAAGGATGGGCGAAAGTAATATAACATCCTGATTTTTAATTTTTTTTTCTAGATATCATACTGTTCTGATACACTGATTTGTTTACCAAACGAAGACAACAATTCAACAATAATAAAGCCTTCAGTCCCAAACAAGTCATGGCAGGCTAGAGATGAAACCCAATTGGAGTAATTCGATTGTGTTCATTTTCGTTAGAATGGCTGAATTTTCACGTTGGTCGCCAAGCCTATAGCAACCCCCTCTTTTTTCCTGGCTTGGAACAGGCTATGTAAATAACTACATAGGCAGAGTTAACACTGGTTTGTTTATCACTTGACAGTTGACATTAATGGTCATGTCTGCCATCTTTATCAGGTGAAAGAATCATTCCAGTCGAAGGATAAGGAGAAGGCTGAAGGGACCCCCTATATAGGTGAAATCAGAGCATCTGAGGAGAGGGCAAAGCAACTTTGTTTGGGCCGTTGGACCACGGTTTTGAATTTTCTCCATAAATTCTAACTTATGCTAACAATTTCTAGCCTACAAGTCTTTCATGCATCTTGTTTCGAAATTGTTGCAGGTACCAGGTGCGTCGGAGGCATCAATAAGAGATCTGCCTCCGTCAGCTATCGGTGACCCCACCAACTTTGATGCTATGGGGTTTTGTGCCTCTAACAAGGGAAAGCCCATTGAGGCTGTTGTGGAACAGGTCCGTGATGGGCATAGCCTCCGTGCTTATCTTCTTCCCGGTTTCCAGTTTGTGCAGGTCTTTGTTGCTGGAGTCCAGGTAAATATGACATGTCACAAATCAATTTAATTACTATGATTTTAATGAAGAAGCTACTGAAGTTGATCACTTTTGAATTTTAACCAGGCTCCATCAATGGGAAGGAGAGCAATGCCTGATTTTGCGGTGACTGAGATGGAACCATTGGCTGAAGGGTCCAATGGAGATGCTACTTCAGGAAGCGGAGCGACTCTGACGACGGCACAACGTTTTGCTCAGTCTGTAACAGCAGCTTCTGAGGTTCCTCCGGATCCATTTGCCAGGGAGGCTAAGCATTTCACTGAAATCCGCGTCTTACATAGAGATGTAATTGTCTTTCTTTGGTCTCAATTCTGGATTTATTTTTCCTAATATTTTGTACCCACAAATAAATGCGCAACTAAAGCATTTAATTACTAAATTTATTGCCTAATGGGCCTTTTCATTTGAAGTATGCCTAAGGCCCGCGAGAAAGCCTCACTTATACTTAATTGGTCATATGGAAAGACAAGAAGACAAAGAGCTCCCAAATTGTCAATCTGTGGTCTTCACACTAAGGGAACTGCAGTATCGGGTTTAAATTATATTTAATTTTGTGCTCATGTATTATTTGGATATTGCAGGTACGAATTGTGCTGGAGGGGGTAGACAAGAACAACAACTTGATTGGTTCGGTGTACTACCCTGATGGTGATTCTGCCAAGGATCTCGCTCTTGAGCTTGTTAAAAACGTTAGCACCTTTACTCATGCCTTGCAATTTGAAATCAGACTACTTCATTCTATCAGAAAATGATATGTTATGAAGTACCATCTTGTTCGTTCATTCATTTATTTATTTATTTTCTGGATAAAGGGTTTTGCCAAGTACGTCGAATGGAGTGGGAACATGATGGAAGATGAAGCAAAGAGAAAGCTAAAAGCTGCTGAACTGCAAGCCAAAAAGGAGCGTCTAAGAATGTGGACCAATTACCAGCCTCCTGCTTCTAACTCCAAACCTATCCATGACCAAAATTTCACTGGGAAGGTGCGTGCTAATTTTTAAATTTTCAGTTGAATAACAGTCCTTTTTGTTTCTTTGTATTTAAAATATGTGTGTTTGCATCTCTCTCAATCTTTATTAGGTGGTAGAGGTTGTAAGTGGAGATTGTGTAATAGTAGCAGATGATTCTGTTCCATTTGGCAGCCCTGCTTCAGAGAGAAGGGTTAATCTTTCGAGTATTAAGGCCCCCAAAATGGGCAACCCTCGTCGCGATGCAGACCCTGAACCCACCAATCAGGAGGAAAGAGTCAAACTGAATGAAGCATTACGCACTCGTGCTTTTGGCCGTGAGGCTAGAGAGTTCCTGCGCACCCGTCTTATTGGCCGCCAGGTACCAAACTCATTCTGCACCTACACTGCAATCTCTAAGAATTATTATTGTGTTAGTGTAGCACTCTTTCATTGTTTCATTTGTTGTCTGTTTGATACTATGGTCCTCTTTCTTCTGATCAATCTTGAATTTCACCTAGTTTTATAGTGTTGGGTACTTCACTCTAATTGAAGATTCTTGACCTCTTTGTGACCCATTTGTGTAGAATCAAACTTGGAAGGTTTATAATTAATCGCATTTATTGGAACAACAATATAGTTATCTATGTTTTCTGTTCAGGTCAACGTATCAATGGAATACTCTAGAAAGATGCCGACTGGTGATTTGCCTGGTGCTGTGGCAACATCAGCTGATTCAAGAGTGATGGATTTTGGGTCTGTCATCTTGGCATCTCCATCTAAGAATGATGGTGAAGAGGCTCCTTCGGCTAACCAAGTTGGTGGGATTAATGTGGCAGAAATGGTTGTTTCTCGTGGATTGGCGACTGTGGTTAGGCACCGGGACTTCGAGGAGAGGTCCAAGTACTATGATGCCTTGGTGACTGCTGAGTCAAGGGCTATTAGTGGAAGGAAAGGGATGCACTCTTCCAAGGATCCCCCTGCTGTGCATGTTGCTGATCTCTCAGCGGTTAGAAACTTGGAACTGGTTTCTCAAATATGATGTTTAGTCTGAGTTCTATAAGAAAATCATTTTTGTTAACGTCTATTTATATGACAATATTATCAGGGGTCTGTGAAGAAGGCAAGAGATTTCTTGCCATTTTTGCAAAAGACCAAAAGACATACAGCAGTTGTGGAATATGTCTTCAGCGGTCACCGTTTCAAGCTATACATCCCCAAGGAGACATGCAGCATTGCATTTGCTCTTTCTGGTGTCAGGGCTCCTGCTAGGAATGCAGCCAAGAACATCTCCGAGCCGTATTCTGGTGAGGCCCTTGCTTTCATGAGGCGCAAGGTTCTACAGCATGATGTAGAGATAGAGGTAGAGACTGTTGATAGGACAGGCACTTTCTTGGGATCTCTCTACGAGTCAAAGACAAATGTTGCCTTGTCTCTTGTCGAAGAAGGGCTTGCCAAGCTCCAGACCTCCTATGGTTTTGATAGAATCCCCGACTCTCACCTCCTTGTACGCGCTGAACAGAATGCCAAGCAGCAGAAGAAGAAGGTAAGCATTTATTGGTGCTCATGTGATGTTTGTGTTGTCATTTTTATTGCAAGACAACTGTATTTGTACTTTCTATTATTTCAAGATTTGGGAGAACTACGTTGAAGGGGAGGATGTTTCCAATGGTTCTAGTTCGACTCAAGAAAAGAAGCAGAAGGAATCGATGAAGGTTCTCAAACTTTGCTTATAATTCTACTTTCAAAACTTTATCATATCTTAATCCAGGATGTATACTAACTTATTTTTCGTATTCAATAAGATTGTTGTGACCGATGTATTGTCTGGAGGCAAGTTCTATGTGCAGAAGGTTGGTGATGGGGAAGTGGCTTCTATTCAACAAAAGCTGGCTTCACTATCAATCAAGGATGCTCCTGTCGTTGGTTCCTTCAACCCAGCAAAAGGCAGCATTGTTCTTGCACAGTTCTCATTAGATAACTCATGGAACAGAGCTATGGTAAGCTCGCTAATAGATAGATCCACTGTTAATTGCACCTACCTTCACTTCTTCCCTTTTGCAAATTCCACCTGTTTTACCACTTATCACATATCCATGCTAAATATTTGCAGATAGTTAGCGGGCCTAAGGATGGGGTGAAATCTGCTACCGATGAGTTTGAGGTATTCTACATTGATTATGGCAACCAAGAAAAGGTGCCATACAGCCGTCTGCGGCCAGCAGATGCAGAGATCTCAGGTAGGCCGGGGCTCGCTCTGCTCTGTAGCCTGGCCTATGTAAAGGTTCCAGAATTGGAGGATGATTTCGGGCAGGAAGCAGCTGAGTTCCTCAGCTACTGCACGTTAGAAAATACAAAAGAATTCAAGGTTGTGATTGAGGAGAGGGACAACACAGCTGGGAAGGCCAAGGGACGAGGCACAGGCAATCTCCTCATTGTCACTCTCATGGACCCTGCGTCAGAGACTAGCATCAATGCTGCTATGCTTCAGGTATGCCTTATTTCTCGAAATTTGTCAAGTTCAATTTCATTTTCTCATTCTGGGTGCTAAATTGTAGTCTGATATAAATGCATAATGTGTATATGTACAGGAAGGTTTAGCTCGATTGGAGAGGAAGAAAAGGTTTGATACCAGGGAGAAAAAGGCAGCACTGGAGAAACTAGAGGAGTTCCAGGAGAAGGCCAGAAAGGAGAGATCGAACATATGGCAGTATGGAGATATCCAGTCTGATGATGAGGAATCAGGTCCACCAGCAAGGGCTGGAGGCCGTCGATAGATTAACAGGGATTTCCCTGTTTGCCCCCTCCCTATGTTATTTATGTAGATTTACTAGATCTGCGTCATGGGCTTTAAAAGATTTTGGTACCTGGGTTAGACTTAGAGAGCAGAGAGTTGAAAGAATTAGTATAGTTTGATTTAATGGTGTTGTCTAATTAGTTGTTAAATGGTTGAATTTGCTAGATATTTGTTTTCCCCGTACTCAATAAGGTCTTGTTGTAGCCGTTGTAGAAGCCAGAGTTCATGTAATCCGACTTGCATAAGAGATGTCAAATCCATCTCCCGGAGATCACCAATTTTGGAGGGGTAGAGTTGTGTTGTAATCTTGGTTTAATTTAAATTTGAATTAGACATAAAGCAATTTTTAGACAGAGACAGATATCCGTCGTGTGCCTTCGGCTTTGGTTTGTGTTTTACTTTCCTGTCATTTTTTTACTCTTCTGGTTGTCTTTTCAGTTTGATGATTTAGGAATAGGTTCCAATGTCTGTATCGGTTTGTGATTGGGAGGGGTTTATCTTGCCCAAGTACAAACTCTATATGTAGTATCGTTGCTCTTTTTACCCTCGCTAAGCTTGATTAAAATATGACAGAGTTGTATCACAAGTAATAGAAAATTTTATAATGAAAATAATTCCGGTATTGTATAACGTCTACCATTAAAAAAAAGAACAGTGTCTTTATAATAAAAGAATTAGGAATTTATTATACATTTGAATTAATAAGGGAGAGATGTTCGTTGAAGTCCCTTTATCCATAGTTCGAAATTTGAAATGATTGTTGGCCGGATTAAGATGGGTTCCAATGTATTTCGCAGCCTAATTTTGCTATGGATCAATAATTTAATACGAGCTAATTTTGTTATGGATGAAAATTAATTTGATACAGGCTAACTTTGTTATAGATGAAAATTAATTTGATTAGACTATTATTTATAACAAAATTAACATGATTGTATAATTATTGTGACAATCAACGGTTGTAATTGATTGGTATTTTAAAATTTTGTCCATATCAGACTCATCCAACTTATTATTATTTCGTTTTAAAATGTCTGTTCATAAGCCATTATGTTTCGAATGTTTTGGTTTTTTTCGTACTTTTGGGCAGTTTCTAATTACTAAATAAGATAGCTGTAATCTCCGTATAGTTTAATCATACACCTATAACAGAAAAAAATTATACCACTATTGTATTTTAAGCAAAGAAATACATTACAGCAAGAAAATAAAAAAAATAGAGTTAAGTAACATGAGAAAAGAATGTGTTTAAACCAAAACAATAATAATGACATCAAATTAATAAACAAATATGGAGATAATCAGACAACACTGGTCAAATCTTATATAATGCAGTGTTAAGACATAATACTTTCATAAAAAAAAATCTGAGGCTCAAATTTCGATAAAAAAACATTTTAAAAAAGCTCAAATTTCAGAAGGTCCACTATAATAGATAAATCTATTATAGCGGATTTTCAGCTAACACCGCTATAATAGATGTATAATTATAGCGGCCTTTAAGGCTGGACCGCTATAATAGATATCTATTATAGCGGACTATATGTTAAATCACTATAATAGACATCTATTATAGCGAACTTTATTGCAAAACCGCTATAATAGTTGTAGTATGTATAGGGATCGATTTAACTATACTAGACTGTAGCTAGTAGCTAGGCTAGGTAGTAGGTTGTAGCTTTATTCCTTAGGTAGTAAACTAGCTAGTAGCTTTTGCATTAAATGATGGCTGTATAGTAGGCTAGCTTTATTCATTTATTATTTCGCATGTCCATTTGTTAAGGCTAGCTGTAACTTTTGCATTAAATGAAAAATTAATTGATTTGATGGGCAATTTTACATAAATGTTCATTTGTAATATATAATTAAGACTATTTGCAAATATATCATATTTAAACATTCTAATTTTATTTTTACAGTAATAATTAAATGAGTTGTAAAAAAATACAATAATATTTAAAACTCATATATAATATATACATATATAAAGAGAGAGTTGTGCTAAAATACTTTATAAAGCACCAACATTCAAATACTTTAGGCTCATATCTCGAGATACAAAGTGCAAGCGGCCGATCAAGACCGTTGAAAATATTCTCTATATTAATATCTATTTGGAGACCAAATTTCATATTTTTTGGAAATTTTTTACTATTTTATCGGGTATGAGAAAAATTCATTAATCTAACGATTTAGAAACCTTCAATTTAACCAACTTTGCATCCATCCGATAAAATAGTAAAAAAATTTACAAAAATGTAAAATTTGGTCTCCAAATTTTTGTTAGTATGGAGAACATTTTCAATGATCTTGATCGGTTATTTGCACTTTATATCTCGAGATACGAGCCTAAAGTATATGCATGTTGGTGCTTTATAAAGTATTTTAGCACAACTATATATATATATATTTGTTACAACTTTTTCACTCTATAAATGTATATATATGTATATATATATATAGGAGGGATCCGTAGCCGCCAAACTTTCAACCGCTCCATGGTAGCAAATGTAAATGCCTGATCCAGACCGTTGAAAACATTCTCCATATTAATATAGACTTGAAAACCAAAATTTGCATTTTTTTGAATTTTTTTACTATTTTATCGGATGGATTGAAATTTTATTTATCTAACGATTTACAAACATCCAATTTTCAACAATTCCGATAAAATACTAAAAAAATTTCAAAAATATAAAATTTGGTATCCAAGTCTACATTAGTATGGAGAATGTTTTCAACTGTCCGGATCGACGATTTACACTTGGTATGATGGAGCGGTTGCGAGCGGCTACGGATCCCTCCTCATATATATATATATATATATATATATATATGTGAGTTGTGCTAAAATACTTTATAAAGCACCAACATGCATATACTTTAGGCTCGTATCTCGAGATACAAAGTGCAAACAACCGATCAAGACCATTGAAAATATTCTCCATACTAACAAAAATTTGGAGACCAAATTTTACATTTTTAAATTTTTTTTCACTATTTTATCGGATGGATGCAAAATTGGTTAAATTAAAGGTCTGTAAATCGTTAGATTAATGAATTTTCCACATATCCGATAAAATAGTAAAAAAATTCCAAAAAATATGAAATTTGGTCTCCAAATAGATGTTAATATAGAGAACATTTTCAACGGTCTTGATCGGTCGTTTGCACTTTGTATCTCGAGATACGAACCTAAAGTATTTGAATGTTAGTGCTTTATAAAGTATTTTAGCACAACTCATATGTATAGGCATACTTAAAACACAATAATATTTGTAGGACGAAAGCAGAATGAGAGAAGAATATTTTTGCGTGAAGAAGGAATAATGACTTTAGAATATTTCTGTGTGAAGAAGAAAGAATGATGAAAAATTTTAGTGAAGGAAAAGAATGATGGAGGGTTGATATTTATATAGAAAAGGAAAAATTTTGGGAAAAAATATTCTTAATCTGTGGGACTCTGTGAAATTTTGGAGCATTGGATTGACATGAATCAACGATTGGATTGAATATTCATTGTGATTCGTGGAACACCCTATTATAACGGTCTTTAAGTTCGATCCGCTATAATAGGTCTATTATAGCGGACCCTTGTTGCATCTTCTATAATAAGTCTATTATAGCAGATCTCTCGTGCAGTCCGCTATAATAGATATTCTATTATAGTGAATCTTTGATGACATTCGCTATAATAAATCTATTATAGCGGTTTAGATGTATGATCGCTATTAAAGGCGGACTATAATAGCTTATTTCTGTTGCAGTGAGTGGGGAGCTGTGTAGAACCTTGATCTAATCGTTCTCATTTCGAAACATTGGTTCGCGATTACTGCAATTTTCTTTGCAATTCGTGCAATCTGTTATATGATCTTTCATATTTTTAGTAATGTGATCTTGCAAATTTGTTAATCATTAGAAAAAAAAATGCACTATAATATAGTCAGTGGTGTTAGTAAAAATATTTAAATATCAAATATGATCAAATTATTTTCTTAGTGTTAGACGTTCTTATTTACAATTTGTATTGATATTTTTTTAAATTGAATATTAACCTACGACAATTACTTAGATGTATCATTCAATTCAGATTGTGTACTTAATTAAGAAAAAATAAGCCTACACAAATATATTATAAGAACACACAATTAAACATAAGAGATAAACAATAGAACGCACTGGTTAACCATTATTTGTTAAGCAAATGATCTAATAGCTTAAGTGATAGTTTATTAGAATGACTAAAATGAAATCACGGATTCAAATATTCATGAGCATAAAGATTCGGATCTCGATAAGAGACATTTAATAATAAATATTG
The DNA here is from genome assembly GCA_964058865.1 of Eleocharis quinqueflora. Classification (NCBI taxonomy): domain Eukaryota; kingdom Viridiplantae; phylum Streptophyta; class Magnoliopsida; order Poales; family Cyperaceae; genus Eleocharis; species Eleocharis quinqueflora. Next base: position 23,617 of record CAXKVX010000999.1, on the reverse strand, counting down.
GAGATATCGGAAACCACCCTTATATAAAAAAAATAGTTAAGAGAAATTGTTATTGTTATTAAAACAAAGAAAGCTTTATACATCGAATGATTGAAGCATTTTGTTTGAAACCAATTTGACACTTAAATTTATATGTTAATTACAATACAATTGTTAACTATTATAATTTAAGACGAATTATTAACTAAAAACAAACAGGATTGCATATTGGATGAAGGAACCACTTTGTTTGAAACTGCTTTGATAGTAGACTCAAAAGTTATATGATGAGCTATTACAAAATAAATGTTAACAAATATAATCTAAGAAAAACAAATGACAACTAAGAGAAGAAAGCCCTGGATGATTGAAGTTGTTTTGTTGAAATGGATACTAATAATTAACCGAAAGGTCATAAGAACAAAAAACAGACAAAATTAAATACCGATAAATTTAATTGAGGATTAATTTTTGAACCATTAAATAATGGGTGAAATGCTTATTAGTGTTCAAGCCAAAGGTCATAATTAATGGTTCGTACTCTTTGCCTTATATTCTTTGAGTGTTTAAAAGAATTACGAACAATTTACGTATGCTCCATTGTCAAGTGTTGTTGAATGACATCGTTGAAAAGAACATCCAATTGAAGAGAGGGGTGAGGCAGAGAGATTCTTTAACACCATTTTTATTCATACTAGCAAATGATTTTTTTTGTTCAGATGGTGTGCAAAACTGCAATAGCCACAGGCACTCACGGTACCTTTTCAAGGAATCATGTTGTGCACTCTGTGTTGATGATCTTTAATTTGTTCATCATTAGGCCAAATGCAGAATTGCCAAATCATAAAACTAATGAGGATTTTTTGTAAGCAAGTTTCTGAATTAAAAATCAGCATTCGAAACACTAGAAGAAAGTCGATTACTCCCCCATCGTCGCTAAATTGAAGGCCAGGTTAAGAGGTGGCAGACTAAATTGCAATCTCTGGCAGGAAGTTTGATGCTTATAAACTCAGTTTTGTTATTTGTGCCTATTTATTTTTTGTTAGCGTTTAAAATGCTGACATGGGTAATTAAATAGATGGACAAAATTAAAAATAATTGCCTTTGGCAAGGAACCCAATTGAGCAGCAAAGATACATTTGATCAGATGGTCTATTATATGTAAACCTAAAGATCTGGATGGCTTGGGAATAATAGATCTAGAAGCATTCAATGATACTTTATTGACAAAATGAGAAACTAGATACGGAAAAGAGAAAGTAGTCTTTGTGTGCACATTGTAATTGAACATCTTTTTCAATGAACAAAATGAGAGAATGGCTGTCATTTTTCTCAAAAAGAACAAATAATCAAATAAAATAAACATAATGCATAAAATAGTTATATCTTGATGTTATCTACAACACAAAAAAGCTAAAACAAGTGAAAAATGTAGAAATATCAGTTAAAAGAAAGTAAAAATTGCAACAAAAACAAGAAGTTCTGTAAAAATTTATATTTTACCATCTTCCATGAATTCGGTAGCACTTTGTAACAAAAGACAAACGCCTACTCGTATCTGGAGAAAGAATCAATGTGCTTAAAGTATAAAGGAGAAATATTACCCGGATTCTTGTATATACGAGCACCGGACCCAACTGCAAATGCAAATAGTAATATTACTGGCTGACTGTGGAAGTCTGTTCAGGCTCTGAAAAAAACAAAATTCTTGGATGGGTTTTCAACTTTTCATGGGCTAAAGTGTGGGAGCTAGATACGGCTCAATTTTTACAAACAGTTGTGGAACTCTTCTAATTTTGATGCAGTTCATGCGACATTGTATAGTGGGCCCTCAGCACCTATTCCGTACACAAGCGGCACATCATATCATTTAGTACACCTTAACCCAATCAAAACTGCAAAACCGCAGGCGCAACTGCGCAAGACAGCTCATTGTTATGGGAAAAGTCGACTAGGTTAGGCGGTCTGAAAAAGCCTACCAAATATGTGTGGTGTGGTGTGGTGTGGTGTGGTGTATTTGGAAGGAACGATTTTGTTTCCGGGGCATAAAAGCGTAATTACAGTGAACACTTTAATGGCATGTTTGCTGAAACAAAGCAGTGACCTGGAAAATGCAAGATGAACATAAATCAGTAGAACATTCAGCGCTGTGGCGCTGTCAGAAATGTTTGCTGAAACAAAGTACGTCTCCGACGTACCAGTGTAAAACACTTTCAGAATGAAGTAAGATCCTACTTGAAAATGCAAGATGAACATAAATCAGTAGAACATTCAGCGCTGTGGCGCTGTCAGAAATGTTTGCTGAAACAAAGTACGTCTCCGACGTACCAGTGTAAAACACTTTCAGAATGAAGTAAGATCCTACTTGAATGTTTATCAGTATCGAAACCATACAAAACTACCAACCAGTTCTCTGTTTTTTCTCTCGGTTCATAAAAATGACAGATCAGAGCACTCCCAATGTACTCGATAGAAAATGAAAGAAAAAGATGAACTACCAACCAGTTCTCTGTTTTTTCTCTCGGTTCAAAAAAATGACATATCAGAGCACTCCCAATGTACTTGATAGAAAATGAAAGAAAAAGATGAACTACAAATGATTTCATTGAAGAGTCCACAATCAGATATAACAAAATAAAAGGTTATAGAAATCAGAAATATATACTAAAAAGTCCCTAACGCTCAAAGCCAAAACGTACTTTTAAACAACAACACAAGCACCTGTTTCCCAAAATTGAAAGAAAACCAAATCCCTAATATTTAAGCCCTGCGGCGTCTTGGGCGCTGGGCTCCACCATCAGCCTTATCCTCCTCTTTCTCTTCTTCTTCTTCCTCTTTCTCTTCTTCCTCTTTCTCACCGCTGCTTCCCTCCTTTTCCTCACTTGTTTTCGAAGCTTCAGAACTCTTAGCCACAGGTGCAGCAGCTGGGGTTGGGGCCTGAGAGAAATTCAAGTGGACACCATGAAATTCTAACCTCTAGAAAGCCATAAAGTATGTTGTAGAACCTTACAATTTCTTTCTAATCATCAGTAAAACTGGCATTTCTAATTCTTTCTAACTTTCAGTTGATGTTTCTTATGCCAATAAAAAGTGGGTTTGAACAAGTATTACTACTAACCATGAAAAGATGAAAGGCTGTTCGGATAGGATCCCTCTATTTAGGCTAATAGGATTCAATCAAAGAGCTTTGAAAAAGTTGAATTGAAAATCACATACCACAGGTTTTTTGCCTCCGAAAAGGAGTCGAAAGAGAATGGTGAAAAGAACAACAACTACTGAAGCAAGAACACCAATAGTGACGTTTGGTTGTGTCTCTGCCTTCTCAATAAGATCCTAATTTCATTAAATATAAAACAGAACATTATTAAACCTATGAAGATTAAAGCAAAGATAGATTAATCCAACAAACCTCTTCCGGACATTCTTTCAGATTTTATATGGACAATCTTATATCACTATTATATCATAATAATAAAAAAATCAACAAAAAGAACTAAATTTCAAAAATTAAGCATGCCATTCCAGTGGGTACAAAAACCACCCAAATATACCAAGAACACCAAAACTATTAAAACAGTGTAAATGATCCTTACAATAATCTTGATTTTGTATGCCTCCAGGAAGCGGATATCTGCAATCTTATACAGCAAATCGAACACCTTTTTCTGAAACCACCAACAATTAAGTCTCATGTTACTTTTACTTGGAAAGAAAAAATAAATAATACAACATATAACTGTCTATGGTCTCATCTTAAAACAGATATGAAAATTGGTCACTTTATATTAAAATAAAAATGACATAAAAAATAAATAAATGAAATTCACCTGGAGTCCGGCAAGAGCACCAGAGCCAGGAGCAGCCTCATCAACCTTCTCCTTCTCCTTCTCAACATCATACTTGGGTTTCCATGTGGTCTCACGATATAAAGCTGCCACCTTCTCATCATCAGCAATCAAAATGTTATCGAATAAGATACCATCTTGCATGGTCCAGATCTCAATACCAATAGCCTCAATCGGCTCATAGTTGGGCTTCTCAAGCTCAAAGTATTCAGGATTAGGGATATCCCTTGGCTTCCAGATACCCTTGTAAGCTGGGTTATCAATCATAGGTGCATGCCACTTGCCCTTGTAAGCTGGGTTTGTCTTCATAGGCCTCTTCCACTCACCACATCCTGGTGCTTCCTCGCATTTTGGATTGTCAATCTTTGGTGCCTCCCATTCACCATCCTCTTCATCGTCCCAGTCTTCGGGCTTGGCTGCCTCAGGATCATCAGTTTCTTCAGGCTCATCATCCAACCAGCCCACAGGTTTAACAGCATCTTCATCTTCAATCTCCATTGGGGCATCCTCATCCCAGTCATCAGGCTTGGTCGCATCGGGGTCGGGTATCTTAGCACGCTCATCCCAATCCTCAGGTTTCTTGTCCTCTGGGTCAGGAATGGTTTTTGGCGGGATGAGAGGCGGTTCAAAATCCTCACTTGACAGGAAGTTGGCCTTCTTCTTCTCCTCGCCATCGATTAAGATGTGCAGGTGGTTATCAGGGGTGATAACCGCAGTGTACACATGTGTGAGTTTGTCGTATGGTACAGAAGGAGGGAACTTGAGATGGTGTTCGACGAAATCACCAGTCTTAGGGTTCTTGTGCTTCAAAATGAAATGAACCTTGTTGGTGGAACCACACTTGTCTGGTCCAAACATAATTGTATAAGGCGACTCATTGTCAAACTCCTTGGCAACCCAGCCAGCCTCTTGAGGCCTGAGATACTTAATGTAGGCACCACCACACTCAAGTCCATTTTGGAGACGGACCTCATACTGGAGTACGGTTGTACCATCTGTCAGGGATACGGGTTTGTCGAGTTCCTTCACAATAGCATACTTTCTTGCCTTCTCACTGACGACGAGTCCATGGTCTTCGTGTCCATCACTTTTTGCATGTTTCCATACGCCTGGGAACAAAAGCATGACGTTCATTAATTTGCATATCTAAATACGAGCAGTGGCGGATGCAGTAAGCCCCAGGGTGGGGCACTTGCCCCACCCTGGAAAAAAAAATTACAAAATAATTCAGTGTATTTGTGCGATTTGTCAATTTTTTTTGCGAAATAACTATGTATATTTGAAAATCTGTGTTATTGTGCCCTCCCCTGGAAAAAAATTATAAATATTGCCCTCCCCTGACGAAAATCCTGGATCCGCCCCTGAATATGAGTAGAACATATCGGTAAAAACAAAACACCCAAAGGGGCACAGTGCATGTGATATTATAGCATCACAACAACAAAATACTCAATGCAGGAAATGAAGTTGTTTTTAACTGAAGTTTTATAAATGAACAGAGCCATCATTCCTGCAGTTCCATGTTTTACCAGCACTGATTTAGTAAAGAAAGATGCACTTCATCAATTCTGTTATTTCAGTATCAATTTAGCAAATTTTGTTCTGTGCATGCAAATCGAGTACAACCAACATTTTATCAGTCTTCAATTAACATATACGGTTTGAGCTGGAAACACTTAACAATTATAGAAAGATCTTACCAAATTATTAAGAAATTTGCAAAAATGAAGTACAGATCATAATAAACATAGATTAGAAAATAGGCATTTCAAATCTATTGCTAGTTGAGTAAAAAGATAACTATATTTTGTTCTACAACAGATTCAATCACCAAACTAAGATAAACTATTTCCTAAAGTAAAGTAAATGACCATATATGAGGCAACAGATCGGATCTACTCAAAGGAAAATAATATGCACTTGAGAAAAATTACAACACTACAAATGTGAAAGTCTAACTTGTACCTTGATAATCCGGATTCTGAGAAACGATCCACCTTCCCTCGAAGTTCTCTTCGAATGACTCGTAAAACAACTATTTCAAAAACAAACAATTCAAATCGATCAATACAGTGATGCGAAATTCACAAAAAAATGGAGATTAAATGACAAAAAAGTGAGCATAGAAATGGTGAGCTTACTGGATCTGAAGCGCAGATCTGAATCACAAGCGCGCAAATCAGCGCGAGAACGAGTTGAGGTTTGATCTTGGAACCTCCCATCATAAACCCTAGATGCGCTATTCGAAATGGATGCACTAGTCTAGTCTAGATTTGTGATATCTTTTCTACAATAAGTAGGAACTAGGAAGGAAGATCTATATTAAACCAACGGGAAATAAGAAGAAGAAATGAACGGACAGGATTAACAGATCAAGACCATAAGTTGTTTCGTCTCTCTTTCTCTCTCGTTTGTTTCGGATTTCAATGAGCGGGGCAATAAAAAGGAACCTATGACTTGTTCTGGCCAATCACATGGTCGAGCACGTTCAGCGAACCAATCAGAAACTGACATGTCATATTATTTGCGTTAGTTGCGACTTTTTGCTTGCGGACTAGGATTCGTGCAATTTCATGCGAAGCGAAGACCTGTTGTCTAAACTTAGAGCAAGTCTTTGTCGTTCGGTTCGGTTCGGTTTCACATTTTTTTAATTATTATTATTTTTAATTAGTGTACGTTAGTGCAAATCGAACATATCGAATAAATCGACCAATCATCTAATATTAAGTTAGATTAAACAATTTCTTAATTATTCCATCAAAGTAATTAAGTAAATGAGTGTAAACGACTCAATACTAATTACTAATTAATTATATAAACACAAACTAGCTGATGTATACTATATATATTGTACTATCATATTAACATAAGAATGCTACGTCTGATTAATTTATTTATTTTATTAGATTCTATAACAGTAGTTCTTTTATGATCAAAATTTCATCAAAAGTGTTAATACATTATTTACAGTTGATGATTCACTTTTATAATCTGATCACGCTTAGTTATTTTATATAAAAAATTGAGGACTTGATTCTCATTTTTCTAAATTAAAAAAAGAATTTACAGTGATAAGTGCTATAAATATAATATAAAGTAATTTCGATTCATAACTGAATTAGCTATTTTAAATTATCGCAATGCAAATATAGAATGATAGACATAAAATAATTAAACTTTTAGTGTAAATCAAACAAAATAAATTAAGACTTTATCAATTAAATTCAACTTGATTCAAATAATATCTAACTCAACAAAAATGGACATATCGGTTATCGCCGCATAACAATTATGGTAGACCTGGCAAAATCTTATCCAATCAAAATAGTTCACTCGATAGACTTGACATTCAGAACCGACTCAAATTGTTAAAAGAAGAAAATTACATGATGCAACTTCTTTTTTGATCGAATAAAAAAACTTGACACATGAATAAACACACAAATATTAAGTATCTGAATAAAAATTACCCGAACAAAAATGACTCGCAACCCGAACAAAAACCAAAACAATGCGATTCGAGTCTTTATTGTACCTGAAACGATACTATCTGAATTTGAGTTAATCTGAATTGAGCAGAATCGATATCCGACACATGATATATATTTAAAGGAAAGACTTGGGTACATCAAAGATATGTACACTAGGTACTCCAAGTCATACAGGACCATTAGATACAGCAAGATATGCACTATAAATCAAAATAGAATGACTCGGAGTACATAGTGTACATCTTTGGTGTATCCAAGTTTTTTTCATATTTAAATCATATCTAGTTCTTGTAATTTGTTATTGTATTGTTATGTGTGTTAAATTTTAAAGAGAGATTATTATTTTCGTGTATTCTAGATATTTTAATTTGAATATGCTTGAATCAATTTACTTAAATAAGCAAATGCATATATGATACATATGTATGGATTAATCTCTTTATTCTAGCTTTATTGTTATTGTTGTTGTTTTTGCTCTTGTTGTCTTGCTTTTGTTGTTCTTGTTCTTGTTCTTGTTGCATTTGTTATTGTTATTGTTATTGTTCTAATGATCTTGTTCTTGATATTGTATTTGTTCTTATTCTAAAATAAACTTGTTCTCGTTATTGTTTTTGTTCTTATTTTACTTCTCCCTATCAATATAAGTAATTGATAATTCAAGCTTTTTTTGTTTGAAATTGAAGCCCGTAGACTATAATTCAAGCTTTTCAATGCTCATAATTACTTTGTATTACGCCGTTTGATTTACAGCCAGATTTACGTATGGCATCAATTTATTTGTAACTAAAATGTATTTTTTCTTGTTAGTAAAATATATCAACAGCTGAAACTATGGACTTTTTTTCTGAAACAACTGAATATTGCAAAATAATTATGAACTTCTATGAGATGGTGGTGAGCACTTTTTTTTTTTGAAAGGTGTTTATATTGTATTTCCTTACAAAATAAAAACTCTGAAATTGTACTTTTATATGAATGTGGGTTGTAGAAGTTAATTATTTCCTTGAACTAATACGAAAAATAGAAAACATAGAAGAAACCACTTATTGTTGGTGCCAACTCAGATCAAGTCTAATGCCACAAGAGATCAATTAATTAGCCACGTATTAATCGTAATAGATCAACATAAGGACAGAATGCATTTTAAAATGTAGTGTGTGATAACAGTAAAGCAACGGTGATCTGAACAGAGCGAGAAAAGCAAGAAAAGCGACAGCGAGAAAAGCGAAAGCGAGATAAACCTCCGGTGGGAGAGGTCGTCCCCGACCTCCTCCCGCCTCCCCCCTCTCCTCCTCCTTCCCCGTCTCTTCTTCTCTCCCCCTCCTCCTCTTCTCTGGTTCCGAGATAAAGCATATCGAGAGTAGCAAATCGTGAAAAAGAGGCCATCGAACTTGCTGTGAGTCGAGATGAAATCGAAGTGTCAGTGACCTTGCCGAGAGCATGGTGTCGAGATCGAGGCCGTCCGAGATCGAAGATGTCTGAGACCGTGAGCTGTAACCTTGTTCGAGATCGAGCCGGTTCTCAGATCAAACCTGGTTCTCAGATCTGATTACTGAGATGAAATCGAGCCTTGTCCAACGATTAAGGTCAAGGTATCGAGAGTCGAGGGTGACAGATCTCTCAGACCAAATTGCTGAGGCGAGGGTGAAGATCATGAGAACAGATCGTGTCGAGGCTAGGTCCAGTTCATGTGCCGAGACGAAGGGTGAAGGAATCGAACCATGACTGAGACGATTAAGACTGGGATGCTTGAGATCGAGAGCTGAGGGAGAATCAGATCAGATTGAAGAGATGAACGATGAGATGGCTCAAATCAGATAGGGCCAGAACAAGGGCAGATTCTGAACAGTCAGTTGCAATCAGCCGCTACTTTAGAGGGGAAACAAGGTATGAGATGCCTACCATGGATGATTGGTACCAGCTGGTACAGGGGTAAATAGCAATTGGTAGCAGCTGGTTGAGACAGAAACTGGTACCAGCTGGTGAGTTCAGCTGATACAGGGGTACATAGAAGCTGGTATCAGCTGGTTGGGATAGAAACTGGTACCAGCTGATGACTTCAGCTGCTACTGGGACAGAACAGGTACCAGCAGATTGGGACATAACTGGTACAGCAGTTGGGTTCAGCTGGTACATGAAGAGTGTATATGAGGTGATGGCGAGCGATGAATTGTTTATGACTCTCTTGGGTGATCGGGAGTGCTCGTTTTTGTGGAAAAGATTGAGTGTAACTGATGATTAGCTCATGGATGTTAGCGATGCTCGGCTCAGCTCTGATCAAGAGGTGATTTGGGGATTGCGAGGCACATATATATCCGAGCGATTTTGTGACAAATTACACTTAAGATCAGGTGCAAAGGCTAACTAAGCAGCGGAGACGGTGGTTGTTAGAAGCACAAGACACCTTGCTAGTGATTGCGGGAAATGTCGACGTCCAAATGTCTTTCATCTAGAGGGAATTTCTGTAGGATGTGATTATGATGTTAAGGAACCAGGGGAATAATCCTAGCTTTATTATTGTGATTGGATTTACTTAGAGAATATTGTGTAGTTAGGGGAGTTTAAGATTTTTGCAAGTGTGTTGGGTTTTAGAATTACATCTTATAGATATAGAATTGGGTAGGATTATAGATATTGGGCATGAGAAGATGATATGTGTTGTTTGAGTTTTGTACATCTTTTCTATGAAAATGAAAGTGGCGGACGCTCTCCGCTTATTTAAAAAAAAAACAGTAAAGCAACGCAATTTAGTACACCAAAGTAACTAAAGGGTTTTGCTTAAGAAAAAAGAAAAGAATTTAAAGGTAACTAAACAACAGATCAGAGGCCCATGTCTCAGACCTGTATTCACGCATATATAATTAATTAAGCTTCATATGAATTTGACGTGTAAAGTTGCTTAATATCTGTTAACTTTTTATGTTCTTGAAATCTAAATTTGTGTGTTTATAATTGCAATTATTATTTTAAAGTTTTAATGTATAAAATTATAGTCTTTGATTTAGTACACCAAAGTTTTAATGTATATATAGCTAGCTCGCTGGAGTTTGGTCGCACAGCACAATACAAATTGCCAATTGGATAGATTAGTGCTAATTAAGACATAAATCTAAATTTGTGTAAAGTGTTATATATATAGCTTGAATTGCAAAATGGATATAGGCATATAGCACGCGATTCTGAACTAGTCGTTTTCTATGTACTAAAATTCACTTCAGTTTCTAGTTATGATCCAATTAATTAACGTAATTAAACCGTATGTCATTATATAACATTGCTTGTGATATTTATATATCAAGGTGTGTGGACATGCATTAACATTAGTATCATATTTGTTTTTTGATGATTAATATATCAAGGTGTGTGGACATGCATTAACATTACTACATTAGTATCACTAGTACGATATCCGTGCTATGTAGTGGATAACTTTTCATTTTGTATTGTTTTATTTTATGAATACATTTTTTAAAGAGATCAAATAAATGAAACAATGAACAATAGAAAATATGGGTTGTTAATTTATTTACTTTATTATTTTACGAATGCATTACAATTAAAAAAATAGAAATCAAATCAAAGAAACAAAGTACAATAGAAAATAGATATTTGATTTTCCATCTAATAGATTTCACATTGTTGTTCTAATTAGCTAAATTGTCATAGTCTTTCAATTATTTTAGTATTAATCGACATTTGCAATATTCAGCTGAAAAAATTACAATCTCAATTGGAAAAGATTGAGTGCCCTACAATAATTCAGTATTTCAATTATGATTTTTTGAGTTGTTTAATTATTGTTTATCCATATATTAGTTGTATTATCATATTATGCCTCTCAGACTAATAAGTCATATAGTGTATATTATCTTCTTCTTTTTTTGCACAAGACTGAAGTATGAGATCGCAGGTGGACTTGAAAAAAAATTATAAATAGTTTTTTTTTTAGAGACAAGATATCTATTATGCATCCAACCACTGACAATAACATTCTTTATTCTCTAACAAATTATACAAAAAATATATGTCCCACTAAAACTCACTCTTTTAGTTAGCTAGAGAATTAAAAGAATATCAATTTGTTTATTGGCATGTAACATCTTGTGGAAAGCAATAAATTCAATTGATTCCATGAATCTCTTTTCCTTTTTTTAATGCACTTGCTAATTCCGAGATAATTAATTTTTTCTAAACTTGGAAGGAATGGTAGTTTATAAAATCTCCCAAATAGAAAGGAGGCGAGAGACAATTAATTTTTTTTTTGTACGCAAACGAAAGACCAAAGTATAAGGGAATTGAAAGTCTAAATTTTTTGAGGGAAGTAGGTTGAAGCCTACTTCGGAAATTATATTAAAACAAATAGAAAAAGATTATTACAATATACATGGTTTTTATTCTGTGTGTAACAAAGCACGAAAAAAGAAAAGAAAACTATTCCTCCTCCTAATTATCCCTCCTAGACTTATCCTATTGCTAACAGTGGGAGAGCCAGCTAATGCAATCGTTGGTAATTTGCATTTCTATGTGTTGTTTTGGCCTCGATTTGCCAGTGAAAACGCGTCGATTGCACTCTTTCCAGATACTCCAAAGTGTTGCAAATGTCATAGTGTCCCATCTTCTGAAAGTTCTTGATGACAGAGCGGGGCGATTTCTAGTCCAAAAGGTTTGAACATCGTCGGCATGGTGCGAAGTTGCGTGGGGGGCCAATTTGTTCCATATTTGATTTGCGAAGGAGCATGATAGAAATAGGTGAGGGGAGGTTTCTAATATAGCTGCATGGCACATGCAGCATCTTTCCTGTGGGGTGCCACCCATTGTTGAAGTTTGTCTGTTGTTACCAATATGTCTTTAGTTAAGGTCCATATAAAAATTTTAATTTTTAGAGGAGCCATAGTATTCCAGATGAGTTTCGCTATTTCGGAGGTGATCCCCGAGTCAATGATAAATTTATAAGCTGATTGTGCGGTGTACGTGCCTTGTTGTGTTTTGGTCCAAGTTAGTGTACTATCAGAGTTTAGCTTTGTGGCTGCGCTGAGGATGGGTAGTAGGCTGAGGACGGGAATGTAAGGTTTTGGAGAATTTCTAGTGTTTCCCTTCGTGGTGGTAGGATGTAGTGTTGTGCAATGAAAGTTGCCATTATTGATGTTCGATTACCATATAACTGCCATAGCCATTTGAGCAGAAGTGCTAAGTTGAAAGTCCTTGTGTCTAGTACACCTAGTCCTCCGTGGAAAGTCTAAAATTGAGCGGTTGTGATCGAAAGAAATGAAAATCTCACGTTATGTATTGATCTGAGAGGTGAATAGAGGTTTGGAGTCAAAAACTCCAATCTCTTTTTATTAGTAGTAAGTGTTGGGTTACGAACAGTTCAAAACCCGTCAATTGGCCTAAGCAGCGAAAAGACCAAAACAAAAATTTTACGTCTGACTTAAGCCGGGGATTAAGCGGGGTATGTCGGATAAACCACAGAGGGTGTCCACCTCCCGTTTATCCCTAACATCAAAACCCTACTTAATCCCTAAACAGATCTACTCCTTAATTGAATTCTAAAACTTTAATCTACTTGCAAATTAAATAGATTAATATAACATTAATACCTTGATCCAAATTCGAATTGGACCGCAGAAGACTCGGACTGCCGAATCACAAACGCTCTTCTCCTCGGAGTATCAGACGTCTGATACCTCTACCAAATGTCCACCAGGACGACTAGAGAGCGGGTTACTTCTTCTGCCAGAAATACCGAAAGCCGCGATATACCGCAAAAATACTATTCACTGAGATAAGGACTAAATGAATATCTTTACGACTCGCAGTTATTCAAATATGAAATACCGCTCCTTTCACAAAAATACTATTTTTCCGAATCCCGTAAATAATCGTATACGAGAAAGAGAGAAAGTATATTTATCGATACGAATCCGAGTTAACGAGTACGAATCGATTTTTGGTGTTCCTTTCTCTCTCCCTCTACCCCTCTATTTATACTAAACTGAGGAGGTTACAAATTACCAAAATACCCTTGAAATATGTGAAAGGACCATATTACCCTTGAGAATGGCGGTTGGAACAAAAAATAAAATGCTTTGATAATTCCTTGCCGATATCCATTTTAATATGATGACATCTTCACTTGCCATGTCATGACCTTTTATTTGCCACGTTGGCATGCAAAAGAAAGCCAAATTCATTTGGCCATGTATTTACATTAGCATTCACATGACATTTCCCATGTTGGCATTGCAAAAGTCAATGCCGACATGGTTTTTCCTTTTTTAATTTTTATTTATATTTATTTATTTTAATTAAGATTTTAATTAATTTTTAATTAAGGTTTTAATTTGATAATGACTTTCATCTCAAATTCAAAACCATAATCAATAATTAAAATCTAAATTAAATATATATAAATATACATAAATATATAATTGTTCTCAACAATATATTTCTCAGGGTTTGGTATTGGTTTGGTTGCGGTATGATTTTATACAACATATCGTATATGTTTATAAATTCAACCGTTGTTTTTGCTTGTCATTTTACATGACGTATATAATTTAATTATATCACATATAATTAATCATAATCATCTTAATATTAATTATAACCTATTTATAATTAATCATTAAGATTCTCTGATTTAGCTCCTATACGGTGTGACCCAATAAGATCTGTGTTATGTTGGTAAATAGAATTAAAACCATTTTAATTTCTATAATCATAGGAGGCATCTGACATCTGAGCTATGACCATCCAATTACACAGACGATGTTGTACTTATGCAATATCACGATCCACTAAACATTTTAGTCGTGCTAATTCTTTCGTCTCACAGTATCAGATTAGTTTCAAGGCAGGTGTGTGTCATCCTTGCAAACTTAATCTTTTCTCGATCTTGAGCAGACTTATCAAATATAATTACTCTTGTAATTATACTGCATGCAGATAATCCTACTCCATCAAGGAGCCCAGTGATACTGTAACTCGTATCAAGATGCGAGGGACAATAGTACTTTCAGTAAACCATCACTACCTCAACTAAGCTATGTATATCGAAAAGCTACCGTTATGACTGCGTTTTACCGACAGCGTTAGATAACAATCACACATACACATCTCTTAGTAGGAAAGATGAATACCTCATACTTTAGAACTTAACACTGAATGAAAACATTAATGACACGTACACAATTCCATTTAATGTTTCATTCGAGGTCTGTCAAATACCATATTCCTCTAACATGTATTCATGTGATTAAAACGACATCTCATGTCTATGGTTTGTAAAACTTAACCATCTTTTAATCCACATTCTAACATTGTAACGGTAAATTAGTGTTCCTGTTAATTACTTTGGTTAGAGACTTTTAAGAATATATATCATCTATATTATGAAGTTTCACAATTCCAGTTATTGACTCAAGTCAGATAAATGAATGATTCATAAATTCAATAATACTCAAGGTAACAAAATGACAGTTTATTAATCACTCAATTCATGAACAAAGCTTTATGATAATTTATCGTATTATTGACTTCTAGATTATTACAAACTAACAGTAAGGATAATTGTTTTTGGATGATTAGAGAATGTATTGGGTCCTTTAAGGGAAAATAACCTAAATTGAGCTTGGCATCCTTGAAACAAACCATATGCAAATTTAATGATCCTATAAATTAATATTATTTCTTTTATGCAGTGTAATTAACTAACCTAGGCTTGTTGTAAATAAAAAATTGAAATAACTATAAGCTAAATAATATTATGGCCCCTTTTTAGCTCTGTTTGTACTATTTTGTGACTAATCAATGACATGAGTTTCTCTTCATTTGATTTTGTTATGATGAACAAAGTTATGTTGCAGGGTTTTGCAGATGAATATATAAACATTTAAACCTGATACTGTGATTGGTGCAATTAAGGCTTAATTTTTTTTCCAAAAATATGATAGGGAGATACTGTCATTATATTGATGCCGACTTAGTTGTTTAGATTCTTCTTTTAATAAAATAACGGCTTTATTATGTAATTTGTAGTGTATATTCTTTTATTATTCAGTTCGAATAATGATATGAATTTGTAACTCATCAATTTATTTAAAATGTGATACTGTGTTACTCGGATACGGTAATTACATGACCGAATTCGTATCCGATACGTTTGGATATGAAATTTGTATCGGATACGTGGCGGTACGAATCCCAGCCGAATTTCACTATTTTACCAAAAAATTTCTTCCGATGCGATGTAGCAGTCAAATTTATGAATAGTGGGTTCCATTATGTTATATTTAATCTCTTTATTTTCGCACAATCAGTAAACGTGGAGATCTTTAGTTGACAACATTAATATTATTTTATTTGATTATTATATGCTTATAATTATTAATTGGAAAAGGCAAACTAGTTGTTCTAGAAGTCATTGTGTATGTATGTAGCATGAGCTGTAAACAACAAAAATATGTCAAGCATTAAATATATAATATGTCAAAATGCAGTACATCTCTTCATCTCTTCAGCATTGAATTAGATCGGATGAATTCAAACATTAAATAGGTTAAAATATGATAAATATGTTAACACATGTAGTAACATGTTATTTAATAACATCATATATAATGTTATTTTTAACTATATCTTAAATAAATTGCAAGCTATTAAATATATAACGTTATGTTTTATTATATATATACCGCACTCGTATCCGTGATTTTTTAAAATTTTCGTATCTCCGCATCCGCACCGTATCGAATACGATATCCGTACCCGCACTCGTGCAACACAATTTTAACCTAAATAGAATATTGTACAACTTATAATGAAACTGTTAACGTGAATATAACTTATTTTTTAACTCGAATAATAAAGTCAATATTGATGACGGCAATTCAATTGTGTTTTTGTAAATATATATGCTTTCACCATTTTAATGAAACAGATGAGTAATGGTAAGTTATCATTTTGAAGAAAAAGAAAGAAAAAGCTATTCTCCAATCATGTACCTTCAATTAATGAAGATCTCTCTTCATTGCCAACAACATGCATGGAAGAGTAAGAAAGTGACTCCTTAAGCAATAATTACGAATTGTCTAATAATTAGATCGATAACAACAGAAGGTAAAGTATCTCTGTTTGTTGGATAGTTATAACATATAATTTTTTTTATGTATACTCATTCAAAAATATTGTCCAAACTAAAAAACCAGAAAAAAAAAATTAAAAAAAATTGTAGATGAGTTGGAAGAAAGGAGATAGTGCGCAGTTGTTAAGCACCATCTTTTGCCTAATGCTCTACTCAATCAAAGAGCAGAGCTTTCTTCCCATGATTCATGCAAGTACTGCTGTTTTCACTTCACATCTTACTTTATTTTCCTGACGGTGGGGGTCGGGCCCACCCCATTACCAAACGTAATATAAGCTACTTACCTTACCTAGTTAATTTATTTACTAGTGTAATTAATTATTAATTATTATTCATAGAATTTTTTGTTGCTAATCGTGCATTTAATCCCTCTGAGCATCTCTGTACGTTACCGGTCTCCAACGTTCACCTATAAATAATTCAATTATTCAAAGCCTTTTTTCTCTCTCTCAACGCCATGCATGAGCATGTACGACACTTCAAATTAACTAGTAGCCAGAGAAATATCCAAAGCTCTCAAACGTGGAGTTGCACTTCATGGAGAGGCTATGGAATTATCTAAAGTTAACCTTCATCTACATGGCAAAAAGGAGCCTTGTAAAGAGAGGTAAACTCCTATCCAAAACCCTACTTAAACTAATCTTGCACCATCAAAATCATCATTTCAAGCACAAAAAGCACCATTATCCAACTCCACTTACCCTAAGAGACTACGAGTTCTCATGTAGCGATAGCCCCAATCCGGCGCTCGTCAAGGTAAGAGCACAGATTAAGTCTGGTTTCTTATCATGCTTCACTGGTGGGAGCAACAATGATCATGAGCATCGTTTCTCGAGAACTCGTGTCAATGAACCAACCAATTGTCTTGTGACGTCGCCTTGTGTACTTAGGGTTTCTGCTTATGGTTCATATGAGGATGAAGAAGAAGAAGAGAATGATATAGTGCTTGAAAATGATGTGGATTATAGAGCTGAGAAGTTCATTCAGAGTTTCTATGAGCAATTGAGGGCTCAGAGCCACGGTAACAATTTTATCCTATGTGGAGTTGATGGATATATATAGTTTGCGCAATGCAATTAATTATTACAATGTTTCTGCTAATTTGCTCGCTATGTGTGTAATTTTTTAATAATGGTCGTTGCAAAAATATAAAATGTGAGTGTTTTGAATTCTAGTTTGATGATACAGTATCAGCGGTTTCTGTTTTCATATGTTAGTATGTAACTATGATTAAAATCAATAAATCCGTGATTGCACATATTAATAGCTGGATTTGGGTTTCATATATTTAACTAGGATTTAGTTGATTATTCAGAAATTAGAATACAGATTTTCCTTCATGGTTATATATGCATGCAAAAATTTTGTAACGATACAGGATTTGGCTCGATCTAACTAACTTCGATCAAACAAAATTCAGACTTAAATCCAGGTTTCAACATAGAAATGATTGTATATCCGAGGTATTAATTTTTTTGCCAAATTAATATAGCTTCTGGTTCCAAGTTTAATAATTAAAGCGCAAAATTTTAAGTTACTAGGCTATGTTTCAACTCTCCACTACAGACAGCTCCAATAGCGTACGGCAATTAAACCGGGAATTAAGGGAAGACAAAAGAGAGAGAAAAGGAAATTACCACCTTAAACACGAAATTAACCAAATTTCAATTATTACCAAACGAGACGCTCTAGAATCTTAAATTAGTTCAAGATCGGGCTTTGGTAAAAGTAAATTTCATGGCCTAGACTCCAAGAGTAGGTCCTGGAAAAGGTAAATTAAAGCCTCGCAACTACATATTGTTTAGAAGAAGAAAAATGAGAATCAAGTTCTCAAAACTTTTACAAATGATCACAAATTGAGATCGGCAATGCAAGTGTCTATCACCACAATGGCGAGATCAATATCGGAAAGCAAATCAATATTAGAGATCCGTTCAAATCAAATAACAAAGAAAACAAGGTTATGTCGTAACAATTTGTGTGCCTTGTCCTCATTGTATTATTATCTAAAACCATAGCTCGTGTGCTAGCATGACTTTTTTTTGTAAGATGTTGCTCTTCTAATTCTAAAATATTCTTCTACATTTTTCTTGTCAGAATATAAATTTGAGTGTAGGTTGCAATATCAGGATAAATAAATAGTCGATATTTGTTATGAAGTACTATTATGTTACATTTTGTTAGGTTAGTTACGCAAACTGGTACGGTACAGTTGTAATTTGCTACACACTGATACGGTCCAGTTGTAATTTGTTACAGACTGATACTGATACTGATACTGATACTGATACTGAGTCACTGACCAACTGTGCACTCAGTTAGGTACAGGCGATTATTAATATTCGTCATGTAATCAATTCAGAATCAATGAAATTACATTTTCCATCTTTCCAAATCAATCTCTACTCCCTCTTTCTTCATGCAATCTGCAACTTTTCAATGAATCTGTATCTGTTTCAGTGAGCGATAATTGGTAATTAGTAGCTTGTGATATCAATTGATTCAGATGCCAGAAAGCGCGTGCGATAGATTGATTTTGTTGGGAATATTTTAAAGGTACATTGAAATTTATTTTCAGACACACGACTTTAATTGTAAGAGTATGGCAAATTCCGTTACATTGAAAACAATAGGTTGATGAAATTAGCTTAAAAAAATGTCGTCTTAATTAACATTTGACCAGTTCGTAGTACAATAAAAAAAGAAACAAAACAAATGAATTTATCAGTGGTCTATCAGACACCATGGCTGAATTAAAATGTCGATGTAGAGAAGCCGGATGACATTACGTCATCATAAAAAAATAATCTTTCTTTTCTTAAGTTTAAAAAACTTTATATTAAATTTTATAACTAGGCTCTGGATCATTACAAAAATGCAAAAGACTTATCCCCTGTAGGGGTCAACTGGTCCATTGAATACGGTTTAAACCAACAGGTTTATTTTTCTCTACAGCTGTTGATCTTTAATGGCTTATTTTATTTATTTACTTTTACAATTGCTTCTATTAGTTGAAACTACAAGCTTTACGTTCTAATGGAAATATTTAATTCTTAAATAAATCAAATGAGTGTAGTCAATTCATTGACTTTGAATAGTAAGTAGAATAACATATAATGTGTCAACTAGCCAAATATAAACAAAAAGTGAAAAAATTCATTGTCATTCGAGAAATTGTGAATTTCTCATTCAAAATCAACATTTTTCTTATTTGTCATAAACACAGTTCTTATTTTCTTATTTATCATTTTTTATTTTAAAGACAAAAATGTTCATGTTGATTTTCTTTCTTCTTCTACTTCTTCATACTTCTCCATCTATGAGTCCCGTCCATGTCACCTCTTCTTTCGCTACAACGATGGCCTCATAAGCTCCGACAATGACATTTTCGCACGATTCGTGCAACTCGACATGAACATTTTTTTCTTTAAAATAAAAAATAATAAGAAGAAAACAACTGTTATTTTTATTAGCAAATAAGATAAGTAAATTTTGAATAACAAATTCACGATTTCTTCTAACTTATAAACGGCACTGACACAATTTCCCAAACAAAAAATGATCTTCGATACAATTGTCTACCACTTCTATATATCTATAGAGAAAATATAACAACGCTGCTGTACAATCATCATGTATCAATCTATTAAATAAGGGAAACATATATACATTGATAATAAACAAAGGAAACATATAATTTTTTTCACAAAAGTTAAGAAAACATATAATTAATTTGGATATAGTACCTCTTCGCATCAAGAAATATTGCACGTAGCTCCCGCTTGTGCGGAGTTTGAAACAGAATTTGATCACTCGCAGTCTTTTCTGTATTTTTCCCAAAAAATTGTTTCTAACTAAAAAATAATTGACAAAAACTTAGGTATATCATTTTAAATATTTCATAGGTACTCAATAAATTCATATCATTTGATTGAAATATATAATATGAATTTTAATGCATTAAAATGATACAAATTGATTGGAGTATTAAAGAGTACCTAAAATGATGCACTAAGCTTTTGCCAAAATAATTTCAAAACAATAATCGTTCCATCATTTTCTTGTTTGTTCATTAATTGGAGCTTCCTCGATTAAACAAAAAAAAAAAGAACTACACACAAAAACTACTCTATAACCAGTCTAGGCAAAAAAATATTTACTAAATCCTTAACTATTTTTTCATATCACTAAAAAAACATGCATCCTTCAATCTACAAATACCTTCCATCCCATGCACGCGTTTGATAGTAGTATCCAGATGCTTGTGGTGGCGGGTAATAACCCGGAATTGCACCTACTGGTTCAACCTGTGGATAACTCACCAATGGAGATGGGAATTGACCATACCCGTTAACCCCTGAATCAAGTACAGGGTACGCAATCACGGGTTCAGTCGAAACAACCGGGTACAAACTGGGTTTCGACTCCGGCAATGAGGATGGTGGTGGGTATACTTGCGTGTTTGGATCTGGTAACAGGGACCGTGAAACAAAGGGTTTGGCATTGTCGAAAAAATCAATGGTAGGGTAAAATTGGGGCTTTGAATCAGGCTTATTCACAGGTGGGTACAACACCTGGGGTTCTGAATCAGGCTTCTTTACAGGTGGGTACACCTCTTGGGGCTCCACATCAATCAAGCAGTTGGGGTAAGACGAACCGTGGTGCAACATAACGGTATCTTGCACCGGCGCTGCATCGGTACCTTCAACCGGAGATTCGTTTAAAATGTAAGAAAATCTGAGTACTCCATTGGTGGTCTTCTCATCAGGGTTTATCACCTGGTAGGTGACATGGCGCAATATGCCAGTGGGGCCATCCTTTGCCAAGCCAGTAAGTGGGACCTGTACGATACCGACGAGCTTATCGCCGAGGACGGAACTTGGGTTTTGATTTCGAATTTGAGTGAGAGATCGGGGGAGGTGGTTTGGTGGTCCGAATCGAAGTAGAGGCGAATGGGGTGGTTCCATTCGGGGTTATCGGCGTTTTCGGTATCGGGTTGGGTTTTCTGACGGTGGGGCCGGGGGCTAGTGGTGGGAGAGGAGATGTAGACGGTGGTGTAGAGGCAGGGGCGGTGGAACGGGACCAGGGAGCGGATGCCTTGGCCGGAGATGTATTTCAGGTCGATTGATTGGCGATCCATGTCAATATGGAATGAATTAATGGCGTGAAGAGAATTGGGATTTTCCTTGTGCGATGAGGTATTTCAGGTTTTGAGAAGAAATTAAATATAACAAGAGACTCTAATAATCTATTGGTGGTTGAATTAAGAGTGTTTATATTTAATGATTGTGTTGTTGAAGGATTCAAAGTTGGGAAATTTCGCTCTTTTGTATCAATTTCTGAAATGAAATGTTTGTAAGGACAGGTTTTCAGTTTCACTGCCTATTACTCTATTTACTCTATTAGTGGCAGTTTGCAAGTAGCACGTCTTTGTTGTTTTTGAAAGAGCGAGTGCTGCCTAAAAGAAAAGGTAACCAACATTAATGCGAACTTTCGAAGAAAAAAAATCACATTTTGTAGGTGTTGGCTGTTGCATTTAGTGCTATTGAATTTTTTTTACTATGTGCTGAGTAAGTTCCACTGTTTTTTTATATTTTGTAAAATTAAATATATTTTGCGAAGAGAAAAAATTCATAAAGATGGAATTCATTGGCGCCAAATTTGCAATGCAGCTTTCATTTTTACACTAAATTGTTTATCGGAATTCGCTTGAAAAATAATTTATAGGGGAGGAGAAAAATAGAAAATTGTTCTTTTTAACATTCCATTTCATCCTCTCTTTGACTCTGTGATCCAAATCATCCAATACATTCTCTGGTCATGGTGTCAATATATATAACACAAGCACCATATATTTCTTTAAGAGCATCATTGATTGTAAATAATTAGGTTAATAAATAACACCAACAATAATGTACCGCTGGAGCAATAGAAATGCGAATAAAAGTGTTTAATTAGCACCATTTAAATTTCGCTTTAGACTGTTCACCGTTTTGACTTAGTCAAAATGAATAATTAGTTATTGAAAATAATAAAATTATAACTTAAATCTAAAGGAGATCTGTTCTAATTTATAATCAATAATCATGAACCATCATGTCAATGTTCGCTAGCTATCAGATTTCTGATCGACAATTACATGTTCATCATGTACAGAGATTAATTAATATAGATATATTGGTGCATAAACTGAGAGCGAGGAAAACTTTTGAGAGAATAAAATAATGAGAAGGATCAGATCACCACAACTCTAAATAACTATAAAGTTACCACAATTATTTTTTTCATTTTCGAAGTTCAAATTGTTGATCCAAACCGTTGAACATGATCTCCACCATAAAATACACTTCCAGATAAAATTTTAAATTTTTTTGAATTTTTTTACTATTTATTAAGATGGATACAAAATTCAATGGTTCACGTTATTGAAATTTGGAATTTTTTGCATCCATCTTAATAAATAGTAAAAAAAATTCAAAAAATATAAAATTTGATCTGGAAGCATATTTTATTGTGGATATCATGTTTAACGGTTTGAATCAACAATTTAGACTTCGAAAATGAAAAAAATAATTGTGGTAACTTTGTGGTCAATCTGATCCTCCTCTAAAATAATAAGAGCAATAAAACATGCGCCCTCTGGAATTTAACAAAGAAATTTCACATTAGCTGCCTGAATATCTCGTCTATATGCAACCAGAGTATGGCTAATGTGAAAATGTTTGCACTTCGGCCAAAGTGCAAATGCTTCACATTAGCCAACTTTTTTGGTCAAAATTTAAATTTAAGTTGCTCAATAAATTCTTCATATCAAAATCTTGTAGGAAATCAAATTTCGTGATTTTTAGAGCTTTCTAGCTATATTTTAAATATTTTTAAAAAACAGCCCTGAAAATGTCAATGTTTTCACAATTTTTAATATTAAACTGGACCGTTTTTAAAAAATATTTAACCGAAGTGCAAACGTTTTCACATTAGCCATACTCAGGCAACCAATACGTAATTGGACACAGAAATGCCTTAGAAAATCTGGAGGAGGCAAGGAAAGAGAATCTTCAATCTTCGAAGACCGAATCGTGAGAACGGATCAGAGCTCAGAAGCTTCTTTATTCACATAATTGATTTTCAAACGCGTCACTATGTTATTTCGACGCGTGTTG